>JAZKJV010002866.1:0-451559 GCA_037367405.1 Ottelia alismoides | reverse complement strand
TGACCCTCTCACCTTGTTTTGCAGGTCCCCGCACAGTCAACGCATCTGGAGGGCCATTTTGAGTCCTCGCCGGAGATACCTGGAGCTCCGAGCTCCGCCGCCTTCGCGCCAGCACCTCGAAGCCTCTCCGACGAATCCGAGCCGTCCAGTCAGTAGAAGGACCTCCCAGGAAGCTGCAGCTCCATTTTGGGGCCCATCCACCGCCGAAGGAGCAAGATCGGAGTCGGGGAAGTTCGCCCCCGCCGGCCTTCTTCCCCGTTCTTCCTCCTTGCTTCTCCACCGTTCGATCAAGCTGCAGCTCCAGATAGAACGTGGGCCGTCCGATCACCAGCACTCAGCCACCGTCGATCTCGCCCGAGATCTAATCTCAGACGTCCACAGCGAAGCGTCATCGGCCGTCCAGATCGTGCCACGTGTTTAAGTGGCCTCTTCATCGCCGTTGGATCGCGCGCCGAGGGTATTTTGCACCCCAACCCTCGCGCTTTTTGTATTTAATATTTAGTCTATAAACTTTCGTCTGTAGTTTAGAATATTTTGTAATATTTGCAAAACAGCCCCCGTACTTTCCATATTTGCATTTCGGCCCAATCCACGTCACCTCACGTGCCCGTGCGCGTGCGGGGACTGGGTATTTTGCAGGGACCCCCCTGGGGTTTATTTATTTCGTTTTAGTCCTTGAACATTTCTGTTAAGTTGTAAAACTTTGGAAAAATTGCATTGAACCCCCCTGAGCTTTGTAATATTGCAAGTATACCCTCCCAGGCGCGTGCAAGTCACGCGTCCTGTGGGTAAATTGCACATATACCCTTGCGGGTTTGGATATTTGTGTTTAGTCCAGTAAATGCAAGTTTCAGAGTAATATTTTGTGGAAATTTTGCGTGCATGCCCCTGTATGTTTCCATATTTGCACTTATGCCCTTGCCAGCACTGTTTGATGATTGGAGACTTGTTCTAATTAATTAAAACATCATTTTAACTCCAAAAATTCCACAAAAATAGGGTTAAGCTCCTGTTGTCCTATATTTTGACGCCCTATTTTTAGTTTTCAATTTTATCACTTTTAATTATTTATAAAAAATCAAAAACATGTCTTTTTCCTACTGTCTAGCTTAGAAAATACCAAAAAAATATCAAAACAACTCTAAAAATTCCAAAAAAATCACCTAGTGTCTATTTTATCATCTTTTAGTGTCAGTCCAAAAACCACTAAAAATCTAAAAAGAAAAACACTAAAAATTTAAAAACTCTCAAAAACTTCAAAAAAATATAAAAAAATAGTAGAAAAACCCAAAAATAGCAAACTCAGCTTCTGTTTATCCCTTATTTTATTCCCTTTATTAGAAAAATAGTGTGAAATATTTTTGCTACTGGTTGGTATTTTTAACTTGCAATTTTGTCACAGCCAACCCTTATTTCCACTGTTTGCCTTATTTGAGACTTTAAAAATACCAAAAACATCTTGAAAAATCCCCAAAAATCATAAAAACAGTAAAAAACCCTAAAAATACCAAAAACATTTATTTTCTGAATTTTTGAGTATTTTTGCACATTTTTATAAATATCCTAGCTTGCCTTGTATTATATCCCCTTGTTTTCCAATATTTGAAAAAGAAAAAAAAATATATAAAATATAAAAATCAGAGAATTAAAAATCAAAATACAAAATCAAAAATTAAATAAAAAAAAAATTAAAAAAATTAAAAACCCACAAAAGCATTTCTTTGTTTGATTGCTTAGTGTAGACACACCACACACTCACTCACTTGTGCATTCACTTGCTTGGACTTCACTGTTTGCTCCCTGTGTTCGAACTCTCTGCATACTTGCCCTTTACATCTTTTGTGCAGAGTTAAAAATAAATCTTAACTCACACCTGTTTTTCATTGCTTGATTTGCTTGTGGGTTAATTGTTGATTAATCGCGTTTTATTGTGGGTCGCACAGCGACAAGATTTAGACCCTCGATAATTCGCGGTTATCAAATGGCGCCGTTGCCGGGGAGCAACAGCTTGTAGTTCATCTTTTTGATTGTTTGTGTGTTTGTTTACCATAGCATTATCCTTCTCTTACATTTTGATATACATCTTGATTGAACTATCTGACCATCTCTTTTGTCTTCTTGCGAGGGACCGCGGAGCGAGGCGGGTGGCTTAGGTGACCCGACGCAACCTTGGGACGTGGAGCCGGCTTTTCTTAAGCCAAGCCGGCAGGAGAGAGCAAGGAGTGAGAGAGAGAGTGCTTAGCTAGTTTTTATTTTATTTGTGAGAGAGTGATATTCCATTAATTTGTAATAATACAGGTACTTTGGACTTGGACACTATCGGGCCCAACTGCCGGGTGTTTGTTCACCCGGGGGCTCACCGCGGTTTTCCTCGTGTTTTCATCGCAGTCATTTTCCGGTTTTGAGTTTCATTTTTCACTTCATTTTGTGGATTGAGCTCCTAGATCTAGGTCCTGCTTGACTCGAGTAGAATAGGTCCAAACACTTAAATATCTTTGCATGCTCCTATAGATACGTTTTGGACTTAGACTAATTAAACAGTTAGCGAGTAGCTTCCAAATCCACGCGCCGCGAGCTCATACCCGAACAAGCGCTTTCTCCTACTCCAAATGTGTTGGGCAGAGGAGGGGTGAGCCAAGACCGGACACTCGGATTAGAAGTTATTAGCTAGCTCGTGGTTCTTCACGCTAGCAGTTGCCTAATCTAGGACGATTTCCGTGTGCATATCGGCATATAGTATAGGTTTAAAAATTTCTGCTTTGCATCCCGCATGGAGAGAGCTGGGATTCGCTGTAAGTCTTCTAACTTTGCACGCATCATTTAGGCACAAAGGTGAGATCTCCATCTTTGTGTCGACTTGCACGGCTTTTCCGACTCTTTTCTCCCTCTGTTTTTGGACAAAGTAGGGCCAAAAAGAAAATACAAAAACGTTAGGCGCTTGTTTGAATTGACTCAAAAGAAGCGATAACACCAAAAAAAAAAAAAATTAAAAAAAAAAGGGACTGCTAAGAAAACTTGACCAAAATAAAAAAAAAAGAGGTAATTGGATTCCTTGCTTGGGGTGAGTAATACCCTCACTTGTATTCAGGTTGCATGGGAAGGTCTCCTTCCAAGTGAGGTGAGCGCTTCGTAAGGATTAGAGCCAAAAAACCCAGCTTGTGGCTGCCTTGTGTATCGCCTGGATTACCGAAGTATTGGCGCTTCTATCGTACGTAGACGAGTAGGGCTTGGTCAACATTGGTGACTCTCTATTGTGAGAGCATCGACCTTGTCCGAAGTATCGAGCATAGGCCACGCCTTCACGGGGGTGTCTGTCTCATCGTCTTGCGTCCGAGTAGGTTCTTGCACGCTCACGGGTGATTCCGTTGCGAGCGAGTTCCGAAGTATTGGTTTCGCCTATTGGCTTCCTCTCTTATTCTTTGGCTGAGTAGGGATCCAGGAAGGGTTACAAGGACCTCAACTGCACAAGCTACAGGTTACACAGGAGGAGGACAAGTACGGGATACTTTTCCGGCAGTACTCTCTCTCCTATAGGCGTAGCGTTCTAAGGACTCGTTCAAAGATAAATCTCTGAATCAAGTTAAAATTGAAAAGATAAAAGCCGAACCTTCACGGCTTCATGTGTTGAGTTGGTGAACTTACCCTTGCTTTGCGTTTGATTGCTAGATTTGTTTAGGTCAAGATCAAAAACACAGCACAATTGTGCGCAATCTTGCTACATCTTACTCTTACCCTTCTTCTTCTTCTCTTGCCTTTCCTCTACTCTTCTCAATAATCAAGATGATGGGACGGAGATCTCTTAGGCCGACTTTGTCGGCACCGCTATCCCGCACTCCTCCTTATTCATCTAGGACTACCTCGGAGAGTCCGCTCTCCGAGCCTGAGTACACATCCGCCCTGTTCCCCCTCGACCATTCTTCCCACTCTCCTTCTATCAGTCCAATTGTTTCAGAATTCAGTGCATCACAGAGTTCAGATCATTCTACAGCACCTGAGATGGCCTCTTTTGCTTTTACAGAAGAACCAGTCATGTCGGACAGAGGCGATCACCCAGATGACCATGAGCACCCTCCATTCGTATTTGATCAAGCAGCCATCAACAATTCGTTGCTAGCATCCCTGGAAACCATGCAGAGACAGATCCGAGACCAGGGAACATTTATGGGTGATCTCATGCGAGAGATAGCGCAGATGAGAGAAGACCGTGCTGGCGGAGAAGGAGGAGGAGGAGGACCCGATGCAGGAGGAGACAATCCTGACGGCGAGAGACCGCCACAGACCATCATGAGGGAATTACATAACCCCGCTTCATCCCTCACTCACCGATGGATTCGACTCCCACCTATCCATGGAGACTTCGAGCTTCGGCACAACACAATTCAGATGCTACCCAAGTTCCATGGGTTGCCGACCGAAGAGCCGCATCTCCACCTCCAAGAATTCGAGATGATTTGCAGCACCGTCCATGATCGGTTGACGACCGAGGACACAATCAAGATGATCGCCTTTCCGTTCTCTTTAGTTGACAGAGCCGCATATTGGCTCAAACACCTTGGGCGATTCGTCGACACTTGGGCAGATCTCCGGGCCGCATTCCTGAAGAAGTACTATCCTCTCGGCCGGACCAACGCAGCAAGAGCAATGATAAGCAACTTCGTCATGATCCCAAACGAACAATTCCATGAAGCCTGGGATCGATTCAGAGAGCTCATCGACCGGTGTCCCCACCATGATATCTCCAAGCCCAATCTCGTTCAGAGTTTCTTTTGCGGGCTGACACCGGAGCTGCAGGGGCTAGTGAACGCCTCTTGCGGTGGGTCTTATTTCTCCAAGGGAGAGGACGACGTCTGGGCCATCTACGAAGGCATGGCAGAGAACTCCACAGTGATGACCCAGGCCCGAGTCTACACTCAGCAGAAGCCCCCGCAAGGAGCGGGATCATTTCAGAGGATCGCTCGCATCGATGCCGGTCCCAATACATCGTCGGTAGCCGCAGCACAAGCTGAATCAGCAGCAGCCGACATGGGGATTATCAGTGAGAAGCTGGACCGCATGGAGATCCTTGAAAAGAAGCAGAACCAAGGCATGGCCCAGATGGACCAGATCGCCAAAACCATGAGTGACCTCAAAACTCAAATGTTGTGCATTCAGGAGGCCCAATCTCAGGCCCAACAGCCTCCTAGGTCACAGGTTGCATCCCGCAGCAGCAACTCCAACCAGGCCTCTACCTCATACCGTCAGGTGAACCATATTCAGGCAGAGCCGGTTCCCTTGCTGCAGTACCATCCAGAGCAACCGCCATCTTCGGACACGCAGATGGTGGTTTATCAGCCGGAGCAACCACTGGCAGTTCTACCTCCACCCTCCTTTGAGCAGGAACCATTGATGGAAGTCAATGGGATTTGGTACGACCGGTACCCTCAGCCCGCAATTCGCCGGGATCACCCCGGATTCCGTTGGGGCAACGGTGGATCCTCTTCCCAACAGCAGAACCCTGCCCAAGGATACCAGAACAGCCAGCCACATCAACAACACCAGCAGCCCCAGTATGCCCAACCGCAGCAATATCACAGTGGTCCTCGTCCCAACTATCAGGGACAGCAGTGGAGGCAGCGCGAGCCGCCTCAGCGTTTTCAGAACCAGCCTCCCCAGTACCAGCAGCAGCAGCCTCGTTTCCAGCAGGGAAACTCATCCGGTTCTCAACCCCATTCTTTTGAGAACCCAGCACTCGATGATCTTGCCCGCTTGCTATCTGAACAGCAAGCATCTTTTAGGCAAGAAATGGATGAATTCCGGCAGGAGATGCGGGAGATCATGAAAGGCAAAGCCGCCATACCAGCTCAGATCGAACCAAATCCGAACAATTTCAAAAGAAAGCCTGAGCAGGTAGAGTTTTCAGAGGATGCCCCTCCTAGTGACTATGAGAATGATGTGAATAATATCTATTATGATGCTGATTTTGTTACTACTAGGAGCGGTAGGATACCCGCCGGCGGCGTCTCTTCTGAGCGACAACCGGATGCAGAACCAGGAGCGCCAGAAGAGCAGAAAAGCGGTGCTGATGCCGCTGATGATGATATAGAAAAAGGTGGTGCTGATGCCACCAATGATGGAGTCCAGGACGACGGTGCTGATGCCGTCGTGATACCAGATGAAGACGGTGGTGCTGATGCCACCATTTTTGATGCAGAACATGAAGGCGGTGCTGATGCCGCAGAGACAGGTGCCAGTGGTGGTACTGAGGCCACCACATCTCCTTTTGTTGAAACTCCAGCTGTGGTGTCACCACGTTTTGTATCTTTGGACTGTGATCAAAACAAAAACAACAAAAATATGAATAAAGAAAAGGTTTCTGTTCAAATTACGGATCCATATGTATTGAATGATGATGTTGGTATGGATTCTCCTTCTTCACAGGCACAGGAACCTCTTTCTAGTCCTCCATCTGAGGAGGCCCTTACTATCCCCTTCCCAGAGGCACTTCGCCGAGCGAAGGGGAATAAAAAAGAAAATCCAAAAAAGAACCAGGAGGTAGAGTTCGGCAATCAGATGATTGACAGATTTCACATTCAGCTGACTCTACGTGAAGCTTTTGAGCATATCCCTTTCTTCAAGAAGAATCTGAGAGAGACAACCACTGTCAGAAGAAAGCGGAGGCACAGAGATCAGATCCATATGCTCACACATGACACTTGCTGCACTATTCAGAACAAGTTGCCAGCCAAGAGACCAGATGCAGGAGCTCCCTATGTCAGATGCGAGATTCAAGAGCAACAGTTTGATCGTACTCTATTAGACAGCGGCTCTTCAATCAATCTTCTCCCGGCAGCCTTACTCAAGCAATTTGAGTTCGGCACTCTTCATCGAAGCAGAACAGTCCTTCAGTTTGCTGATAGGTCGATAAAGAGGCCGAAGGGGTTATTGAAAGACGTGGTCGTTACCATTCAGGGCCTGAAATTCCCCGTGGACTTCGTTGTGTTGGACATGGAGATCCCTGAGTCGGTAACCGATGCCCCCATCATACTCGGACGCCCATTCTTGGCCACAGCCAAGGCGGTGACCGACCATGATTGCGGGAAGGTATGTTTTCGCGTAGAGGGCGAGACCATACAAATAGAGACGATCGAGGAGACCAGAGCCAGAGAGTTAGAATGCTCCGAGCAATCAAGCGAAGCCGCGTCAATGACAGAGGAAGAGCTAGACGTCCACCAGGTTCGTGATTTTGAAATGACTGATGATGAATCTAACTGGAAAGACCCTGTGGCACCGACTCTCGCCTTGCCTACCGATTCATTGTATCGCAAGCTCATGGCGATCGAGAGTCGGGAGAGCACATTCCTGGATGAGGATACACCTGAGGCTGACAGCATCGTGACGAATGGTGCCAATGATTTCAATTCATGTTCTTCTATTTCTGATCCCTCATATTCAGACATTGAATGGGCCTATTTTGATGATCCGTTGTCTTGTCTGATTCATTCTGAACCAGCAACCATGACAGAGTGCGAGCCCGTACAGTACATTGATAATTCAGTCAGCCGCCTTTCGTCAGAAATTCATGCCGTGCGAGAGTTCTCCCACGCAGACCTGGTCGCCTTCACACAGACATATCAGAAGCCAGATCTGCCACCTCCCAGTTGTCCTGAAAGAAAACCTCTGCCGCAGTCAATGAAGTATAGATTCCTTGCAGGTGAGCCAGATATGCACCCAGTCATTATCTCAGCAGATTTGACTGGAGAACAAGAATCTCGTCTGATGGAGGTTCTTGAAAGAAATCGCAAGGCAATCGGATGGAATATAGCTGACCTCAAAGGGCTGAGCCCGAAGCTGTGCTCCCACCACATCTATCTCGAGGATGACGCTAAGCCATCGCGTGAGTTCCAGCGACGGCTGAACCCGAATCTTCGAGAGGTTGTCATGAAAGAAATCTCAAAGTGGTGGAGTGCTGATTTCATCTATCCCATCTCCGACTCAAAATGGGTAAGTCCGTTACATGTGGTGCCCAAGAAGACGGGTATCACTACAGTTGTCAACGAGTTCGGAGAGGAGGTCGCTACCAGAGTACCAACTTCTTGGAGGGTCTGTGTGGACTACAGACGATTAAATGAGGCCACCAAGAAGGATCACTTCCCGCTGCCCTTCCTTGATCAGATTATCGAGCGGTTAGCCGGGAAGAGCCATTACTGTTTTCTTGATGGGTACTCTGGATATAATCAAGTGGCCATTGCGCCCGAAGACCAGGAAAAGACGACTTTCACCTGTCCGTTTGGGACATACGCTTTCAGACGGATGCCCTTTGGTCTATGTAACGCTCCGGCGACATTCCAAAGGTGCATGTTGTCCATTTTCTCGGACATGGTGGGTAACTGTTTAGAGGTCTTCATGGATGACTTCTCGGTCTATGGCGACGGGTTTGATGCTTGTCTTGACTGCCTAGATCGTGTGCTGAAGCGCTGCATAGAGGTCAATCTAGTCTTATCCTGGGAGAAGAGTCATTTCATGATGACTCAAGGGACGGTCCTTGGGCATGTCATCTCCAACAAGGGCATGGAGGTCGACCCTGCCAAGGTGGATATCATCAGAAAACTCAATCCGCCGTCCAATTTGCGTCAGTTACGGTCTTTTCTGGGGCATGTCGGTTTCTACCGACGGTTTATTCAGGACTTCAGTCGAATTGCCCGACCGTTAACCGACTTGCTGACCAAAGACACCGAGTTTATTGTCAATGATAAGTGTCTTCAATCATTTGAGACTCTCAAAAATATGGTTGTTTCAGCTCCTGTCCTTCAGCCACCCGATTGGTCTCTCCCATTCGAGATCATGACGGACGCTTCAGATTTTGCCGTTGGGGCTGTGCTTGGACAGAGGAGGGATGGATTACCGTTTGCCATTCACTACGCCAGCCGGACCTTAGATGCCGCTCAAAGGAATTACACTGTGACTGAAAAAGAAATGCTGGCCGTAGTCTTTGCTCTTGATAAGTATAGATCTTATATTCTCGGATCTAGAGTGACTGTTTACACCGATCATACAGCCATCCGGTACTTAATGGCTAAGAAGGATGCCAAAGCACGCCTTACCAGATGGATCCTTCTACTCCAGGAATTTGATATTGAAATTAAGGACAAGCCTGGAGTCAAGAATGTGGTGGCGGATCATCTCTCCAGATTGGAGAATCTTGAGGAATCTGAGCCCAGCGCACCTATCACCGAGACGTTTCCAGATGAGGCGATCTTGGCTGTCACCTCTCTCCCGTGGTATGCCGACTTTGTAAACTATCTTGTTGCCAAGACAGTCCCTCAGGGTTGGCCCAGGCAGAAACTTGAGACCTTCCTAGCTAAGGCCAAGTTTTACCATTGGGAGGATCCCGTCCTTTATCATGAAGGAGGGGATAGCATCTGGAGAAGGTGCATTCCTCAGGAAGAGCAGCATAGCGTCCTCACATACTGCCACAAGCTCGAGGCAGGAGGACATCATTCAGGAAAAAGGACAGCACAGAAGGTGCTTCAATCCGGCCTATGGTGGCCTACTCTCTTCAAGGATTCTGATGAGTTCGTGAAGGGATGTACTGACTGTCAGAAAATGGGAACCTGCGGACAGAGAGACATGATGCCCATGCAACCCATTCACTTCTGTGAGGTTTTTGATGCATGGGGGATTGATTTCATGGGCCCATTTCCTAAGAGTCAGGGATTCGAGCATATTTTGCTCGCTGTAGATTATGTCAGCCGATGGGTTGAGGCCATCCCCGCCCGAGCCGCAGATGCTAAAACCATTTGCAAATTCTTGAGGAAAAATATCATTTCACGGTTCGGGGTACCTAGAGTTTTGATTTCTGACGGGGGGTCTCATTTCATCAATGACAAAGTTAGGGCCCTTGCTGACGAGTTCGGTATTGACCATCGGGTTGCCACTCCTTATCACCCTCAGACTAATGGTCTTGCTGAAGTATCGAACAGGGAGATAAAGACTATCTTGCAGAAAGTTGTCCGCCCAGACCGAAAGGATTGGTCTCAGCTTTTGGACTCGGTCTTGTGGGCCTATCGGACTTCTTTCAAAAATCCATTGGGGACATCTCCCTTTCGTCTCGTCTATGGCAAGCCGTGCCATTTGCCAGTGGAAATCAAGCACAAATCTTTTTGGGCAGTTACTGAGTTACTTTTGGATCCCGAGAGTGTAGGAGATCAGAGACGAGCAGAATTGGCAGCCCTGGAGGAACTAAGAGACACAGCCTTTTCCAACAGCCTACAGTACAAAGAAAAAGTGAAGACATGGCACGATTCGCATATCAGCCATAAACAATTTGAGCCATATCAGAAAGTATGGTTGTTTGATTCCAGGCTGAAATTATTCCCAGGGAAGTTGCAGAGCAAGTGGAAAGGTCCGTATGTGGTTAGGAAGGTACATGACAATGGCAGTATTGATATATCCGAACCGTCATCTTCGTCCACCTTCCGCGTCAATGGTCAACGCCTAAAGCTATATCGAGATCATGATCCGCCGACCATGGACGTTGCCCCCATTCTTCTGGTATGAGATGTGTTCTTTGACTCATATAATTCTGCATCTCATACATGGTGATCATTTCTATCTTCCGCTGTACAGATCCATCTGTTCATATCACTCTTTCGTCTGACGATTTATTTTCTTCTTTTCTTCTTTTCTTCTTTTCCTCTTCTATTTTCTTTATCTATCAATAAGGTGCCGCCCTTGTAGACAGTATCCATACTTAGGACGCACTTTGTCCTAAGTATAGGGGGGTGTGCACCCCGAGTTTTCTCTATTCTTTGGTCCTCTCCATTGTCTCCTCTTCTTGTCTATACTTAGGGATATCTTACCCTAAGTATAGGGGGAGACAATCTGAGTACGATCTGTTCATTCCCACCCTTGACCCTCCCTGCGTTGTGTACAGTCTGCTATACTTAGGATTATTTGATCCTAAGTATAGGGGGGACGGTCAACTTCTGATTCCTTAATTCATCTATTTATTCTTTTATTCTTTGGACTTGTCTATACTTAGTACGAGTTATGTCTTCTCTTTTCTCTCCGATCTATGAGGACATAGCTCAAGCTAAGTATAGGGGGGTCGTATATACTGTGTATATACTTTCGCCATAACTCGTACTTTCGTATTCTTCTAACATATATGACTAATAATTCTTTAAAATTTATTAAAAATCCTTAATAAAAAGATGTGGTTATTCCTCAAATTCTTTTTGTATATACTGATTAATAAATCAGGTAAAAACGTTTCTGCAAGATGTTTGAAAAATAGTTTGAAAATCTTTGTGAAAAATCTATTGAAAACTATTTGGAAAATATTTTGCTACATGTTTTCAACCTTTGTAAAAATGTGTGGTTTGTAAAAATTTCTTTTCTTTGTGTGAAATAAAATGTTTGAAAAATGATTTGCAAATGGTTTGAAAAATGGTTGCAAAAATGATTTGAAAAACCTAGATATACTGTTTGAAGAGCCTTTGCAAAATGATTTTCAAATATGTGTGTAAATGATTGTAAAAATTATTTTGGACTATAGTTTTCAAAAATTGTGTGAAAAGCTGGTGTCAAATAAGTTTGAGGAATATGTACATCACACCAAAATCCACTACCTATATATGTATAAAATTGATCACTTACCCTTGTAAATTCTTAAAATCCACTTCTTGTATATATAAGAAGCACTCCCGTGTACATATTTTTAACCTAGTTTTCAGCCAAAACTTTTTGTTTTCAAAAATCCCCAAAAACATTTGCAAAACTAAAATCCAAAAACATTTGAAAAAATCTTTTTGAAAAATACAAAAAAAAAAAAAAAAAAATTTTGCATCTGCATGTGCATCATCATCATCTTTTCAAAAATCCATAAAAAGTTCAAAATCTCTGAAAATTGCATCACAAAAATATTTTCTGCATTGCATTGCATAGCATTCGCATTTTTCGGATTGAGTTTGAGAATTGAACGAGTCTAAGTAAAATCCGGAGATTGGAGCTTGATTGGACCTTATAATCTACCTAATAACAGGAACCTTATAGGAACTAGGTTTGAGGTACTTCAGGTCTAGTTGACTTAATTCTTTGAGGATCACGGGACTTGGTTCAATGGATCCTTGACTGCCTAAGTAGAGTATTTCGGAGCACACGCACGATTCTTGTTGATAATGACCTAACTTGGACACCTGCACCTTTCACATAGCTCTCCATGGATGAGGTGGTGAGGAGGCAGTTTCCTTTAGCTTGGGGTAGCATATGAGGGTAGTACTTCTAGGCGGAACCTCTCTTCTTCTTATAGTGAAGGAAGTGCACCTCAACTTGGTTTAGTGGTGATGAAGTCTAAAGACAGAAGCCGTGGGTTGCAATAAAGCTTCAAAAGAGGGATAGTCTACTGGCTCAAGAGGAAAATTTCTTGTATATATGCTGCACCATGTAGATATGTTGTACAGATGCAATTGAAAAAAAAAAAAAATGCAAAAATGCAAAAAGAACTCCAAAAAAAGTGGTGGGTCGGATTGAAAATTTAATAACCCCACCGGAGTGTATATAGTTCAATAAAGCAAAAGCTTATGGTTATCCATGTTACATCTCATGAAGCTTGCAGCGGGAGACTTAGCTACACTGGTTGAGCTCCCAAAAGTCTATACTTCTTCCCCCCTCTTCTTGAGCCGGTTGCACTTGAACTTAGAAGGGAATACCCCGCTTCTCGAGGAAAGAGTTGCTAGACCGAGGGATTAGAGTTACCAGGTTGGAGGAGGTTGTTTCTTTGCTACTTCTGAGGTGGGGAGCTACATATCACTTACACTGTACGAGTCAGACTCATAGTCGTAAGAGTTTGCGTATGAGTTGATGTACTTCTGATCTGGCTATTGAGAAGACTTGGACAGAGTTTTGAGATTCTCAAGGACTGTTGGATTTCAAACTTGGTTCTCATTAAGGTTCCGACCGCACTAAAATTCCGAAGGTCCGACTTAAGCTCCAAACTTTGATTTTGTGAAGATAAGTTCGAGAATTAAACTTAATCTAATTTTCTTCTTTTTCTTTCTTTTCTTTCTGTTTCTTTTTGCACTTATTGCATAAGTGTTTGCTAGGGACTAGCAAAGGTAAAGTATAGGGGGATGATGAAGCCACATTTCATCATCTTTATTCTATCATTTTGGCATCAAAAACCCTAGCAAATGCCTGTAAATAGCATTAAAACCATCATCTTAGCATCCATGCATGTGCATTCAGATTGTGTATAAATCACTGTAATTAAGGCCAAAATTATAGAATAAATAAAGAAAAGAAAAAGAATAAAATATTGTAAATATTTTATGACCCAAAACCCCCGAGACCTAGGCATCTCGATGAATAGGTCGACAAGGAATAAAGTAGGGGGAGATAAGGTCAGATACCTATATTTGTTATTCATTCTTTATTCATTTTGGGACCTATTTTTGGTTCCACTTTTTGTACATCAAATAAAGAAACTTTGTACACAAAAGTTGTAGATAAATTAATAAAGAAAATACAAAATTGATTTCACAGAAAAATACTGTACAGATAAAAAGTTATGATCTGAATAAAAATCCAGAATGCCAACTTCCCAGACCCGTATCTCACAAATAAAAACTCCAAATGCAGCGTACTCACCTTTAATTGTATATAGAATAAAATAATCTATCTAATGGTGGTGGTTTCGCATTTGGCGGAGCTACGGTTTGAAAGTTGACTTTTGGACCCTCATTGTACACTTGTACTGAATAAAATATTTAATTTATTAATTATTCATTATTTATTCAATTTTATATTTTTATAATGTTGTAAATAACACTTATAATAATTATGTATATTAAAAGAAGAATAAAAACATAAATAAAATACAAATAAAAATACTTGTATATATTCAATACATAGGTATTATACATACACCTATACCAATATAAAACATACTTGTATTTTATTTAATATACAAAATATATCAGAAAAATAACATAAAAATATATTTGTGTATATAAAAGTACCCTATAATTTTAGAAAATGATAAACACAAATAAAGAAATTAAAAATACAAAATAAAAATAAAAATACTAAAATATATAGATAATATACCTATATAGGGTTAAAAAGGTAACTTGTAAAAATATAAGTCATAAAAATAAATAAAAATCAGAATAAAATACTACATAAAAAATTAAACATTTTTTATTTTATAACCATAATTTAATTCAATCGATTTCTATTTTTAAATGAATTAATAAAGCAATTTCCAGGGCTTTTTCCTGGTTGGTCCACGTGGACCAACCAGGTGCGGTCTGGAGTTGACCTCGGTCAACTCCCCCGACCAAAGCCCTGCCATTTCTGACACCGCGATTTTCACCCATTTTCAAGAAATTTTGGCGCTCAATCCGCTTGTCCTCACCCTTCGATTCCTTCTTGGAAATTCATCACCGATCATCACTCTCCCACGCCATCTCTTCGGATCACGCCAGATCTTCATCATTCGCGCGTGAGCCTCGCTTGAAGGAGACGCCATCGCCACCTACTTAACCAACCCCCCATCTTCCTCCCCAAGTTTGAACACCTTCGGTCCACCCTTCCTCGCTCCGCTCGTGCTCTAAGTCTTCCTGGAGGTGACAGCTTCAGCAGCATTCACTCAGCCAGAGCCGAGGAAGTCGGAGGCGCTTCCACCACCTCCCGCAAGCTCGCCGGTCGAGGTACCCTTCATCCTCTGGCTCAGGCCATCGAGGGCATCATCCCGCTCATTTCTTTCTCGCATCTTATTCCTGTTAGCATAATCTTCGAAAACCCCCAAAAAAATAGAAGTTCCATCGACTATATCACCCGATCCACCATCCTCGCCGGAGCGCAACTCCGGCCGAGATCCCATCCTTCGTTCCGCGCCACTCCTTCGCCACCGCGGGGTCCAGGCAACTTGCCCTGGACCCTCTCACCTTGTTTTGCAGGTCCCCGCACAGTCAACGCATCTGGAGGGCCATTTTGAGTCCTCGCCGGAGATACCTGGAGCTCCGAGCTCCGCCGCCTTCGCGCCAGCACCTCGAAGCCTCTCCGACGAATCCGAGCCGTCCAGTCAGTAGAAGGACCTCCCAGGAAGCTGCAGCTCCATTTTGGGGCCCATCCACCGCCGAAGGAGCAAGATCGGAGTCGGGGAAGTTCGCCCCCGCCGGCCTTCTTCCCCGTTCTTCCTCCTTGCTTCTCCACCGTTCGATCAAGCTGCAGCTCCAGATAGAACGTGGGCCGTCCGATCACCAGCACTCAGCCACCGTCGATCTCGCCCGAGATCTAATCTCAGACGTCCACAGCGAAGCGTCATCGGCCGTCCAGATCGTGCCACGTGTTTAAGTGGCCTCTTCATCGCCGTTGGATCGCGCGCCGAGGGTATTTTGCACCCCAACCCTCGCGCTTTTTGTATTTAATATTTAGTCTATAAACTTTCGTCTGTAGTTTAGAATATTTTGTAATATTTGCAAAACAGCCCCCGTACTTTCCATATTTGCATTTCGGCCCAATCCACGTCACCTCACGTGCCCGTGCGCGTGCGGGGACTGGGTATTTTGCAGGGACCCCCCTGGGGTTTATTTATTTCGTTTTAGTCCTTGAACATTTCTGTTAAGTTGTAAAACTTTGGAAAAATTGCATTGAACCCCCCTGAGCTTTGTAATATTGCAAGTATACCCCTCCCAGGCGCGTGCAAGTCACGCGTCCTGTGGGTAAATTGCACATATACCCTTGCGGGTTTGGATATTTGTGTTTAGTCCAGTAAATGCAAGTTTCAGAGTAATATTTTGTGGAAATTTTGCGTGCATGCCCCTGTATGTTTCCATATTTGCACTTATGCCCTTGCCAGCACTGTTTGATGATTGGAGACTTGTTCTAATTAATTAAAACATCATTTTAACTCCAAAAATTCCACAAAAATAGGGTTAAGCTCCTGTTGTCCTATATTTTGACGCCCTATTTTTAGTTTTCAATTTTATCACTTTTAATTATTTATAAAAAATCAAAAACATGTCTTTTTCCTACTGTCTAGCTTAGAAAATACCAAAAAAATATCAAAACAACTCTAAAAATTCCAAAAAAATCACCTAGTGTCTATTTTATCATCTTTTAGTGTCAGTCCAAAAACCACTAAAAATCTAAAAAGAAAAACACTAAAAATTTAAAAACTCTCAAAAACTTCAAAAAAATATAAAAAAATAGTAGAAAAACCCAAAAATAGCAAACTCAGCTTCTGTTTATCCCTTATTTTATTCCCTTTATTAGAAAAATAGTGTGAAATATTTTTGCTACTGGTTGGTATTTTTAACTTGCAATTTTGTCACAGCCAACCCTTATTTCCACTGTTTGCCTTATTTGAGACTTTAAAAATACCAAAAACATCTTGAAAAATCCCCAAAAATCATAAAAACAGTAAAAAACCCTAAAAATACCAAAAACATTTATTTTCTGAATTTTTGAGTATTTTTGCACATTTTTATAAATATCCTAGCTTGCCTTGTATTATATCCCCTTGTTTTCCAATATTTGAAAAAGAAAAAAAAATATATAAAATATAAAAATCAGAGAATTAAAAATCAAAATACAAAATCAAAAATTAAATAAAAAAAAAATTAAAAAAATTAAAAACCCACAAAAGCATTTCTTTGTTTGATTGCTTAGTGTAGACACACCACACACTCACTCACTTGTGCATTCACTTGCTTGGACTTCACTGTTTGCTCCCTGTGTTCGAACTCTCTGCATACTTGCCCTTTACATCTTTTGTGCAGAGTTAAAAATAAATCTTAACTCACACCTGTTTTTCATTGCTTGATTTGCTTGTGGGTTAATTGTTGATTAATCGCGTTTTATTGTGGGTCGCACAGCGACAAGATTTAGACCCTCGATAATTCGCGGTTATCACCCACCACCTCCACCAGTGGTGTTGGTGTCACCAGGGACGAAGCCAGACTTTTATACAGTGGGGGCTATACTAATAGTAGATTAAACCTGGATACATGCTATATAAATATCATTTTTCATATTTTCTTAACGTATCTTAGAAAATATGTTATGAAGTTATTGAATAATAAATAACTTGAACTTCACAAGATAGGAAAAAATATTTTTTATTAATTTTGATTCAAAAATTAAATTTGAAAAAAAGTCATTGAGTGTATATTTCTAAAATTACCTAAATTGCGCTTTTCGCAAGTCGTGACTTCAAACCAAATCCATTAATAATTGATCCTATCCAAGATATGATTTTTATTTAATTATATAGTTTATTTTTCTTTTTTACAAATAGAAATATTTTTAACTAGATTAAAAAAGAGAAACATAACTAAAGGAGTAATATTTTAATGATGGATACAACCACATAATGATGATATCACCATACTTTAGCAATTCAGATTAGATTCTTGAAATCTAATAACAAAAAAAATAAAACATAATATATAAGGAATTTCATGTGAACAAATATATAAATTTTTTGATGTTATATGTGAAGATTACTGTAGTTTAAATGAAAGGAGGTAGCTGAGTTAGTTTGACAAGCATGATAACTTGGAAGTAGAATATCACAAATACAAAAATTAGGGGTGTAAACAAATCGAACCTACCCAGGTTCGGTTCGTCTAGCATTTTTAGAGGCTCAGGTTCGATTCGGTTCGATAAGATGAACATGTTGTTCAGGTTCGGTTCAGCTCGCCCTTGATTCATGAAGGTTCGGTTCGATTCATTTAAAGTTCGATTAGCAGTAAATCTCCTTGGAATCTAAGTATTTTGGGAATGTGGAACGATCACACCCCTTCTGTATATCTTGATAGATACGTATATAAATATATAAATATAATATATATTGTGCACTGAGCTTTTAGCGAACCGAATCTCAGCGAACCTACCATTTTGATGTTTAATTTGTTTAAATAAATGAGTCAAACCTATATCAAGGTTCAGCTCGTTTCTTTTCGAACAGAATGTAGATCTAACCTTTAACGAATCAAACTTGAGCGCATATCGAACTCGAGATTTTTCTGACCCTCTAACGACAATGATGTCGCAGATTGTGATTGTATCATGTGTGGCATTGAATTTATTAAATATTGCATATATTACTGGAAAATGAAATTATGAAGATCAATCATAGTAATTAGGAAAGTTCAAAGTAAAAAAAGATTCTGTTTTGATTTTATCTCAATTATGTCCTCCAATTTGTCAAACTAAACACGTGATTATTTCAATTACATATACACCTCCCCCTTCTTAGTAAACACATGTGCTACCGTTTCTAGCCCCCCTAATTTCCCTACTTTTTTAGAGATGCAGATTGAATCCATAAATTTACCTGAGTCTTTTCTTAACTCCAATTTTTTTCATTTTTAACATGGATCAAGAATACTTGTTTCTTACAAAATATAGAATTAACAAAGGCTGGGGGACTTAGCACCCACCCGCCCCCATGTCACTGGGTGCCACCCCTTTTTGGCTTCCCCCATCTAGCTGCTGCTAGAGCTTGACTTTAACGGCGAGGAGTGGCTGCTGGACAGAATGCGAGATGATCGAGAACAACAACATAGCTCGAGAGTACGACATTACCGGGGGAGTTAGAAGTGTGGGAGCAAGTGCACATGCAGTGAAGGTTCCCGAAGGGATATGCAAAAGGAGTGACGACCATGTGGAATGCCATCGTGTGATCGTGGCCACGACAGGCCCTCTTCGGCTTGGAAATGAAAACAAAGAGACGATAAAGAAGAAGGATGGGGAGAGGAGAAGGAAGGAGAGAGATGGGGGAAAAAATCCACCATCAGATCTTCTTCACGATTTGATTAACTCAAGACTAACCGAAGATATCAACTCAAGAAGAGTTAGAATTGATGGCAAGGGTTGTGACGTAAGAAAGTACAATTTTACGAGGTTTAGTGATAATTATGTAGAATACATGATCGAGAAGGTAACTTATAATAAGAAGACACCACAATAATGGTGATCCATTACCTTTTGCGACCATCGAACAAGAGAAATCACACTAAAAAAGAACAAGCACATATCTCTTCATTCACTTGATCTCTCCCTTCTCTTCTCTCTAGATTACATTGTTGCATTTCTTATAGTTATGGTGCTATATATGCCACCACTCATCCTCTTTTCTATAAGATCAAATATAATCTTTGATTGATTGTCACAATCTCAACTAATCAAAATCTTCCTTAATAAAAATTGTTATGGTATTTGATTACATATAATTACATTTCCTTCAAGGTTTACTTAGAACCCAACACTGTTATATTAGGAATCTAATTTCCCAATTTCAATAATCTCCCTCTGAGTTGAATTCCAACGCAATCTTCATGTTGTGTTGATTCGTATTACATCATCCTCATCATTTGATGGCTGCTCTTGCAAGTTGTCAGTGCCTCAAGCTGTTACACACGTCGCTACATGCCTTCTACGCGCATCCTCCTAGGCACACTCATACTATTCAATGTTGTACCTTATGACATGGCACTACACATCTCTCATGGCTAGAGAGTGTGCCATCGTCCTTTGACGAAGCGAACACCATTCTTTTCTTCTTGTTGTGCGCTTTTGCAACAGAAATGTTGATAACATGTTGCCTCATACTGCTCAACATGAGAATAATTGGATTTCCATCATCTATCATGACTCTTCTTTCGATCTTATACAACTTGTGCGACATCCTTGTTCCTCACATCACGATGCGTGTTCAAAATCTCCTGCCAGCCATGAATAACATAATCCTTCATCGAGTCTCTTCGATTTCTCCAAGTGACCACCATAGCACATCTTATGAGGAACGTACACTAGTTATGTTTTCTCCTCTCAACAACGTGAACCTTGCACTAACTCGTTGTCCGAATCCTAGCGAAGATATTGAACCCTTCACCGATCCATTGCATCGTGTCTTCTTGACGACTTTAAACTTGGCTTTGATAACGATTGTTGGGATAGAAACCAGTATCGCTTCTCATGGGGTGCCAATTTTTGGGGATACAAAATAGTATCACCTCTACTCCAATACCAGTTTTGAGGTATGAACCCGTATGCGCAATCAACCATCACTAGAGAAGTAGATAAAGAAGAAGATGCAGGGATATAATGATGGTTGGTTTCCTCTCGCGACCACTAGAGCAGGAAATTCACTATGAAGAAGATAGTACGTCTTTCTCCGTTCCATCGCCATCTCCCTTCTCTCACTTTAGATTGCATTAGTTATGGTGGTATGACACACACACCTTCTCTTTTATAGATCCAAATATATTGATTGATTGTCACAATCAATCCTAATCAACCATGATATCACTCCATGCATCTAAATCCTAATGAGAGTTCGATCACATCTAATCAAATCCCCTTCATGGATTACATGGAATTCAATTTCTCAATAATAATATGATTCTAAACTTTTCCCAATCCTAATATTGGCCGCTTGTTAAATTCAAAACACGAGACAAAAATGTATCATATGCATTATAATGCGCAGATGCTACATCAGAGCTACATCCATAGTCATGGCACTCACCATGCACCTTACTCTCGAGCTCATCCCAGCTTCAATCATGTATGCATATGTATATCCAATAGCTTCTCTCCTATTCTCAAACACTAGTGAATTTACAACATATCCTATAAGATGGGCAGAATTTCTCCGCTCTACATTGTGACACCAAACCCCACAAATTAACAACAATGTCTTTTGATACTGAATTCATAATCAGATTACTCTAATTAATTGGAATCCAACAAATTCAATAATCCCCCATAAATTCACTCTTGAAATTCAAAATATGAAATACATATCTTTATTTTTATATTTTTTCTTTTAGTAAAGACAATCTTTGGTGTGAATTATTTTTTTAATTTTAGACTTATACTGTGACATGCTAAGGCAACAATGGAATGATTTCCTAGCTAATGGAATCTTATAATTGTGGAATTACTAATGGCCATTGCACAAATATAAGTCAAACTTGGATGCCTCTTTTGATATGTTGATTAACTAGCTCATAATCACAGATACACAAAACAAAAATGATCTACTTCATAAACCTCTTTGAGAATGCATTGTCTTAGGAGTAAATATGTACGCTATAATATTGTTACTCTCAGAGTCCTCGATTTGACATATATAGATTACATCAGTGTATCATTCTAAGACTAAAGAATATTTACTATATGATATGATAAGGATTATGATTTTATTTACGTATATCTAGCCCTAGGCCTCACAACACTAATAATAAGAACATCATTTTCATTTTGATAACTTAGATAGTATAGAAGAAACATCTGATCTCATATGTTTCTAAAGTTATCAATGAGCTTCCTATAATTTGCGAGTATCTAAGGAGAGATGCATACCCTCTAGTCATGTTCTTAAAGAGAGGTTAGAAAAAATAATATGCAATACAAATGGATCTCTAATAGTGATATACTATTTTGAAGATTTTTCTCAATGGAATGTGCAAAAGACAAAAGTATCCTCTCAATTTATCTAAACAATTTTAGATCCATGATCATCTCAATCACTCCCATATCCTTCATCATATACCTACTCCCCAATAAAAATTTGACCATACTCACAATCATAACATTTATTTCAAGAGATATTTACACCCATAACTCTAAGATATTTTGTAATTACACCAAGAACCCTGCGTAATCACGAATTACACCCATAACCCTAAATAATGCTTAACCCTTACATGATATAACCATGGATTCCATCTACTGCACACATTAACTTTGACAGATTTCGTCGGTTTCAGACAATTTTACCCGTCGAATAAAAGTTGCTAGTGAAGTCTCAAATCTCATGAACTATAGATTTCGACATGGAGCTGCTATGGATTGTAGGAGATCTGAGACGATCAAGATTATCGAGGGCTGGAGCGCAGAGCCCTTGAGCGGGGCAGGAGTTGGTCGCACCCACATCACCCTCATCGTCACCATTACAAAGTACTAGACAACACTCTGTAGAAGAAGCAGCAACCATGGCAGACATCGATGGTCTCCCCCATAGAGGATCGTCTGCTGTAGCCCCTGTTGCAGCTGACTCTGTTGTAGGGGCTATAGCTGTTCGATCACCTATCCCCTGTCTCGAGATGTGAGCCCACTATCCCCGTCCCTCTAGTAGGGACGTCAGATCCTCATCCGACGTTCCTCGTGCATGACAACCCCTACTGTAAATGCCATTTACAACAGACGATCGATCTCCGGTCTCCCCACCCAACGTCGGGACCTTCTCCTTCTTGTATGAGTCTGGAGATTTGTGCAATGTCGACCTCACATCCACGACACCTTCTACACTATTGAAATCTGAGAAGCGGAAGCGGAATCGATAAATCAAGAAACATAAACATGAAGACCAGAGATTTAACGTGGAACCCTACTCCCTAAGGAGCGGGATGAAACCACGGGAGAATCCTTCAAAGGGGCAGATATTCTATTGGAATTTTCAATGAGTACAGGGGGTGTGGAGATCCTTATATAAGTGTTCAAGGGAGAATATTACATAGAATATTCTTTATATAATATTCTCTTAACAAATAGCCACACAGAATATTCTCTAACATACACATTATGAAGCATTGGCAACGGAGAAGGATGAAAAGCGGGAAAGAGGAAAGGGCTGCTGGGGAAGATCCTCATGGTGGAGAGATGAGGCAGAAGCTCAATGATCTGTACTACATGCTTCGGTCCATAGTCCCAAAGATCACGAAGGTGAATTTTTGTGCACTGTGTTCTTGTTGGAGCAAAGATCAGATCTTTGCTCATGACCCTTCTCCGGCTTTGAACTCAGATGGACAGGGCTTCGATTCTAGCCGACGCAATCGATTAATGAACGAGCTCCAACGTAAGCTGGACGGTCTCTGCGGCGATCTCAAAGGTGCTAGGGGTACCAGTTCCGATTTCACAGTGCGAAGGAGCAGACATGGCAAAGGCCCTTTCTCTGATACATCTCATCGTGGCATATCAACCCCCACTCGCATCCTTAGATATAGCACAGAAAGGATCTAACAGAACAATCCCTAAGTCACCTGGAATTGGTAAATCACAGAAAGGATCTCTCAGATCGGTAGGGATCTCAACGAAAACCCAATACCGACCATGTCGACTGATCGCTTGCAGAAAAACTGCCCTCGATCACAAGTCTATCTGCAAAACAGATGACAAGGAACAAAAAGGAACGAAATGGAGTAAAAACCAAGTCGCTAAAATATACAGATTGAAACTTCTTAACAACGCGAGGAGCTATGGGCATAGGAACGTGGAGGAGGGTGGAGGAGGACCGGGGGTGGGGGCTGTAGGCACTACAAGAAAATTAAGTTGTGGGTACAGAACTATGCTCACGGGTGTGGGACTTGTGGCCACGGAATTGGGCTCTAACCACAACACATCGTGGCTAATAGCCGTAGCTACAAGTCTCATCGTAAGAGTTCTCTAATCACGAATATGCCGTGGCCATTACAAGTGACCACAGAACTTGTCGTGACCATATCTCTTGTATGAAGACTTTGATCACGTAATTGTAGCTACGAGAAACTAGTGGTCACGTAATTATCGTGGCTGAAAGTTTTCGCAGGCACATTCCGTGACCGCAACTCATTTTTTTGTAGTGTGGAAGAAATGGAGTGGTGTTTTTTTTCTTTTTCATTTTTGTTTCTGATTTAATTCAGTCGTTGGATCAAGGATTGTTAGATTAACTTAATGATTTGGTTGAGTTAATGGACGAAAAGTTTTGTGTGTAGGACGGAGCACTTATTTATGGTTCTGCGTGTAATTCACAATTACACAAGATTCTTGGTGTAAGTACTCATGGTTATAGGTGTAAATATCCCTTATTTCAAACAACAACATATCATCTACACATAGAAATCGGACAATAGAAATATATCACCTTCAATTATAGAATGGGTTAGATGGGGCTACCCCACGGGGCAACCCCCATACCATTTTTCTGCAATTTTTTTATCTTTTATTGAAAAATATCATCATGTATAGCCGTCTATATATCTCTCCAATATATCATTCGAATTTCGTCAGAAACGAAGACTCTGCCCTCCATCTAAAACAAATCGTTAAAATTACATGTTCTAAATCTAGAGCATAGGAATCTCTGTTTCTGACAAAATTCGAATGACATATTTGAGGGATACATAGATAAATAGTGCATGTTGATATTTTACAAAAAAAAAAATACGGATAAATAACATGGAGGCAGCCCGTTGACAGTCCCGGGAGGCAGCTCCATTTTTACTTATAGAATATACAGATTTGTTGCATTGGTTTATAGTGATTATCAAACTTTTCATGCTATAAGCTTATTAAAGCATATTAATATAATAATCTTGCAAATTTTCTTCTCACTTATGGTTGTTACAAATCCTTGAGGCTTATCTATTCAGGTCTGCTCCTAAAATCTTCATATGAAATATCATCGAGATCTTAAATTAATGCTAACATTGTTAATATATGAAGCATAAGGTTAGATTTTGGCCAACACGATTTTCGTGTTTTAAATGAATTACAAATGTGTGGTCACTGGTCAGCATCAAGAAAGATCTCCACAATTTTCTTTCATTTATTTAATAACTAATATTTTATGGTATATGCCATTTATTACTATCTGATGGAAAGACTAAGTTTATAATTCTTATATAAAAAGCCATCGGCCGAACTCCTTTTATTATAAAAATTGAGGCACTATTACTAAATTGATATAGAAACGAATACTTGTCCTTCACGATATCTTGATTCCGTTTCCTGAAAAAGAAATTAATGTAATGTTCTTTAGTTCATCAAAATTTCAAATCTTCAGATATATTGTGCGCGTTGAGAAGTTTACAAAGTGCACTTGAGCCGTGCAGTTTAATATGAAGTTAATGGAGTTGTTTATTTGCCCGAAGGAAGAAATCTAACATGATCAACCAAATATTTATATGGATTGTTTGGGAATTATAGCTTATGAATATCTGATTGTTTAATAATTTCTTTTCCTCTTAAATATGATATTTATATTTAGGGATTTTATCACTTGTGCCCCTCCGAGATCTCGCAATTTCACTTATGCCCCTATCTTTTTGGTAATATCAGTTGTGCCCCTCACTTCTTTTCGTTTTATCACTTATGCCCCTCGAGTTAGTTACCGTCCATCCCGAATGCAAACGGACGTTAACTTTGGGGATACAATAGGAATTACATTTTAAAAACTAGATTGAAAAGTCCATCCCCAATCAGCCCCATCCTCTTCCTCAACCCCCGTCCTCCTCCCCAGCCTCTTGCTCCTCCTCCAGCACCTCTCCCTCCGCCACAGCACCTCCCACTCCTCCCCGAGCTCCTCCTCCTTCCCCCGCACCCCCCCTCCAGCCTGAGCTCCTCCCTCTTCCCCCGCAGGCCCCTCCGACCTGAGCTCCTCCCTCTTCCCCAACAGGCCCCCTTCCGACCTGAGCTACTCCCCATTCCGCCCCCAGCTCCTTCCCCACCCCCGCACCTTCCCCTCCGCCCAGAGCTGCTCCCTCCGCCCCGAGCACCCAACCCCCCCGCCCCTGTCCCGCAAGCCCCGCCCCCCGCCCCCTGGGCCTCCCCTTGCCCCGCACCGCCCCGAGTACCCAACCCCCCCCCCCCCGCCCCATGTCCCGCAAGCCCCGCCCCCCGCCCCCTGGGCCTCCCCTTGCCCCGCGCCGCCCCGAGCACCCAACCCCCCCGCCCCTGTCCCGCAAGCCCCGCCCCCTGAGCCTCCCCATGTCCCGCGCCGCCCCGAGCACCCAAACCCCCTGACCCCTGCCCCTGTCCCGCAACCCCCGATCCCACCCCTGTCCCACAACCCTCCTGCATGGGGATTGATTCGCGGCTGTCGAAGAGACGACTCCAGCCAGAGCTGCTCACCGCATGGTTAGACTTGTCGTACATCGATCGCAAGCTCGGGCTTGTGCCCCTTGACCGCGGTGGAGGTCCTCAGGCTGCTGAGGGCCTTGGGCTGCCCGAGAAGCACCAGGATCTACTGGGCCGGACGGGAGCTCTTTGGTGGCAGCATGGCGCTAGAGCCGCTTGTTACGGAGTTCCCAGGTCCTCCGCTCGAACTCCGTCCCGAGCTCCTCCCCCGAGCTCCACCTCCGCCCCTCTTCCCCGACCCAACCTCCCCAGCTGCAGAACAAATGGAGAAGGAAGGAGAACAAATGGAGGAGGAAGAAGATGAAGAATTCTGGACAATAATACCCTTCTTAACTGCACCAAAGTTTGAAAAAACTATGGTTAAGTCAACTTATTGACGGTCAATCTGACGGAAGGGCACAACTGATGACGGAGCAAGTTTTGAGGGGCACAACTGATATTACCAAAAAGATAGGGGCATAACTGATATTGCGAGATCTCGGAGGGGCACAAGTGATAAAATCCCTTATATTTATTAAGATTGCAATGGCAGGCAAAATCTTCGAGTAGTTTGATGGCTAAGTACTCCCTACTATTTTTTTGAGTAGAAAAAACATAAAAGTCTTAAATTCATAAATGGAAAGGGAAAATGGGTTAGGGCTTGCAATACAATGTGTAGAAAAGGGTGATGCGAGTAGGGATCGATGTCTATCGAGTTGAACGAGTTGTGTTTGTCATGACTTGATCTCGAACTTGATAACTCAGTTCAGACTCGAACTCGGACTCCATAAATTTCAAGCTGAGGACACGAGTCCTTTATCGATCTTTTGTAGGCTATTTTATATAATTTTGTTATTCGTGAACTTCTTGAGTGTACTTGCCGGTATAACAAAATCGATCTATAGTATTTTTTAGCAAATTATGTTATATCATTTGTTTTAAAAATATAAGTGAAATTATTCATTGGGAAATCATTTTTTTATGCTTGAAATTTTTTAAAAATATCATATTTATTATTATATCATCAACGATGATGCATATCACAACACTTACCTATTTCTTTTTAAAAAAAATCTAACTAATCGTTGCTAATTTTTCACTCAAAATCTAGCTATAATAAGATAAAACTTTGAAAACTAGCAACGGATAATTATTGCGATATGAACCATAATTAATGATATAGAACGGATGTTACATGCATCGCTAATTCCAGGTACAAAACATAAATTCACAACGAATAATATCATCCCTATATTTTAAAAAAAATGTGTGATATAGTGATGAATTTTTAAAAAAAAACCACTACATGCCCCCTTTTTTGTAGTGTGAACTCATTAGCAAGAACATGAACTTAGTAAAGAATTTTAGCTCCTTAATGAAATTTAGGTAATTAAAAAATAATTTTTAATTTAAGTGTAATCTTGCAACATACACCATATGAATCTCATCTACACAATGGTATCCTCTGGAGGCTCCCATGTTTAGTCCCTGATGAATCCACGATTCATCATCTCAATATCTTAATCTTAGCAAAATCCATGAGTAAAATCCCAAATAAATGTCCATAAAATCCATAAATTAACAAAATGACTCTTGTAAATAAAACTCACTAATTACTGTATATTAGATTTTACAAAATAAATTAACACTAAAAAGCCGCAAAAATAAAGGAGTTTTATACTTGTAAATAGCTCAAAACTTCATGGATTTTTAATAATTTCATTTCAACTCCTTTTTACCTAATTCTTTCTCTAACTTGTTTATAATAATGTATGTAAAAATACAAAAATACAAAACAAATTTTACCTTAAATAAATGCTCCTAGATCCCAATGGGAAAAAGCCGCAAAGACCAACTTCCAAGCTAAATTCCCGCTCCGTATGAACTCCAAATTCACCAAACTCACTTTTAAAGTTCAAGTTAGAAAATTATCTATCCAACGGAAGTGGTTTCATTAAAATCGGAGCTCATTTGCAAAAGTTGGGTTTTGGGACCTAGATGTACATTGTACATTATGTATATATTCATACTTTCTTCATTTTTTATTATATCTTTCTTAATTATTAAAAATACAAAAAAATTATAATTGTGTTGTATTTTGATTATTGTATTTTATTGTATTTTTTTCGTTGTAAATATCTCTTATTAAAAAGACAAAAAAATACAAATTAGAAAAGTAAACAAAAATTGTACATGTTGTATGTATTTATTTGTAAATTCACCACTATTTTTTTTCCTCTTTATTTTTGTTGTAATTAAAGTAGCATACTTTATATCATTATTTATGTATTTATTTTTTCCATTCTCTACAATAACTTCTCTACCACCAACTTCTATTCAACTCCATCATTTTTAATAACTCCCATTCCACTCCATATTCTTCCACCAACCTCCCATTCAACTCCACCAATAATACAACTTCCCATTCAACACCACCACCATTCTAACCTATCTTTCTCTTCTCTTTATATTCATTTGTACATCCTCATTTTTTCGCATCCGCCATTCTAATAGAAAAGGGAGAGAGCTTGGAGTGTTTTGTTGGTGACAGCGGCGAGACATCTCCCTCAAGCGACGACCTCCTTCAGGCGAGATCCGCGGAGCTCCGCTCCGCGTCACGAGTTCCCCGTCGAGCTCGTGGAGCTTCTCCGATTTTTATTTCGCCAATCGGATCGAGGCGACGACAGGAGTTCAGCGTAGACTACTCCGCCAATCCGGCGAAGACCAGGTAAGTATTCCTCATCATCCTCTTGTTTTCTTATCTTATCTAATATTTTATTTCTTTGTTGTTTTATCATACCATTTGTTTTTTTTCCCCCTTTGTTTAGTCTATCATCATCACCACCACTCACCCACCTCATCATTTTTTTCCCATCATGTTCATTCCTTGTTTTAAACAAAATTAAAAAAATAAAAAAAAATTAAACAAAAAAAAAGTCCTTTTATTACAGCACCATCATCATAGCATTTTTTCCCATTTTATTCCATCTCCATCTTCGTCTTCATAACCATCATCATCATATTTTTTCGCATATGTTTGTGTTCTTATTTCCTGTCTAAAGAAATTTTTTTAAAAAAATAAAAAATTTTAAACAACAAAAAGATCTTTTTTTCATTACAGCAAAAAAAAATCAAAAAAAAAATCAAAAAAAAACGCTACACGCAGCAGCGGTGGGAGAGGTTCCCACCGCCGCCGCCCCCCATCCCCACTCCTCATCGCGGCTGCGCCGCCAACGGCGGCAGCGCCGTCGACCGCCTCCGCCCGCCCTCCTCGCGCCGGCGTGGCCGCGCGACCAACATAGCCACCGCCGGCCGCGAGCTCCTGGGGTGCGGCGAGCACCTCACCTTGCAGCGGCGCCGTCGCCTCCACCTCTCAGCGGCCTCGCCGCCACCGTCCCCCCTCTCCTCCGCCGTCCAAGACGCCAGAGCGCCGGCCCCTCCTCCGCCACGGCCGCGCGTGGGCGGCGCCGCCCGTCCCCAAGTGTTGGGTTCATCTCCCAACCCAATCCTTCGTGAGGAGGAAGAAAGGTCCTCTTTCTTTTTTTTATTTTATTTGTAAAAATTGCAACACTTTCGGTCCTTGTTTTTGTAATTACAAATAGGTCCCTGTATAAAGTTCTTTGTAAATATTGTCTTTCTGTTTTGCAAAGACAACCCTATGTTCATGCCTTAATTTGGACTTCGTTTTTGCATCAATTTGTGCAATAAAAAATGTTTATATGTTGAGCAACTTATCCTCTGTAATGTGAGTGTTTATTTGTATTTTTGTGGTGTTTGGGTAATTAATTATAATTGTTTAACTGAAATTTTACATAGTTTACCCATTCTGTGCCATTAAATTAATATCTCACAAACGGTTGCTTTAAAAATTCCACAAAAAATATATATGATGCCTTGATATGTGATGTAATTACAGTCCAAATTTCATTTAAATTGGAGTTGTCTTGTGCTTGTAATAATTTATAGAGTGAATTTAGTATTTGATTTTTAATTAAATCCACAGATATCCTTTTCACGAAATTTCAAGTCTCCTGGATTGTTCATCTAAATATCTACTTGAGATAAATCACACTCTGATTAATTTGATAACGTGGATTAATTAAGAATTAATTACTCACTGTCACTCTGTTTCCACTAAAAAATACATAAAAAATTCATAACTTGTCAAAAAATTCTAAAAAAATTACTGTAGTCTTCTTGCATCATGCTTTACTTCCAGTAAATTTTTCATAATTTTTGCTTGCTGTTTGTGTGAGAAATTACGAAAAAACCCATAAAAAGTGTGCATTTTTATTTATTGCATTTTAACCCCTAAAATTCCAAAAAAATGTGTTTTGTATTCATCACTGGATTAGGATTCTAGGAAAAATATAATTTGGCTAATTTGGACTAATTTAACATTAAAATTAATTTAGCTAAGTTGTATACTTTCCTATTAACTTGATTCAACCGCATCTTGCATTTATATTTCTTTTTGCATTAAAAAATCTAAAAAATATCGCATTAGAAATCTAGACCTAAGTTTTTGAATTAAACCCCCAAGTTGTTCCTTTGCCTCCCTGTGTTCGACCCCGGACTTGCCCGGGATATAAATTAAGCCGAGACACTCTTCACGGAGATCTTCTCTCGGTTCTGACCGAATCGCTAAGTACACGTGCTACAACGACGACGAATTAAACATCGTATCTAGCGACACGTCAGTCCCCACCAACGTGGGACTAAAAGTCCCAATTCTAAGAAATATTCCACTCCCCACTCGAATGGAAACAACAAATATTTTATTGAATACAGAAGGACTGGATGTGACCATTTATACTACAACAATATGTAATAATAGCATATCAAGTATAGAAAGACTCAAATCTATACACATAAAATATCAAGTCGAGTTAATGAGTTAAACAATTCTCAACTCGAAGTTGGTTTGTCATGGCTATCGAACTACATCATTGCTTCAACTCAACTCAAGAAACTTGTTGAGCCTAACTTGTGAGATATTAAGCTGAGTTCGAACCAAGTCTATTGAGTGTGAGCTTTCTTGACACACCTAGTTGCTAACAACAACGTTAATAGGAAAGCATGGTTCAAAAGGATGTTAGATTCTATAATGGGCCCAAAACAGAAGATAAACATAAAGCAGAAGAGAACCATCCAAGAGCCTAAAGTTCGAAACGAGCGAGATCACTGGCTTCTAAGTAACAAGACAATAGAACAAACAACATGGTTAATTGTTTTTCTATAAGAGTTTTGATAATATTATAAATATTGTGTTATAGTTGAGAATTATGATTCTCAATTTACTTAAGAGGATTAGGGTTGTCTACATCATGTCATCCTTTTACAGTATTATTGTAAGCCATGCCTACCTAGGATGTACTTCGCTAGGTGAAGCTTGCTCGAATTCCCCATGCATTCGCTATGGATATCTCCAATTATACGTCATATGCAACCAACCTCATAAAGTAAGAATGATCCTAGTTCCTGATCAACTAATAATCTCTAGCCATGACTTCCATGTTCCCATGTTGTGAATATGAGTTTCCCATCCAATTATTGGATTTAGTTTGAGTCTCATGAATTGAATTAGAGTCTATAAGTTATGGTTGCCTACTTGATGAATGGGATTTATCGGGGGTCTAAATGTATCTCACGCAGGGTGGAGACACGGTCGATGTGGCGACCCTCAATAAACCTCAATCAGTCAACAATTAACCCACAAATAATATCAAGCAATCAAAGTGTGGAGTTAAAATTTATTATAACTCTACATAAAAAATGTGTATAGAAGCAAGTATGTAGAGGTCGAACATAGGGAACAAGCAAGACAGATCGGGTCAAAATGCTCAAAAATGTGAATGTGATGTATTTGCCTATCTATGCTATTTTTTGTGGGTTTTTTAATTTTATATTTTTTATTTAATTTTTTTGATTTTATATTTTTATATTTTGATTTTTAATTTTTTTGATTTTGTATTTTTTTTATTTTATATATTTTTCTTTTTTAATAATGAAGTATATATACAATAAAGAAAAGAGAGATATAATGTATATATAAAAATAAGTCAAAATAAGCAAAATTCAGGGAATACAATATTTTTGGGCTTTTTATATTTTTTTCTAACGTTTTTAGGTTTTTTCTATATTTTTCCTAATTTTTTGATATTTTTAAAGTCAAAAATATTGAAAATAGTGAACAAAATAAAACGTTGAAACTAAAATGGAGAAATAAAATATCAAAAACAAACCAAAATTCTCCAAATTAATTTTAAAATAAAGAGAATAAAATAGAGAAGATTAGGGAATAGAAATTACTTTTTTAGGAATTTTTAATATTTTATGAAGATTTTAGAGGTTTTCTAATTTTTAAGAGTTTTCTTTTATATTTTTTAGTGATTTTTGGTCTGGAATTAAAACATATAGAAACAAACAAAATATAGTTTTTTTGGAATTTTTCGAATGGTTTTTATATTTTTAGGTTAATCTAATGCAAATAGTAAAGAAAATGCATGTTTTTGAATTTTTATAAATATTAAAATACAATAAAAATGCAAAATAAAAATATAGCATCAAAGATCAACAAAATAGGAAGCTATGCTAATTTTTTTGGGAATTTTAGGATTTTATATATGTATGAAATAAATAAAGGAAACAAAAAGAAAATTCAGTACTGATAGGGGTATATCGGTAAATATTTATAAATGCTAAAAACCCAAGGGATAAAGTGCAAAGGTTCCAAAGTCACGTGTGCAAGGCACGCGACAGGCAAGGACATTTCTGTAATTATACAAAAACCTAAGGGTCAAGTTGCAAATTTGCCAAAAATATTACACGTTATAAAATAATTTCTGAACTTAATGGAAATAGCAAAAGTGGCGAGGTTCCCCTCGTAAAATTTCCCCACCCCACGTGCACGAGTCACGTGAGGTGACGTGGACATGGATCTAAGTGCATTTATAGGAACTACAAGGGTATTTTTGCAAATATTACACAAATATTAAACTACAAACGAAGGTGTATGTGATACATATTAAATAAAAAAGGAGTCAGGTCAAAAGTGCAAAATACCCAAGCTAGGCACATCCAACGGCTGATCGTCCTTCACTTGAACACGTGGCGCGCTCGCAACGGCCGATGACGGTTCGACCTTAACAGCTAGGATCATATCTTCCCTAGAGGATCTGACGGTTGGGAATTAAATCGAACGGTGGCTGTGCGATTTGGAGATGGACCTTGATCGGACGGCTGAGGGCGCAGGAGGATGAACAAGGAGGAGCTCCGGCCAGGTGAAGTTCTCCGAGTTCTTCCTCTAGCCTCCCGTAGACGTGAAGCTCGCAAAATGGTCGGGAAGGATCCTGCAGGTGTCCTCTATTGACTGGTTACTTCAGAAGGTGGTTGAGGCCACTGGAGCGCGCCGGCGGAGGTGGAGGACGGAGCACCCCTAAGGACCTCCGGTGAGCTCCCAAAATTTGCCCCAGGTGCGCGATATGCTTCGAGACCTGCACAAAAAGGTTAAGAGGGTCGCGGGCAAACTACCGCGACCCTCCAACGGGGGAGATGAAGGCGGAGTACGATGGAGTGGAGCTAGGCCGGAGCTATGGGTGAAATGCGAAGAGAAAGAGGGGGTTTTGATCCTAAGACTACGACTAACCTAACAGATGCAAGAAAACAAAGATAAAACGAGTCCTCGAAGGTGGGGTTCACCTGAGAAAGAACCTCGACGGCAAGCTTTGCCGGAGGTGGTAGAGACCTCCTCGACGCGTCCTCGACTCGCCTGACAAGTGGGAGGTGGAGTTGTCACCTCCGCCTCACCGTAGATCACGAAAGGGAGGAAGAAAACTAGTCAAAAGGGGTTCGAATTCAAATGTGAAAATTAGGGGCGTATATGAAAGGTTGACGAACAGGCTAGGAAGAACGAGACGGATCAGGGAAATCAGTGATGCAAAGGCTGAGGTAACATCTGGGCATGTATGCCCAACCTCCATGGGTCAAAAGTCATGAAGACTTCGACTCGAAATGGTGTAAGATCGCACCTCAAAAAAATCGCGAAACGGGGTCAAAAATGTAGGTATGACAAAGGGGCAGGGCGAAGGACAGTTAGTTGACCGAGGTCAATGTTTACCGCCACCTGGTTGGTCCACGTGGACCAACGAGGAAAAAACCCCAATAATTATTTGAAAATTCATTTAAAATAGTAAATGAATTTATTAATTTTTAGTTATTAAATAAAAATATTTATTATTTTATAAATTATTTTATTATGATTTTTATTTATTTTTTTGAGGTGTAAAAATACAAGTTCCCTTTTGTGGCCTATATAGGTATACATATCTATATATTTTAAAATTTTATTTTTTTATGTAGATTTTATTTTATTATTTTTGTTTATTATTTTATTAATTTATAAATTATTTTTATACACTTAAATATATTTTTATTTTATTTTTCTGAAGTGTTTTGTACAATTAAATAAATAGAAGTATTAATTATATAGGTATGTTTGCATGTATTATACCTATGTATTGTATACAGGTGTTTTATTTTTGTATTTTATTTGTGTTTTTATTCCAATTTTAATACACACATTTATTATTAATATTATTTATAAAATTATAAAAATAACAAATTATAAAAATAATGAATAATAAATAAATTGAGTATTTTAATATGTACAAGTATACAATAGGGGTCCAAAACCTAACTTTCAAACCGTAGCTCCGTAAAATATGAAACCACCTTCATTAAATAACTTATTGAAAATATATACAATTAAAGTGATTTTGATACATTTCGAATTTTTATTTCAGAGATACAGGTCTGGGAAGTTGAGATTCTGGAATCTTATTCAGATCATGACTTTTTGTCTGTACAATATTTTTGAGTGAAATCAATTCTGTACTTTTTTATTTAATTATCTACAACTTTCATGTACAAAATTTCTTTATTTGAAGTATAAAAAGTTGAACTAAAAAATAGTTCCCAAAATGAAGAAAGAATGAATTGAATAAAAAGGAATTTGGTTGGCTCCTGGCCCTTATCTCCCCCTACTTTATTCCTTGTCGACCTATTCATCTCGATGCCTAGGTCTCGAGGTTTCAGATCATAAAATATTTACAATATTTTATTCTTTTTCTTTTCTTTTCTTTATTCTATTATTTTGACTTTAAAAACAGTATTTTATACAATATTTACATACACATGCATGAATGCTAAATTGCAAGAATTAAGGGTACTTACAAGCATTTGCCAGGGTTTTTGAGGCCAAAATGATAGAATAAAGATGATGGAATGTGGATTCATCACTACCCCTATTGGAAGATTGTTTCCTTATGGATGACTAGTATCAAACTATGCATAAATAGTAGTTGTCATGGATAAGACATTTCTTCGGCGTACATGGTACACTGTCTCTAGTCTTTTTCTCTATCCCACGTTCACCTTGGAATCTATCACGATCTCTACTAGGTGCATCTTCATTTTGCATATGATATAAAAATCATATCATTTTATTCTTTCTTGTGTTGGTGAAAACTATAACTAGCAATTAGATTATGATGATGATCAAAACCATGAAGTTATTATACACAAACATACATACATATGTTTGTAAGTTTTTATCTATTGATAAGATTACACCATAATAAACTATAATATCTTCGTTATATTCATATACAGATCATACATAATGGTGAAAAAGGATAGTTGGTCGTTTTACTTTGGGGTGTTTCTATTTACGCCCTTCTTAACATATGCAACGTCAGTTTTGCCCCTCTCTTTTTTGGAATGTTAGTTGTGCACCAACTTTCTTGCACTTTTATCACCTCGTGGCTTATTATCCTCCATCCACGTCCAAATGTATGTTCACCTTTCGAACACAACTCACAAGGGTAAAAGAATACGTAAGATAGATGCATCCTCACCTCCTCTAGCTCCCTCCCCCTCTAGCCCTTTCCTTTGGTGCCCCCTCATCTCTTATATCTCCTCCTCCTCTAGACCTCTCCTCCTCCTTCTCCTCATACTCCAACCCTTGCACATGAAGTAGGAGGAATCCCTCATTGTTTTTTCTTGTACCTCCCATACATGACCATCTCCGACCGCACACCTCATGAGGGAGCTCAAGCTCCTCCTACTTCGTGTATATGGGAGCACTCATCCCTTTTCTTTGATTAATGAGTTCTATGTTCGATTAGCCCCATGTCTCCTTTGTAGGTACGTTGCGGAGTGAACCAATCGTCAGAGCACCATCAAGCATCAGAGCTCTGTCGTGCGTTAGAGATCCCATGTCGTGCAATTTGACACAAGAAGAGTAGGAGGCGTGTCGCGTGAGGTCAGGGTCGGGTTCTGTGCAGCAGAGGAGGTGGGAGAAGGGTAGGTTGGTTTTAATTGTTATGCCTCTCTTAACTACACCATACTTTGAATAAACGATGGTATAGTTCAAATCATTAACTAAAGTAAAAGGACACAAGTGATAACAACGCAAGAAAGGTAGAGACGCAACTGATATTTCAAAAACAGATAGAGTCATAACTGATATTTCAGAAGTTAAAATGGGCATAAGTGCAAAAAAGCCCATTTATTTTAATGGACAAAGATCATAAATTCTAAATTTAATTGTCCTGACGAGGATTCTCACTGTCCCAACGTAATTCGAAAAAACTAAGCAATTACATGTCAAATCAAACATGCAGCATCACGACCCAACAATTAAGTGAGCAAGACCCCTCTTTTCCCATAGTTAATCTTGAAACATTGCAAGTTTGGTCAACATTTCGTTATCCTAAACAGGCACTTACTATGACGGGAGCAAAAAAAAATTTTCAGATGGTTGCTTTAACATCTGTTGTAGAAGTGACAACTCCATACAATAATACCTCTAATGAGGGGGAACTTAGAATCCTTTCCTTTGCAGACACTGTAAGTACTGCTTGTTGGGTAATGGTCGCAAATTTCTTTTTTTATTTTTTTTGCATGTTTTGCCAATATGGCAACACGCCACGCGTACAAGTACAACCCTCCCCTGACACGTTACGTTCGTCCGAGTTTATATAAGCACACCGCAGCACCGAACCCCACCCTCCATACGCACCAATGCCGACCGACGGTCACCCACACGCCTCCGAAACCCCCCTCTTCTCTCCCCCGCCCTGGTCCGATCTCCCCTCCCTCCCCCTCGACTCCATCTCCTCTCGCCTCCCCACCATCGCGGATCTCACCGCCTTCCGCCGCGTGTGCTCCACGTGGCGCTCCGCCGCCTCCTCCTTCCTCCCCTCCCAACCCCCGCATCTCTGCTCCGTCTCCTATGACCGCCTCTACTCCCCCTCCCACTCCCGCTTCCTCGCCAACTCCGCCGGTCCCACCGGCTGCTACGCGGTCGGCTTCTCCGCCGGTCATCTCATCCTCGCGGACTCTTCCAACGTCAACCGTCTCTCCCTTGCGGATCCCGTCACCGGCAGGGTCTCGCGCTCGCTCCCCGAGGCCCCCCGGGTGTTTTCCCGGACGGTGATCGTGAGCGGGGAGGGGGGCGACGCGGCGATGCTCGTGGCGTTCAACTCCACCGGGATGGAGTTGTGCCGCCTTGGGGACGGGGAGGAATGGGGGGTCTACGAGTTCCCGACGGAGGAGGAGGAGGGGGGAATGGCGCCCATCAGGAACATGGGGGCGTTGGGTGATAGGTTGTTTGGGCTCACCGTCGATGGGGACCTCGTCGAAGTGGATATCCGTGAGCCGAAGCTGGCGGTTACGTTTGTTGAAGGGCAGAGGCTGCCCCTCGGGAGGTTCCAGGTACTATTTTCTCTTTCTGGATATTTGCATGTAAACCCTCCTTTCCACGTAAAGGGCGGAGGCATAAGGGATGCTTGAATTTTATCCAAAATTTTATTGGGTGGGTAACGTAATTAGTATCCAACATATAGGATACTTGTTTTATTTTATTATAATTTATTTAGAATATTATTCTAACTTTTTGGTAGTTCATAAGAATATGGCAATCTCGTTAAAAATAATTGAGAGTTTGTTTTTTTAATATTAGAGTTCTTTTCATATCTTTTTATTATCTCTATCTTATTTTGGGAATTTATGTCTACACGCACTCACACATGCAGGTTTTTTTGTGTTTGTGAAATTATCAACAAGATTTTTGCCCACCTTGATTTTTATCCAAGGAGTTCGATTAAAATTATTTTTTTGTTATTAGTTTGTATTGGAATTCATACATCCACGCAGTTTTTTTCCTTTTTCTTTTGTTACTTTAAATTATATTTTAATTCTTTTTTTCCAAATTAGAAAAGGAAAGTGAATTCACATTCAGATTGCAATGATTCATCTTTTCCTTTTCATTATTCCTTACATCTATGCAATTGTGATTTCGACAAATCACTGTAAAATCTGTTCAAATCAAAATTTTTCAAGGGCTATTGGATTTCTTATAATTTCCATCGTTGATTTGATTTTACAATGTTGGCCGTTGCAAGTAACATATGTAAGTTTCACTATTTTATAAACGAGTAATAGTACCAACAAATAATTTGTATTTTATAAGTTCTTGTATTATTTTTTACAAGTGTGAGACTATTATATATAACACAATGCCAATCTTGTTATTTGATATTTGATTTTGTTTTAATTTTTTTTAAATTGCCTTCTCCATTTTAACCTTTGAAACAACGTAATTCCTCCTTCGACTTTGTAAACTTACTCCGTCTTACCCTACAGTCCATGTCGTTAATTTGAACTGCTTGGGTTAACTAGTTTGGGTTTAAGTTCAGTTAATCAAACCCTAGCAAATCCAATAGTATGTTTTTCTACTCTCTCTTCCTTCTCTCCCCCTTCTTCCTCTTCCACTCTCTCTCCTTCTTTCTTCACTCTTGCAGGACGAAGCCTCCTCATTCATCTCGATTTCGGTGACAGCGATGAGCATGGAGGAGGAGGACAAGTGTGCGAGAGGAATGGGGGGTCGCTGGCGGAACTGAAGGGCAAGGGCGAGTGCAGAGGTCAGTAGGAGGAGGTGAGGATAGAGGTTTGGAGGGCTGCAGGCGGAACTTGAGGGAGGAGGTCGGGGAGGAAGAGGGCGAGGGCATGGGAGGACCTAGACCTGGAGGAGGAGGGCGAGGGCACATGAGGAGGAGGGTGAGAGCAACAGAGGTCGATGAGGTGGTGGGTGCTAGGTGGGGAAAGGGAGACGAGGAGGAGGGTGAGGGGGGGGCACTTAATGTAAATTTGATAAACAAAATAGGTATAATGTAACAGAACATAACAGAATCTGGTTAGTTTTAACGGGTAAATGAATGGGGGTTAACCATAGTATCCGTGTGGTCATGCTTAGCAAGTTTACGGGGTCGAAGGAGAAATTATATTGTTTCAAAAGTTGAGAAGGTAATTTACAAAATTTATAGAGTTCATGGGGGTAAAAATCTCATCATTTTACTACTATAAAGTCGTATTTATAACTTTGTAGTTCTATTTGAAAGGCTTTTATCTTGATTGATATTTTTTTATGCAACTCATTAAAATATTAACATAGGACTTATTTTGATCCAATTAACTATTGAATTATATAATTATAGTTGAAATGTTTGTTGGCAAATAATATCCTCATAGATATTCAAGATCTTTGTAGAAAGATATAGTTTAGCTTGTATTTGCAATCATATAAAGACGTAAAAAAATCTCATTTAGTTGATACAAATTGTTTGTAATGTAAAATTGTAGATATTTATTTATTTAATAAATGATGATATACAATTAAGTTTTTTCCGACATTAAGTATGGTTGACTAAATGACTCCTTTGCATTCATTCAAGTCTATCTTGGTCATTTTTAAACTTAGATCAAAATACCTAAGATCTCTTTTGATAGTCTAATTTTTATACTTCTTGAGGCTTCTTCGACTTCTCTTAACCGACTCAATGTCTTAGATCTCACATCTTTGTGTATCTTATAACTGATGCATAAGACAACATTCTTTGCAAATGGTCAAATCATCTTAAGTGGTTTTCTCTCGTATTATCTTCTATCAGAGCTAAACCAACTTTCTTCTAATCGCACCATTCCCAATCCGATCTTTTCATCTGTGTCCATGCATCTACTTTAGCATATTCATTTTTGCCACTATCATTCTCTACACATGTCTACAGTTCACATGACAAAATTCAAATCTATAAAGCATAGTAAGTCTCACGGCTTCTTTGTAATACTTTCAATAGATTCACAAATCTATATATTTAAAATATGATGATAAATATAAAAAATATCGATGTATATACGTATTTATGCATGTATCTCTCTTCTCTCTCTCCCCCCTTGTGGGTACTCATGCGCATTTTCAGTTGGATAGTCAGAAGAGATGTAGTTTATATACCCAAAACCTACCCAAAGTATACATAAAATCAAACTTATTTTATTTAAAAATCTCTATTCAAGGAGGAAGAGGACACAATTTTGCGTCAAATTTGCAGATATATTGGTGCACCAGAGCATAAGGTGCACGATAGCATGGTAGCGTGCGGCAGTATGAGGAAATGTTGATAGTGGTGCATTACACTGCAAGCGAGCATCAGCAGGGTGGGCACAATGAGCGATGCCGGTTCTGATGGAAGTGATGACACTATTGTGGTGGTATGGCGGCAATGCCAATGGTGCGATGGTGGTGGCATAATGATGTGGTGGTGCAATAGCGTGATGGTGGTGACTATGGTGGCATGACGGCATGGGGGTGATAGTGATGATTACGAAGATAGGTGGGTCTGAAGATCTGCAATCGAAACAAACAATACCGTAACTAATAATATGACAAGTCACCGAAAAGGCATGATATAAAATCACCACAAAATATAAAAGGCCCCAAACTTATGACATATTAGCCCAACAATTTGCTGAGTTATAATTAAATATATAAAATATAGGTAAGTGTATAGTAGGTTGACCCCATGACGAGTCACAAGTATGATATAATCGAATATAAGGTTTGATATGATGGCTGTCAAAAGCTATCATATCATGCTAAGGAACTCAACATGTTTCAACATATGATGGTCCTACATAATAACTGTTATGTGGTCCTACATTACCATTACGGTGTATCATCTCACATATGACAGCCGTTTTCCTTAGGGGCTTGTTTGGTTACTGGGTTAGGTTAGGATGAAGTATCCTCCTGTGAATAATATCCTTTTGGAGGGTTGGGATGGTTGGAATGATATGTGAAATTGATTGTGTTATATTAACTTTTCTGATGATTATAAAATGTTTTTATGTTAATAAGTGTATTTGGACAAGGTTAAAAACCATTATATCAAAGAAATTGTAGGGTCAATACAAGTATTCTCAATCCAAGAATGCGGGGTTGGAGACAGGTATATGCCAGGATTGTAGGGTCAATACAAGTATTCTCAATCCAAGAATGCAGGGTTGGAGACAGGTATATGCCAGGGTACCCCAGGGTACCCTAGCAACCAAACGGACCCTAGGTATGTGCTTCTGATCGGGTCGGGTGGCCTAGTTAACTACATACAAAAGCCCGCTTGAATTATAGTTTTCAAAGTCCAAGTCCAACCAAGCCTATTTAATCGAACTTAGCCCATTTATTATCAGCTTTGATTTCACCTTGGAAACTCAAGCCATCTCACAAGCCACCTTGGAAACAAATAGTTGAAGTAAAACATTAATAGAATTGTAATCATTCCATTCTCATGGACCACATGCCCATTGAGTTTTTTTTTTGCAATGCTATAATTCTTATTAAGGTGCATTACATTCATGTCCGCAAACAGTCAACCTAACCTAAAGTGATTCATGTCCGCAAACAGTCAAACCTAACCTAAAGTGGTAGTTATAAAACCCATCAAAAGTATCAATATTTTTTCGATAAACTAAAAAGTAGATTATTTGCTATTTGTTAGAGTTATCTCAACTGATATTGTTCTCCAATTATGACATAGCCAAAGAATCACGAATATTTGATGGTGGTTTCTTTCGTAACAGGGCACGTGGCTGGGCGCCTGCGGTGAGGACTTGGTAGTTGTTACATGCACATACAAGCTTGACTGGCCTAGAGCTATCGATGGCTTCGTCGTCCGGCGATACAACTTCTGCGAGGGGACATGGGAGAAAGTTAGCAGCCTGGGTGGTCGGGCTTTGTTCGTGGACATGAGTTGGGGGGTCCTTTCGGAGGAGGTAGGAGCATGGGGAGGAAAGGAGGATTGTGTTTATTTCACAGATCCGATGAAGAACACGGTGGGGATGTTCAACTTGAAGGATGGTCGCATGGAGGAGCTGGTTCAACCACACAAAACTGGTCACGGCGACGGCGGGTTTCGATGGGATCTCGCCGTTTGGATCCTCCCTAGCCCTTGCCATTAATTTCTGATGGTGCATGACAATGGTAGTGTGTTGATCATTGTAAATAAAGTTGCTTGATCTGCTGTTCTTCGTTTAATGCCATCCTTATCAAAAGTAAAAGGATACCTTTATATTGTAATTGACGGTCAAGATTAATTTGTCTAAGTTCCAGTATGAAAATCATGCCATCGATCTTGGCAATTGCACATATGTGATTATTATTTATATAATATGAAATGTATTTATGATTAAATAAAATGTCGTGTGGCATTCGATAATTAGATATATAAACATTGTTTCTGCCTCCCACCGTATATACTTTCTTGAAGGGTTGTTAGTATATATGATAATATATATGAATCGACTTCAAAATTGTGTACTATCGAAATTATGAAAATCAATTCACGAAAAAAAGTCCTACACACAAAAAGAAGAGCTTTAAAGTGTAAACATTTTTTTAGAGTCAATATATAAAGTGGAAACAGTTTTTTTGTGAAATCCTATCCTTGTCAACTAACCCTTCATATTTAATAAACTTCAGAAAAATATAAAAAATAGCATTCATTGGGTATACATGAAATATAAAGGGGGAAAATGAAATGAAGTAATATGAGAATTATGGGAACCTTATTAAATAAGCAATAATTGCATCCAAAGGGAGTCGCTCGAGGATCGGACGTCCCTCGAAGGGTGTCGAGGATAATTGGTGCGCATCCTAATCCTTATCGAGCGGTTTCCCTTACACATATGTTAGTAACAGCAGAGGATCCGCTCTGTTCAATGGACCATCTGTTTACAAAACAATATGCACTACAAGAAATTGGATAAAAGTCGACATTCCAATAATATGAGTGTTGGCTTTGGTCAAGACATGGCCGACATTAATACTAATGTCACAAAATAAGACCTTGATTCGACGTTTTAATTTTTATGTCAGCAGAAGACATTATACATCGACATTTATTTAATAAATGTTGGCTTTGGGTTAGATATTTTTAAAAGAGTCCAAGACTGTTCACCTTCCTCTTTTCAAATATAAACTGAAGACATTTTACATCGACATTTATTTGATAAATGTTGGCCTTGGGTTATATTTTTTTTAAAAAAAACCCAAGGCTGTTCACCTTCCTCGTTTTCCAATATAAACCAACTCAGCATCTCTCCTCCATTCCTCTCACGTCGAGTTCTTTCTTCCTAATTGTCTTCTCCACCCACTCCTCCGTCCTTCACTCCAAATTGATCCCAAGCAGTGACGGCAAAGGTTAGATGTAAGGTGATGTCAGTTGCATGTTGTTTCTGGTTGGAAAGTATGTAAATGAAAGGTGACTTCAATAGTGGGGTGTGCACGGCTGACATGATGAACTAGAGAGGGATAGACCACAATGAAGGAACTGCATTAGAAGACGGAAGCAGATCGAGGTGCATTCAGAGGCTGCGGCTGTTGCGTTGGTCATAGCCGGAAGCTACGCTCGAAAGCTATGGCAGAGGTCAGAGCTAACTAGGGCACTTTGAAGGATGCAAGGTCAACTATCGCAGAGGATGAGAGGGCAGATTTTTGAACGAGGTTGTTCACCTCGTTGATGGATGTAGTTCAGATGAGGAGCAAGGCGAGCTTCAGGAGATGGCATATAATGAACTTCACAATCAGGTTCTGTGGAAAATGTCAACTTGTTGTATGTGCAGATATCGCTGGGAGAAAATGTATGTGGTTATTAGCAATTGGAAAATAGCAAATATATCGATCCATAACATGGAAATATATCGATAGCAAATATAAATGGACGATTTCAGTTGGAAAATAGCAAATATATCGATCCATAACATGGAAATACAAAAAAACATTAAGGACTATTTCAAATGTCACCATGATTTTTTAGTCGACGTTCAAACGTCTTTATTGATAGATCAAGGTCGACGTTTAAATGTCGATTAAACCGCTTAACGGCGTCATCAAACAACTCTTTAGCCATTTCAGGTCGACGTTTGAACGTCGATTTTGGACGACGGCCAAGGGCGACGTTAGTTATTAAGTGTTGACTTAGACTAGGACGACGAGGCTAGGGCGGCATATCTTAGCGACACTAAATAAATGTCGTTTTAGGATAACGCAACGATTAAACATGTCTAACTTGACGTTTGTAAACGTCGACTAAGGGTCATATTCTGGTAGTGATGGCTACAAATGCCATTTGCAACGTGCATCTGATGGGCTGCATGCCAAACTTGCATGGGAGCTTGCCATTCTTTATACTAGTCCATCGAGATGGCTTTGTGTCTCCATCACGGATAGGTTTTAGAATATTCACTACAACAAATTGAGCTATAGTGACGGTTTTGAAAAAATCCGTCACTAAATTAACCGTTGTTAAATATATAGTGATGATATTATTCGTTGCGAAATGAGTTTTCGTACTCAAAATTGCAACGATGATCATATCTGTCGTTATATCATTAGCAATGGTCCACATAGCGGCGCTTATCTGTTGCTATTTTTAAAATATCAACTAATCGTCGTTAGTTTTTAGTTCAAAATTTAGCGACGATTAATTAAAATTTTAAAAAATAGCAACGAATAAGCGTCGGTATGCGGACCGTTGTTAATGATATAACGACAGCTATGATATTCGTTGCTAATTTTGAGTACGAAAATTCATTTCGCAACGAATAATATCGTCATTATATATTTAACAACGGCTAATTTAGTGACGGATTTTTTCAAAACCGTCACTATAACTCATTTTTTGTAGTGATTATCAGAAACATCGTTCACAACACCATTGCTTACTACTATTCCAAGTTCATGCAAGCTTGGAGAAAGGAAATCTAATCTTATAGAAGGTGGTTAAAGGGAAAAATGATGTACAGAGGTTGGGGGATTTATAAATTTCATATCCCTATTGCTTTGTAGACAATGGATTTCCCGTCGTGGCAGCTATGATGGTGGTGTAACGTACCGGGTCCTATATCCGGTCTGTTATTGGGGAATACTTACTCGGACAACTGGTTGTGCTTGGACCCAACTGGAGACCGTGACGACAACCCAAAATGTTAAGCCCAAGTTGTCTAGCAGTATCCCCCACTACTTATAAGCTACTACCTCACTTTTTGATTACTAGATGTGGTACTATATTTGAGATGATATAATCACTCCCACATATATTCACAATGTCATCATTGCGCAATGACCCATGATCTATTCCAGTAATAGTGATGGCTTCTCCTTTTGGGTAATTATTTCCTCGTAACTCTATGATAGGGGTGGCTCCATCTCTTGGGATTCCCTTTCTACTATTAGAGGGAATATGCTCTCATACAATCTGTAATGTACCATTCCATATGTAATATACCATTCCATAAATCTAATCCATTATCGAGGATTATTGGCCCATGCAACTTTTTGGGTTCTTATCCAACTGGAGTCCTTGACCGCATGCCAAAATGCTTAAGCTCAAGTTGTCTAGTAGTAACCCCCACTACTTATACGCGACTACTACAATTTGTGCTTACTAGATGTGATAATATGTTTTGGGTGCCATAGTATCATCCCGAACCTTATCCTGGTCCATTATTGGGTTACTTGTTCAGACAACTTGTTGGGCTTTGGCCCAACTGGAGCTCTTGACATAATCCAAATTGCTTAAATCCAAGTTGTTTAGTAGTAGCCCCCATTACTTATAAGATACTACCCTACTTTCCTATTAGGAGATGTTGTATGTTTGGGGTGCTACAGTCACCCCACTCATATTCGTAACGTCATCGTTGCGTAATGGTTCATGACCTATTTCCAATAATAGTGGTGGATTCACGTTTTGGGTAATCCTTTTCTCGTAACTAGGGTGACTCCACCCTTGGGTAGTCATTTCCAATATTAGAGGGAATCTACTCTGTCTATAACATAGCAAACCCTAGGCCTGATCCATTATCGGGATCACTGGTCCAACCAACTTTTGGGCTTGAGCTCAACTGGAGCTCTTGACCACAACCCAAAATGCTTAAGCCCACGTTGTCCAGTAGTATCTCCCACTATTTATAAGTTACTACTATACTTTATGATTATTAGATGTAGTATTATATTTGGGTGCTAAAGGAGGTATTAAGATCACCATTGCAATCGAAGATGGATCCGTGACAATGCTTGTGTGTAAGGATGGGGAGGAAGGAGAGGGGGAGGTTGGGGTGGCGGATCGATTGGAAGTGCAATTATCAATAATCTTTTATGAAGCGTTTCGTTTTGAAGGAGGAAGGGGGGGTCAAATGAGGGGTTTTTTTAATTTGATTTTATATGAAGGGTAGATAACATGTTTTTTGACAGATTCTGTTGCAATTAACAACCACACGGATGGAAGACAATCACATGTCTTATGGTGAAATAGTTAGTAAGCTTATAGGGGTTGTGGAGTAAATATGAAGCATAAAGGGATATCGCATAATTAAACAATTTTATAGGGATCTTAGTGTAAAAATCTTTTTTTTTCTGTATACATTCTTGAAATCTATAATCATCTCTCGTTTTGTTTGTTTGAGTACTTAGGATGCTAGATCCAAAGCATAGGAGGAACAATCGAGTTATTTGGTTTTTTAGTTCTATTTGATAAAATTTTATAGACGTATTTTTTTCTAGTTACTTAATCCCTAGTTTCTGATATATACTTTCTATCCTTCGAATTCCTCATCCTAAGCATAGACTCTTCCACTCATGTATTTGTTCACTTGTGTTTGTCACATACTAACGTAAGTTAAGTATAGGAAGGTGAACAAATACTAACGCAAGGTAAGTATAGGAAGGTGTTACATAAGTTTCATGTATATATATTTTACCAGGGGACCTTTCAAATGAGGTGGGGGCTTTTATGAAATTGTAAAGGCCACTATGAATTTAGTAAAAACTCTGTAACGGTTTTGTAAAAGTATAAACTGCACATTGTAAAAAATGAATTTTGTAAAATATAGCAGCCAAATTTAAATTATAAAATATTGGAAAGATGCCTAAATTGAGGGTGGCTCACCATATATATGGTGAGACCCCGCCTCATTTGAAGTTTCTCCTATATTACCATAACCCCTACTTTTATTTATTTTCAATATATATGAAAATGAATGTTTTAAGATTTTGAAAATAGCTTGATAGCTATACATAAGCTCACAAAGTTATTTTTCAAGTTTTTTTGTGAAATTATGTACAATAGCTAAGGAATTAACATAAAGCAAGTTTTAAAATCTATAACTAAAATGCTTGTAACTTTGAAATAAGAGACACATTATAAAATATGTGTAACAATTATATAAAATCCTTTTAAGATTAAAATCTATATAAAATCTATTTAACCTTTAAATATGTGTACAAAATGTAAAATGTAATAGATTCACAACATGAATAACAACTGTGGCCAACTTCTATTCATAAAATTTGAAATAAATTCAAAAACTTCTAGAAAACTGTAATAGCTATTGTAGTCTTATAACATAAAAATTTGAACTCGGAAGATAATATCCTACCTCTCCGAGGAAAAAGTTGCTAGATGAAACAAATCTAGGGGTGCATGCATGGATGCCGATACACTCGGAACCGAGGACGAGAACACTAGCCGAAAGAACCACTCGACGATCTAGTCGAGAACACAAGTCAAAAACATGGGGTTTCGGGGGTGCGCAGGACTTCTTTGTGTTGACCCGATTAATCTGCCAGACTGAGACCCTAGCCTATTCCATCTCATTCCGCTCAATTGACGTTCTTCTTTCTTGTTCTGGAACTAGAGTAATGTGTCAAGATTCACAGTCGTACGGTTCGGAGGCCGAGCCCCACCCCAGCAGTAAATGGTGCGGCTTAGGTCAACTAATACGAATAAGATACAATTCATTCAACGATTGCCTTTGGGTTCCGAACTCCATATGGGGAAGGAGCGTTGTTGTTTGCGAGGTCTCAATCATTTACATGGACCCACTTCTCATTCCATTTGTGGGAATTTCCATGCTTGACTGATGGGGGAAGGCCTCGCCCTACGGAAAGGAATTCTCCTGCACTCCACTCGTTGTCTACTAAACGAGCGTCCAAGCGAATTGAGCGAGCGAGCGAATCCCACGAATAAGGCAGGAGCTTTCCTCCAGGTCGACGAGCGAGCAATTAGTTACGTTCTTACTTGCGAAAAGTCCTATAGGGAGAAGGTGACCCGGGCCGGTGTGAAAGTCCACCATTGCCAGCTCTATCTATTACTGCTCTTGATCTCAACGCAAAGACAAAGGGATTGAATGGGGATCGATCAAGCCGGCTTTTTCTCATTATCCTAAGCTCGGGCCTCCCCCGCTTCTTAATTATCACGGTCTCCCCAGCGGCTCCCATAGTGTCGCAGTGGTACTTCTTTGTTGGACAGCAACATGGATAGGAGCAGGTCCGAGGATAAGTGAAGGCCAGACAGTATAATAGGTTGGTCAATAGGCAATGTTGGTAGGTTGTAAATAGTTGCTTCATCAAATGCGCTATGGGACCTGGGATGAATTTAGCATTTTCATCGTCTCTTGATAAGAAAAAATCACGAAAAAGCTACTTCATTCTTTTTTGACCTAAAGAGGGTGAGGGGCTCTTTCCCTTTCCAGTGGCGAGGGGCATGTGTGTGTTCGCGATTCTAATCGGGCGTGCTCAAATCAAAGGGGGCAAACGAAGATTAATGAACAACGCCCTCCACCATCATCAGAGGTTACTGAGATAGGAGTCATCATAGCAAAGAAGGAAAGGGAAGAGACCAAACCCTACATCTCCTCAAAGGCCGCTAAAATGGCATATATATAACTAACACACTTCACGCATATATCGAATTGACCTTAAGGATATAAAAGAGTACAAAATAAAGAGGTCGACCTGAGATCACTAATGAGTTATACTTGGATAAATGTTTGTGGAACTTGAGGGTCATTAATATACAATTATAAATTTAATCGAGCTACAAAAAATGGTAATCCAAAGGTCCAACTAAACATTTTCCTTTGTCTATTAACATGAATTCGTGTGAAAAACAATTTCATTCTAATTTTCCTTTTCCTAATTATTCTAAAATGTGTTTATTAAAGGGAATTGCAATGTTAAGGTATAAGGAGTTGATGAGTCAATGATTTATTAACTATATTCTTGTATTTTATATTACTTAAATTAGTTTCACCACTAATACTCTTCGATCTGATAATGTCAGAGAGTTCCTTTCTTATGACATGTAGTCTTTTATTTACATTGAGGGGATCATACATTAGGCTAACTAGTGCTAATGCCTAAGAATAAAAAGGAGTTGTTGAACGCAAGCATAGACACATTGAAGGTTTAGGAAGCTGGTATGTGGTATTCATTTGCCAAATGATCTAAAGCGAGTAAGTGGATAAGCGGTGGAGTATGCATAATTATACGCTATGTAGTTTGTAATGTTTTAATGAAAAATACTCGAGATCTGGTTTCTATAAGTTTATCATTTTAATATATCTTGGGGCAGACTGACGAGCCGTGAAATCTGCCATTTAATATCGTGGAATTAGCACTGGATATGTATCATTGCATTCGGGCCGAATTGGGTCATCAAAGACCATCTAATTGATATGTCAATAAGAATCATATGGTCGTTTTTTTTATATTTTACTCGGCAAGAAACCAAGGTCGAACTCAGGGACATGAGCCTCTCTCGTGATTATCTAGATTTTTTTCCTATTTAACTAAGTGTTGAGTTAGAGCAAAATAGGTCAAATGATGCGGGAGGATGAGACAATGCATTAAAACAAAAGTAAGCATGCATTTTTTAATTTTATTTTATGATGCGAATAAAGGTGATGAAATGCAATGCAACAATATGCCCCAGATCAGAATACTTGAGCCAAAAAAATGCCAGTCAAACAGAGTAAAATAGTGAAGCACTCTTCATTCATGTAGAAATTAGGCATGAGAAATATAGAAAGTCGAACACTTAGAGAATAAAATAATGCATTACAGATCATAGTGTCAAATCTAAAATATAATCATGCCATAAGAAAGACAATGAGAAGAGCTTCAAAATGCCACTGAAATCAACTGAAACGGAAATACAATGCTCAAGATATGCAATAAATAAGGCAAGGGCATAAACGAAAGAAAACATGAAATAAAATTACAAACAGGTTCCTGGAAGTGACTAAAATGCAAATACGAAAAAGATCGAGACCTTCCTTGTAAAATACCCATACGAACAGGGGTATTTTTGCAATTTTTGAAACCCGCGAGGGCATAACTGCAAATTACCCACTACGCACGTGGACAACACGTGATGTAAGGACCTGTCTGCAAAATGGAGAAGTCGGCGGGGCCTTCCTGCAATTAGGCCAGATGGCACGTGCTGCGCACGTGCTTCTAGGCTCGGGACGATCTGAGGCTCGGAGAAGGCATAGTGAAGCTTCTGATCGGCTCGGAACAGACGAGCCTCCAGGCTCTGACTCGGGTTAGGTTCGGCAACAGGTTTAGGCTCGATGAAGGCTCGGTCTAGGCTCGGAACGTCCTGTCCTTTGGTCTGGTGCTGCAGCTCGAGATGTCTCTGAAATCGACGTGTGGTTGAATATGAACCATCCGATAGTGGTAATCAGATGGCTGCTGGAGTCGTGGGCGTGTCCTCCTGAGGATCGTTAGATGAATGCTGGGATAGATTCATCCAACGGTGGCCGTTCTTTCTCCTTCGCTGCAGGCTGGTGGCGCGTTCTGATCTCCGGCGAAGAAGGCCAAACTCTACCGGTCTTGTCCAACGTCGATAAAAGTTCCCAGTTGCTCTCAATCACCTGGAAAGCATCTTCAAAGCTCGGTGGAGCAGATGGCATGTCTGGAGGGAGCAGGATATGCCTGTAGGCTGGAGGCGTAGCTGCTTGAAGCAGCTCTGGTGAGTTCTCCGTTCATTGAAAGCTTCAATTACCTGCATTGCTTGTTCCTACATTTCTCTTCTTGCAGGTGAATTAGCATGCGGGTGAATAATGTGGGGTTCCTGGCAGGCGAGGGGACGAAGGAACCGGAGCTCCTCCGCCGGAGAGTGCGGAGGAGGTGGGTCAGAGGTGTTCAGAGGCGGAGAAGGGGGTAAGGATGATCGTAATAACATGCGTGAAGGATGGGAGTGGGGCGAAGCTCGAGGAGGAGTCGATGAGGGATGATGGGGGTTACATCGACTTACTAAATTCAGATAAATCGAGAAAAAATGCAAGAAAAGGAGAGAAGGTTTACCTGGTCGGGGATGGAGGCGGCGGCTTGTGCGCGAGCTCCGAGGAGGAGCCCTGGTCTTTGCTGGACCCCGTCAGCCACTCGGGGCAGCTCGAGCGGATGCGAGGCGCCGCGACACCGCCATGATCGACGGCGGGTCAACACTGGGGAGGATGGTCGTCATCGCTCAATCCTCCACCTCCCCCTATCACAGGGAGATGGAGGAGGGCTGGGCCTCCCCCCACATAAAGATGGACACCCTCGACAGGCGGAGGGAAGGGGGTATTTGAAGTGGAGGCCCGGCGGTCCAGGTGATAGCCGCCGTGAATTGAGTGGGGATCGTGGAGAAAATGGGGGGAGATTGTGGTTGGTGGAGACACAAGCGAGGGTTATGGATGAGTGGAGAAGACTTTGGGTTGGTTGGGGAGTGGAGAAGATGGAGAATGTGGGCAGGAAAAATGGAAGGGGGAACAACGTCGTGAGATGGAGAACGTGGGCTCGAGGGAGGCTGGAGGTTGACGATGAGTTCCCAACCGTTGGATCTTGTGATCAAACGGCCTGGATCTAGGCGCTAAGGAGCGGTGTGGATTAGGCTTCGGGCGTCACGATCGAAGGGTTGCGGAGCTACCACGTGTTGCTCTGGAGGCTAAGCGCGAACGGACGGGCGCGATGCGAAAGAGGTATTTGATCGAAGGGCTGAGAATCAATATGGAGACAGCGGTTGTGATGGAAAATTGAAGGCACGATCGAATGGTGCAGTAGGCGACACGTGGCGCGATATGGTTGGGGCCCGAACGAGTGGCAGAGATGGGATCTAGATTTGATCAAACGGCGGTGGGTTAAGAGCGGACGTGGAGAGAGCTAGGCCGTTGGATTAAAAAGAAATCCAACGGACAAGGGTGCGGGCGGCTGATGCAAGGAGGGCGGGCCACGTGGCTCACCCAGAACGGGCCACGTGGCCCAATCAGATTATTCCAAAGGAAATTTTGATTTTTAAGGGGCTAAATGGCCAAATTTGAGAAAACTCAAAACATGAAAGTTGTAGATCTCGATGAGATCTACAAGTTTCATGTTACCAAAAGTGGAGATGAGGTCACCTGTAGATACAAAATATTTTTGAGGGTATTTTTAAGGCTAAAAATACTACAAATTTTGCTTTTGCCATTTTTTGTGATTTTTAATTTATTCAAGACTCTAATAATTATAGGACTTTATCTGGATTTTATTGACACATACTTTGGGGTTAAAAATAGAGAATTGTGATGATGAAATCGGGTTTCATCACAGACACCATTGCATTTGTTCACTCTTATTTGATTCAAAATATATATTTAGAGAAAAATAATTACATATGTAATAATAAATTCAAATAGTAGATCTTTATCTTATACGTAAATATCCAAAATATCACATCTTGTAAATACACTCTCATAAAAAAATAATGTAACATTAAAACACAAAGATACCTTGAGAGAGAGAGAGAGAGGTGGAATGTAAATATGCAAATATGTACAGACTAACTCAAGAAAATAAAATAAATAAAGTTATACAATTATTTATGACATGTCACAGGAGACCAAGTCAACATGGATTGTTTTGACAAATAGTAATGTCGGGGAAGAAGACAACTAAGAAATTACAAAAGAACTAACATTGTATATAAACACATTACAAATGTCTATTTATTGTAAATATATACGTCAAACATTTGTACATAATTCCTTTGTAAATATTTTCATTTTTTTTCTCATTATTGCGTAGATAATTATAAATATTAAAAATAAAAATCTTCTAAATGTAATGAATGTCAAGATACTGAAGAAAACCCAAATCCTAATTCTACTTTTTCACAAATTTCCAGACTCATGTCTATTTATAAAGAGTTCTGAATTGACCAAATTCATCTTTGAACTTCAACATTTATTATACAAATAATATTTAATAAAGATACTACAAAAATACTAGGAATTAAGAATGGGAAATTTATCTTTAGGACATATTTGAAAAATTATATTGTAAATAAGTAAAACAATTTTTCAATAAGTAAGTGGAGGGTGGGATTGAACCCTGATCCTTAGAGTGGGAGCTCATTGATGTGTTCTCATAATGAAACTTTAAAGATAAGCATATAATTTATGTCAACTGCTTTTAAATTAATATTTTCAAATTGTACATGAAAAAAAATACAAAAATACAGTTAAAATTATGATATATAAATGCATCATAGTAAAATGAAACCATAGTTAGAAAATATCCTAACTTCAGAACCCCAAAACTTGCACATAAACACTGCTTGAAAACTACCATCCTTAAACTTAATATGATAAATACTTTAAATCTTAGAATTACTCTGGATTTGAGAAGACTTAATCTGTGAAAACTAGTTTTGGAACCTTATTATAATTAGATTTCTAACTTGCAAATTTTGTAGATAAAATGGTTTGATTCCATTTATCATCATTTTATTTTTAATTATTTCCATGATCTCGTATTTTATAAATAAAATAAAACTCAAAAATAAAATTGAGGAAAAATAATTTAAATAAATAAAACCCTTATTCAATAGGTATATATCCTATGGCAACTTTCCATAATTCATACAACATAAAGATTAAAATTTAAAAATAAAAAATAGTTATGATAGTAAATTCTTGTATAAAATTATAAAAATATAAAAAATTAACTCATTTATAAATTTCTCAAAGAAAATTAACTGTACTTATTATATATGTATTCTAGACCTATAATTATATATACGTAAATAATATTTTTATTTAGATGAATTTAATTATATATGTATCATATATAAAATTAATTATTGTTTAATTATCTACAATTTTTATTCAAGCTAATTTTTTATTTAATGTACTTTGATATTTTATTTTGAATATTAAAGTATTGGTTACTTGGGATTTTTTTAGTAGCATAAAAATGAACCATGTTAAACATCCACCTTCCTTGATTTTCTGATATTCATATCTCACACATCTAAACTCTAAATAAAGAACTCATTTTTAAGGTTCATATTATAAAATACTCTATCAAATGTAAGTGATTTCACTGAAAGCAAAATTATTACATAATAGGATAGTAGGGCCTTATTAGCATTTACAATCAATTAGATTTTATTTTGTACATATTTATTTATTCTTATTTTCCATGTGTTCATATTTTATAATTATTTTTATATGATATTTGAAACAAAAATTAATGAATATATAAAAAATTAAAATATTGGGAATGTATATCATACATTTATTTGTTTATTTAGGCATCCAAACTAAAACACAAAGACTGAATAAAATATATCTATACTCCTTAAGTTATGTTTTAAATTAATAAATCGGTAAAAATATAAATAATATATTACTAGTTTAAAATATGTATTCAGTTAATTTGGGTATAATTTACATATATTTATACTCATTTATTTGATTGATATTAAATAAACATTATTTCTATTGTATTATATATCACATTTTTATTTTAACTATTTTTGAATCTAAACTATTTATATTTTATTTGTATTTTCAATCGTATTTAATCTCATTGATTTTTATCCTTTAGTCACGTTGGAAGTCCACTAAGTCAACTTTCTTTTATTGGCTCAATTGACCCACCATGTGGCAACACGTCATTCGCCCTTTATTTCTACTCTTCACCATCCTCTTCCTTTGATCATGTGTCAATATCCTTCCTTCATAAGCCATTCAACCGCTCAACGATTGGTCGTCTGGATTTAATTACTCCAACTACTTTTTGAGCTAATAGTCACTATGGTCCTCCTTTTGAATCAATCCTTATAAATACCTAAAGGAAGCTTCAAGAAAAGTTGATCTACCATTTACTTTCTTTTTCCATGAGTTAATATAGAGAGCATGAGTGCTAGTCGTCCCCAACCTTCGTCGAGCTTCATCGATGGAGAGAGTGAGGATATGCAAGATTTGAAGAGTTTCCAACACTTCATTGCAAGTGTTCTTCGTTGCTCAGCTCCGTCTGCCATCGTTACATCCAAGCAACGATCATCGAGGGCTCTAGACCTCGATTTGAAGAAGATTCCAATCCATATTCATCTCAGATTCATGGTTAGCTTCAATTTCATCTTAGATTTTGGTTTTTGTTTATGATTTCTTTCAATTGCATCAAACTGTCATCATTTTGTTTTCCCTCTATTTTTTTACACATGTCTCTATTTTATGTATCACCCCTACGATTTTGCAACCGTTTGCCCAATCTCAATTCACCTTCTTTTGTTTCCCTTTCACAACATGTTCTCCTAGAATCAATAATCATTGATTGGAGTTAGGCCTTCATTCCTCACCTCTAACAAAGGATCCAGTGCATTCACTCTCATGCGTTTATTTCATATCCACTCAATCACCCTCCATTTCTTCACATTTCTTTCTTCATCTAATAGCTGATTAAATGACAACCATATCATTTGTTCCTTCGCTAAGAGGGACACACATTCATGCGATTCACACCTCTTATAGATTTGAAGTTTCATACTACTTTGAATAAGTAGTGCCTTTTGATGAAATTCGACATCCTGCAAGCTCAATTCCATCGGGAATCGAAAACCTCTTTTAAATTGCAAATAATGTAGATTTGATAAGATAATTGACTCATAGTCAAATGCATTCCAATGTTTGAGATTTAGGGATTAAATTTCACGTTTCCAATCAGAATCCGACATGGTAGTTGTGCTAGTTGACTATTAGAAATAGAGTTAGAATGCCAACCTCAGATCCTCCACTGATTGCTAATCAGAATTCGATTTAAGGAAGACCAATCATCATCTTTCACATTGCACAAAATCGTGCCATGTACGACACCCAAGCTCAGTCTTCAATTATCAAGACTAGTCAACGAAACCTATAGCCAATCACAGGTAGGTGTTGTAGTCAACACATGTCAATGTTCTCTCTTTGTCAAAAAGGACCTACAAATCTAAAAGTAAACCCTTTTAAGTTTGTATTGTTGCAAAACAAATGAACCTATGGCTATTTTTTTCTCTGAATCTTAACCTTCTGGTTAGCAGACTCACCCCTCGACCATTGAGCAATTGCTTAGATTGTTTTCATTGCTTATTTTGAATTATTTTTGTAGGAGTTTGGATCTAAATAACTCAAATATAGCTTATTACATTTTTTATTTTTTTAGGTGTTTGCTTCGTTTTCATTTAATTTGTTATCATCCCTACTAGTTTAAGGTTTCTATACTTCTTAGACATTATATTTCTCCTCTTAAAAATTGTAAAAAATGCCAATATTACCACTGTATAAAATATATACCCAAAAAAGTTTCCACAAAGAATTGTTAAACCTAAAGATATAAATTAATATATATTTAAAATTTTAAAAATTACAAAATATAGAAAATTAGAAAAAAAATACCGAAAATTCAATCATATAAAATATTACTTTTCATAACTTTGGTTTTTAAAATTATTTGAATTTGTAATGTTTAGAAATTCAAAAATTGTGAAAACTTGAAATAGACTTAAAAATATAATAAAAAATCATACCAATAGCGAAAATATTCTAATAAAATCAGATTACATATAATTTTTATCCACTATAACATAGCCAAAAACCAACTTAAATATTCAATATAAAATTAAAATCGTAAAAGTACTCAAAAGCATCTAAAAATCATTTAAGGAAATATAAGAATCAGGGAAAATATAGATAAACAACATAATTTTTTATATTATCATCCTTTCTATTGAAAATTTAAACCCACAAAATTCCCTACTTGTTAGTTTATGAAGCGTTAAATTCCTTTGTTTACCACTAAATTAATTGAATTATTTTCATTAAACAATAACAAAAAATTTGATAAAAAAAAGTTTAAAATTTTATGAAAAATAACAACAAATAGTGAAATATAAACAAAACACAAAATAATATCGAAAATTATTTTTTAGTATCTTCCAAGTATATTGGCAAATAGAAAGGAAGTATGATTACTTTTCAAAATTAAAATGTTTTTTCCTTTTGAAAAAGGAATACAAGTCAAATAATCAGAATATTAAAATATTGAAACATAAAACTTTTGAAAATGTGGAATTCATATATACCACTCGTGTAAGTATATGTACAGCACCAAATATAGTACAAATATAGAAAACCAAAGATAAAATACACATATAGCCTAAAAACACACTAAAACACACATAATGCCTAGTGCTAAGTGATCTAACTATTTTCCCTAATTAAAAGTCTGACTCCTTGTAGTTGACATTAAAATCTATATCATGTTACAAAATACACTTCTAACAAACTTTTTATTTGAAAATCCTTAAGAGTTGTAACAACCAATGCATTAGAATCAACTTCTTAAAATCTCTCACGGGCGATCTACAATAGGCCATCAAGTTGCTAATAAAATCATCCATGTCATGTCTTCTATGGCATTAACTTCTTCTATTACCATCAGCTTCACTCCCAGTCGTATGATGGGAGTCAATAACCGCTCTCCAATTCTCCTTTGATGAATTCTTTGCCTAAAGCTTTCGCATTGTTCACAATATTTGTGAACAGTATTTAATGGACTTCATAACAAAGTTTTTCTATTCCATAGTTGTAATATAACTTTAGAACTTTTAAATTTACACTTAATTTCATAGGTGACTTGAAGCGTATGTCATAGACGGTCTTGGATTATGAGACTCAATTATAATCTTCGATATAAATAGCATAATATAAAGCATTCACTGCCTTTGCAATTTTTTATTATTTTTTATTTAAGCCTCTTTGAAGTCTTATATACCTTCCTTTAGTGTTGTCTTCATGAAGGTCTTTATTAAGATGTGTGGAGAATTGTTGAGAATGAATAAAAGGGGCATGGTTTCTTAAATATCGTGAAATCATAGAGCCCAAGTGGTGATAATTACATAACATACCCTGAAGGGTTACAAATGGAAATAGGACTCAACCAATAAAGAGAGGATAAATATTTAAATAACTTATACACTCCCCTCCCCCTTCAAGCTTCACTAACTCTATCGATTATGCCCAACTTGGAAGTCAACCATCATATGTGTTTTTATGGCAGTGCCTTAGTAAATATATCTGTAAGCTAGAATTATGCGGAAATGTGTAGAGTAGTATCCTCCCTCCTCAAATGGCATCTCAAATGAAGTGGCAATCTACTTCGATGTGCTTATACTGATCATGGAAAATAATATTAGTAGTAATGTATGTAGTTGACTTGTTGTCATAGTATAGAGCAATGAGAGTAGTAGCAAGAAGTACAAGCTCTTGTAAAAAGGAGACTATCCCGATAATCTCGCATATGGCTTGAGCCAATGCTCTGTATTCGGCTTCTACACTTGATCTGAAGACAACTGTTTACTTCGTGCTTCATCATGTAACAAGTTTTTTCCAACAAACATGGAATAACCAGTGGTAGATTGTCAAACCTAAGGAAAATTACATAATCAACATTTGTGTGAGCAGTGATGTCAATGTGGCTATTGGCACCATAGAAGAAGCCTTTTTTCGAAAGCCATTCAAGTAATAAAGGATCAAGAGAATGTACTCCCAATTACTTTAGTGAGTCTTCTCCATGTGTTGGTTGGTTCTGCTTATAGCATATGATATACATGCCAACTGATAATAAGACAGAGAGACTTTCCCACTAGGCTTCTATATCATGTAGGATTTTCAAACATAGGATCTGTAAATGTAGCATGGATATGTAGTTTCTTAGGTATGCCTGATGGTTTACATTCAAGTAAGCCAACTTCTGTAAGAATATCTAGGAAATATTTCCGTTGTGATAAGTATAATCCCTATGCAGTGTGTATAACCTCAATACTTAGGAAGTATCTGAGTTGACCCAAGTCCTTGGTGACAAACACCTCCTGTAGGAAGGCCTTGGTCTCTAGAATGTTGGCTTTATAATCACCAGTAATAACCATGTCATCAACATAAACATCAATTATCACAGTGTTGAAGACCTCGTCTAATGAACATAGAATAAATAGATGCCATCCTATGGAAATTAAGAGAACTGATCTCAGAGGTAAGCCTATCAAATCATGCTCTTGGTCTCTACTTTAGGACATAGATGGCTTTGGAAGACAACATGCATACTCTCCCTCGATGGAGTAACTTGGTGGTTGCATCATGTAGACCTTCTCCTTGAGGTTACCATGTAGAAACACATTCTTCATGGTGAGATGAAAGATGGGTTGCTTATTTTTTGGTTGCAACAAAGAGAATAGTGTGAATTGACCTCATCCTACCGAAGAGAAAGTTTCAATGGAGTCTAAACCGTAGGTCTAAGAAAAGCCCTCGGCCAGAAGTCTGTCCTTTACTTCGAAAATGGAGCCATCTGGAGACTATTGGTCATAGAGACCCATCTGCGGGCAACCAGTTGATGAATCTCCATTTCATCACCTTTATTCTATCATTTTGGCCTTAAAAACCCCAGCAAATGCATGAAAATAGCATTAATTTGTACATAATAGCATTCATTGTTCTTGTATTTATTGTACAATAAATAAGGTTTTTAATGCCAAAATTATAGAATAAAGAGAAGAAAAGAAAAAGGAATAAAATATTGTAAATATTTTATGACCCTAACCCCGAGACCAAGGCCAGCATGGTATTGGTCGACAAGGAATAAAGTAGGGGGAGATAAGGGCTGATATACAATAAATACTCATTTATTTATTCATCCCTTTATGCATTTTTGACACCTATTTTATGCATAATTATTTATTCATCAAATAAAGAAACTTTGTTCATAAAAGTTGTAGATAATAATGTAAATAAAAATACAAAATTGAGTTTGTATAAAAATAAGACTCAGTGTACATTTTATACACAAAATAAAAAGCAAAAATCTCAACTTCACAGACTCGTATCTTGCAAATAAAAACTCCAAATCACCCAAACTCACCTTTAATTGTATATAGCATTTCACAAACTATTTTATAAAATTGGTTTCATAATTTTTGGAGTCCATCTGTGGAAGTTAGGTTTTTGGCCCTTCTTGTACATAATACATGATTAAAATATTCATTTTATTCAATATTCATTATTCTTATATAAATTCATATTTTTAGAATTTTGTAGATAATGTATATAATTCATATACATATTAGCCTTAGAATAAAACCAGAAAGAGTTTGTAAAATAAAATAAAATAAGTCTATGAAATATCTATAGGCAATATACCTATGAGAAGGATGTACATAAATAAAAGAGGAAAACATTTTTTAATTATTCAAATCTCTTATATTTTTGTAATAATGTATATATTATATATGTCCTATTAAAAATACAAATCCTTAATAAAAACACATAAAATTAATTAAATAAATACAATGTGTATAATATATAGGTAAAGTACCTATAAATATACTTACAAATACATAGACCTATTTATTTAAAAATACAAATAAACTTATAAAAATCAAACAAAAATATCTTTATACTCACAAAAATAAGTTATAAATTTATAAAATAAGCCAAGAAAATAATAAAAGAAAATAAATAAATTAAAAATAAAATATCCAAAAATACATGTAAATACATACATATACACATTATTAAAATAAAACCGTAATAAAAGACTTCAAAAAAATTAAATAAAAATCATAAATAAATACTACATGAAATAATACACATTTTTTATTTTATAAGCAAAAATTAATAAAATCATTTACCCAACTAAATAAATCAATTTCTAATAAGGATCCCTGTTTTGGCGTGTAGCGGCTGAGGTGGACCAATCAGGTCCCTCCGCGAGTTGACCCCAGTCAACTCGGCCTCCAGCCGCTTGACTTGACGGGCACTATCTTTTCGCCCGTCTTCTCCCTTTTTTCCCGCTCGAATCTATCATCCATCGCCTTCGATCCCTTCATGAAAAATGTTCCCTGACCATCCGTGAATCCCGCCGAGATCTTGGATCCATTGTGCATACCACCGATTCATTAATAATCGCCGGTCACTGGGGGTCTTCAGAATTGTGTATAAATAAAAGCTTCTTCCTCCTCTGCCGAATTTGGCCAATCTCACCCCCCTTGCTGCGCTTGATTCGATTCCTGGCGTTGCCCTCGTGACAGGAGGTGCTTTACCAGCAGTTGACTCGGTCGGAGAAGGAGGAAATTTTGACGCGGCGGCGCTCCGGCGGCCGCCCTGCTCCCTGGAGGCCCCCAGGTATAAGAGCTGCGCATTTTATGATTTTTAGATAGGTTTTGATTCCAGCATTTTATTCCCATCTTTTATTTGCATTTAGTTCAGTAGGCTAGCTTAGAATGCCCGATTCGTAGTTCGCCGGAGCTCTGCTCCGGCGAGCTTTTCACCTTGTTTCCGACTGTGCCCCGATACCATCTCGCCACCATTTCGTTCCCCACCGCCTTCTCCACCTTCCAGCCACTTCCTAGCCACCGGAGCCTCCGAGGCTTCGCGAATCGAAGCTCCTCCACCGCCTTTCGCCGGAGCTTCTCCGCCCATCATCATCCACGTGCTGACAGCTTCAAACCCCAGGTCGAGGTTGACGACCTCGAGCCTAGTTTTCTTCCTGTGTAGGTTTGGTGCGCAACAGAGCACCAGGAGACGATTTACAAAGCGGCGGAGGTTCCTGGAGCACCTCGCCTTCTTCGACCTCGCGAGGGCTCTCCAGGGCATCTCCGGCCGATCCGAGACCTCCAGCAGCTTGGGACACCTTCCAGGAAGCTTCTTGGACCTTCAGGCGTGGCGAAGACCGGCGAGGGAGCGAGATCCAGGAGGAAGAAGCTCGCCCCGGCGAGCCTTCTTCCCTGTTCTTCCACGTCATCTCCCAGCCGTTGGATGAAGACGAAGGCCCCAGTTTTGATCACAGCCGTTGGATGGAGCTCTGTGTTGACCGTCAGATCTCACGCGAGATCTAATCTCAGCCCTCCATCGGCGAAGCGTCATCGGCGCACGTGGAGGCGCCACGTGTCAAGTGAATGAAGATCAGCCGTCGGATGGAGCGCCTCTTTTGGGGGTAAATTGCAAAAACCATCCCCCGCCTTTTTGTATTTAATTTTTAATTCTGTCAATATTTTAGCACGTTATAAATAAAATGTAAATTTTGTAGAAGGGACCCTGAGTTTATAGTATTTGCATTTAGGTCCTTCCGCGCCTCACGTGCAGTCCCACGTGAGGCGCGTGAAAATTTGCAGTTATGCCCTGGCGGTTTTTGTATATTGAAGAATAGTTCTAAAAATTAAAATAAATGTTTATTTCTGTTGTATTTTTGCACTGATGCCCCTGTAACTTATTTTATTTGCAAAAATACCCCTGCCAGGCTGTTTCATTTTTTTCTCTCTTTATCCATTTATTAAAAATACCTAGAAGGCTTCTAAAAATTCAAAAAAATTAGGGTAGATGCTCCATGCCATGCTTATTCACGCCAGCATTTTAGTTTGCATTTTTTTGCATTTTTCCTAATTATAAAAAATGAAAAAGAAGCCATTTTTGTACTGTCTACATTAGAAAATACAAAAAAATTAGAAAATGTTTTTGAAAAATTCCAAAAAAATTATATATGATATATTTATATATATATTGAGTCCAGAAAATGAAAAAAACCTAAAAATATGAAAAAGAAAATTAAAAAAATCAGAAAGCTCCAAAATCCAACAAAAAAATAGAAAAATCCTTAAAAAACATCAAAAATATATTTTTCTCTTTTATAATTATCTATATATTATTATTAATGTATTAAAATTAATTTGGGAATTTTTGGGAGTTTATTTTCTATTTTTAAAACCCAAATTATATACGGTTATTAAATTGGTCCAATATTGTGGACATTTTTGAAATTAAAAATACATAAAAAATTAGCAATATTCAAGGAAAATAACAAAAAAAATGAGAAAAATATTGAAAAGCTATCAAAAAAATTAATATCTATATATATTAAGTATTTATATCTATATTTATACATATTATATTACTCCCCCCTCTCTCTTCTTATATATACATCTCTTTATATATATTTATATATATATACACATTTATATAAATAAAGGTATAATTAAAAATAATAATAAAAAAAATAAAAATATAAAATATAAAAACAAATAAAAAAATTATAAAAACAAAAATATAAAAAAAAATACAAAACCCACAAAGCACAAAAACAATAAAAGGACATGCACAAAGGATTGAATAAATACATATCACATACATTCCCTTCGCCTCCCAGTGTTCGACCTCTACCTGTACTTACACCTATACACATTTTACATGTAGAGTTATAATAAATTTTAACTCCACATTTTTAGATATTCATTGCATATATTTACTGTGGGTTAATTGTTGATCGATCTGGGGATCTTTAAGTGGTCAATTCAGCGACTTGATTTCTCGCCTCGTGAGATATCTAGACCCTTGATTTTTCCCATTTCATCAAATGGCGCCGTTGCCGGGGAGGCAACGGATTTTGTATGATTTTGTGAGCTTAGTTGTTTATTCATTTGATTCGTTGTTCATGTCCTTCATTTATTTATTTGTGTGATTTTTATTTTTATTTGATATTACTGATTGACTGCCCTGACCATCTCTTTCTTTTTGTCTTTGATGCAAGGGACCGCCAAGCGAAGGAGGACCTCCTAGGAGGACCTATGCACCCAAGCGAGGCGGTGTTGGCTGTTCTATGCCAAGCCAACAGGAGAGAGCATCAATAGCAGATGAAGGAGAATTTTTGAAGACATTCTCTATTTTATGAATTTTATTTTATTTATCTTATTATGTATATTCATGTGAGAGAGTGACCCCTAGAATTTTGTAATAATACAGGACTCTCACAGGTACACTTCGACTCCCGAGGTCCATTGCCCGAGGGATTGTTCCCTTGGGGGCCTCGATGACTTGAACTCTTTTTCTTTTCTTTTATTTTATTTCATTTTAATTATTTTGTGTGAATGAGCCTTAGCCTTAGGAGTTGCTTGCTCGTAGAGTTAGGTCCAAACACCCTAATTAATTGCATGTACCTATAGTTCGCTTTGGACCTAGATCAAACTCTAAAAAGCCGCTCATTTATCTCTTAGCCTTTGTGCCACAGCGAGCCCCGCAAAGCGCTTTATCCTAAGCTCAAGTGTGTTGAGTACAGAGGAGGGGTGAGCCAAGACCGGACTTTTTGAGGCTAAAAATGAATGAGCGACTTGTGGTGCTTCACGATAATAGCAATTTCTGAACCTAGGGCGATTTCTTCGGTTTGCATTTGCATATAGCATAGGTTTCAAATTCTGTTATGCATCCCGCATGGAGAGAGCTGGGAGGCACTGTAAGTCTTCTTACCTAGCATGCATCATCGTTTTCCGACTTGCATGGCTTTTCCGATCTTCTCCCTCTGTTTTTGCCAACCTAGGATGCTTAATGGAAATTGGAACCTCGATAGGCACGTGCATTGAAAATACCCAAAAAAAAAGTGATAACTTCAATAAAATAGGGACTGCTAACTCTATTGGACTTAAAAATCAAACGTAATGGATTCCTTGTCTTGGGGAGAGCAACCCCCTCATTGGATGCGTTTTAAGTGCTCACGTACACACTAAGGAGTAGAGCCCAAATCCCATCAGAGCCTCCTAAGTGATTGTACAATTTTTGTGATCTCACCTAACTCTAAAAATCGAAAAGATAAATGACCGTCACCTGATGGTCTTCACTGTGTTGAGTAGGTGAATTGGGGGTTTGCCTTGTGTCTTGTTTGCGACTTGAAGCCCATTGTGTTTTCCATTCATCATTAGAAAGTCGGTCCCGTCCGTGTGAGTCATGCATTTTTTTTTTATCTTTGAGTCTCTCTACCTCTCTTATACATATCTCTCTTCATCATGCATCAAGTCATGATATTGGCGCTTGAGCTCAATCATTCTTCGCCAGGTCTTTTGTTTCCCGCTTCTTTACCATCTTCTATGTATCCATCGTACCATTTTCTCTGGTTCGAGGAGAGACCGCTCTTCGGACCGCAATTTTGACGGTGTTCCCGCCTTGTGTGGAACACCCAATTTTGTCTATGTCTCGATCTTTCTCGCCCGCCCTCCGCGTACCCTCTGTATCATCTTTCTACCACCCACGATATTGGCACGCCCGCTCAATCAGCTTCTCAACCCCATTGTGTTACCCTTCTTATCCATCTTCCTCGTGTCCCCCGTATCATCTCTCCCTTTACCCGGGAAGGCTGTGCTTATTGATGAGGCCCGCATCAAGGATTATTTATACATATTATTTAGGCCGGGCCCATGATGTTGAGGTTGCTGAGATCGACTTGGTGGATTTATCTTTGATACGTGCATATGGATTTCTTGAGGATTTTTGTTGATGCATAGAGCATAGGTGTGATGCATTATTGAGGAATTTTAGTTCTCGCACACCGGATTAAGGATGTGATATGATGCAATGATTTGATGAAGATTTCATGAGCATTGAATGATCTATCTATCTGAGGTTCCACACATCTTGATTTTTTGAGGATTGACTGATTATTCTACTTTGGACTTCTTGATAAGGTGTGTGAATCCTACATGATCTCTCATCTTCCTGATTGACCCATCCTTGATCTCCTGACTCTCTAACCCACCCTGGCACTTAGAGGATTCCTGACTATTTTTCGTGCCATCTTAGCTGACTAGATTGACCCAAGGGATGTTTGGTGAATGACATGATTATTTGCTCCCTTGCATGATCTTATGCCCTCTAAATGATTGAATGATTTATTGCTTTCGAGGACCTGAGATGACTCGCCAGCATTCCCATGACCTACATTGAGCTATATCGCATTGCTCCCCGAGGACTACCTGCGGGAGAATGCGACAATTTCTAGGATTGCGGTTTCATTCACTGCTTGGGTCGCCATTGTGATGGGACCTGAAACCGAGTCAGATAATATGCCTGATTGGCCTCCCCCTGTGATTGTGTGCCTGACCTGTTGGTACACGAGGCCAATGTACTAGACTCATCTGAGTCCGCTCTCCTTGACGGTCCTCGCAAGGCAGAGCTCCATTTTTCTGATTATTCCATGCCTAGTTCATAGCTCTCCGAGGGTTATCTGCGAGAGGCTATGACACAGTATAGCTCTCTTGGTCTCTTCTGCTGGTAGATGATCTGTCGTCTATCGAGACCACATTTTATGTGGATCCGTCTGATGGGTCCGGCTCCTTTGAGCCCTCGTTTCTCCTTGACGACCCTCGCAAGGTTGAGAAACATTCTGAATATTCACTGCTCAGTTCCCAGTACTCTCCGAGGACTATCTGCGAGAGACTGCGACACTCTATTTACGCTCGGTTCCACCTTCTGACTGTGTCTCCGATCTGCGGAGCACGGAATCGAGTCGTCTGATATACTGATTTTTGGTCCCATCTTGAGTTGCTTATCCGATCTGCGGATCATGGGACCCATCTGATTAGACTCCTTTGAGTCTCCTCACCTTGACGGTCCTCGCAAGGATGAGCACCTGATATCTGCTATTTTCATGCCTAGCTGGCAGTACGCTCCCCGAGGGTTATCTGCGAGATGCTGCCACAATTTCTAGATTTGTCGGTCTCTTCTGCTGGTAGCCGATCTGTCGCCTATCGAGACCGTCTCTGTGATCCGTCTGATGGATCAGGCTCCTTTGAGCCCGCTCTTCTTGACGACCCTCGCAGGGGTGAGCTTCTGTTCTGATTATTCATTGCGTAGCATGTGCTACTCCCCGAGGGTTATCTGCGGGAGAGTACGCCATTTTTAGGTACTCGGCTTCATTTCTGGTGTCTCCCATTTGGTGGAGCACGAAGCCGGGTCTTCTGACTCGTGTACTCGGTCTCCGCCCTAGTTGTGTCTCCTGTCTGTTGGAGCACGGAGCCGAGTCTTCTGATTATTCTCTTATTCTGCTCACCTTGAGGACCCTCGCAGGGCTGAGCCATGTCTTGCGGTATTCGATGTGTACTTATGATCTTTCTACCTCACCATCATCGGATACCATGGTGTCTCCTATTCTCTATCTTCCATATCTATCTGAGACCATGATTGACCGGAGGAGCCGGTACTGCTCTTTCTTCCTCCTGGTCTTACGGAATCGGCTCTGTTCCCTCTAGTTGACCCTATGAGCCGATTGACTGCTTCATGCTACCGCACCTGCTATCTTTACTTCCTGATCTGTTTGTCCCTGGTAGCTGACACCCACTTGATTGCATATTCGGGTGTCTTTTCACCTTCTGACTGCGTCCTTGTTCTCACAGGGAGACAACGACGAGAGCACGGTTGTCGCTTACCAGACACCGTCCTGTACTTCACTAGTTTTTCACCGCTTGTATATACATGTGCCTTGTTCATTCTTTCTCCCGCATGTTGTGTATGCCCCAGATCTATCGCCATATCTTTGTGTCTACACTTAGGACGTACCTTGTCCTAAGTGTAGGGGGGCACACACCGAGTTGTTCTTTCCTTACACATTTTCGTCACTCTTGTTCTTGCCTATACTTAGGGATATCTCACCCTAAGTATAGGGGGAGTGATGCGTATATTCTCCACGATCTTTTCATCCATCTGTATATATCCATCTTTTCTTCTTTTCTTCTTTTCTTCTTTTCCTATCTTCTGTATCTAAATAAAAGGTGTCGCCCCTTTGTGTCAGTTTTCTGTACTTAGGACGTACTTTGTCCTAAGTATAGGGGGGTGCACCCCTGATTTGTTCATCTCTTATTCATATATTCTTTAGACTTGTCTATACTCAGTACGAGTTATGTCTTCTCTTTTATTTTCGATCTATGAGGACATAGCTCAAGCTAAGTATAGGGGGGTCGTATATACTATGTATATACTTTAGCCATAACTCGTACTTTTGTAATAATATGGCTAATAATTCTTTAAATTCATTAAAAACCCTTAATAAAAAGTTGGGATTATTCCTCAAATTCTTTTTGTATATACTGATTAATAAATCAGGTGAAAATGTTTTTTGCAAAATATTTGAAAAATAGTGTGAAAAGTATTGTGAACATTTATTGAAAACTATTTTGAAAACATTTTGTTACATGTTTCCAACCTTTGTAAAAATGTGTGGTTTGTAAAAATTTATTTTCTTTGTGTGAAATAAAATGTTTGAAGAATGATTTGCAAATGGTTTGAAAAATGATTGCAAAAATAATTTGAAAATCTATATATATTGTTTTGAAAAACCTTTGCAAAATGATTTTTAAATGTGTGTACATGTTTGTAAAAATGTTTGTAAAAATTATTTTGGACTATAGTTTTCAAAAATTGTTTGAAAAATTTGTGTCAAATAAATTTGAGGAATAGTCACATATAATAATAACTAATATATAAAAATAAACACAATTCTTTAATAAGTGTACATATATACCTGTAAATAAAAACTAAATTGTGAATTCTTAATTCTTGCGGCACGCCCGTGTAAATAGTTGTACATATTCAAATTCTTTTGTTTGCAAAAATTCTTTGTGTAAAAATTCTTCTCTTTGTTTTCAAATTCTTTGAAAAATTGCATTATTTTTTGCATATTTGTAAATAGCACTTGCATTGCATTCATATTCTTTGATTGAGCTTGATAATTGAACTAGTCCAATAAAGTCGAAGATTGGAGCTTGGTTGGACCTTACTGCACCTAACTGCACTGGAACCTTATGGGAACTAGGTTTAAGGTACTTCAGGTCTATTCAGACTTAATTCTTTGAGAAATCAGGGCTGGGTTCAAGTCACCTCAGTGGACTAACTAGAACTTTTTGAAACACACGTATGACTCTTGCCGACCGTGACCTAACTTGGACACTTGCACCTTTCACTTGGCTCAACTCAGTTGGAGTGGTGAGGGGGTTGGATTTGCCAGTCTGAGACGCACACGAGTGGAAACATTCGTCCTCGTCTAGGGAGGGAAGTGCACCCCAACCTGGTCCAATCGCCATGAGGTCTAACGACAGGAGAGTGTGGGTTGCAATAATGCTTCAAAAGAGGGATAGTCTTCTGGCTCAAGAGGAAAAACTCCTTATGTAAATGCTGCTGTAAATAGTATGTTGAAAAAAAAAAGGGAAAACTCCAAAAAAGTGGACAGGCTTGTAGTATAAAAAAATAAAGTGCCTGCCGGAGTATGTATATATGTTGTATAGAAAATAAGCAAGCTTGAGCATCAAAGTTATACCATGTGAGCCTGCAGCTGGATGACTTGACTACACTGGTCTTGCATCCCAGGATAGGTAGCTACACTGGCTACCATCCATTCTTTTCTCTACCCCCTCATCTTGAGTTGGATGCCACTTGAACTTAGAAGGGAATACCCCGCTCCTCGAGGAAAGAGCTGTTGGATTAGGGAATCATTGGGTTGTCATTCTGGAGAAGTCAGTCTCTTTGTCATTTCAGTTGGGGAGAGCCACTATCACTTACACGTACAAGTCAGCTTCATAGTCATAAGGGTTTGCGTATGATGTAGGCTAGTTCTGACCTGGCTATTGAGGTGATTTGAACCAAGTTCTGTGACTCTCGAAGGCTGTTGCGTTTTAAATTTGGTTCCCGACCAGGTTCCACAAACATTTTTCACACCAAGGTCTAACATGAGCTCCAAACTTTGATTTTGTACAGATAAGTTTAATAATCATGATCAATTCAATTTATTCTTTAAATTCTTTATTTTTGCTTTTTCTTTTCTTCTTATTCTTTGTTCTTTTTGTACTTATTGCATAAGTATTTGCTAGGGACTAGCAAAGGCAAGTATAGGGGGGTGATGAATCTCCATTTCATCACCTTTATTCTATCATTTTGGCCTTAAAAACCCCAGCAAATGCATGAAAATAGCATTAATTTGTACATAATAGCATTCATTGTTCTTGTATTTATTGTACAATAAATAAGGTTTTTAATGCCAAAATTATAGAATAAAGAGAAGAAAAGAAAAAGGAATAAAATATTGTAAATATTTTATGACCCTAACCCCGAGACCAAGGCCAGCATGGTATTGGTCGACAAGGAATAAAGTAGGGGGAGATAAGGGCTGATATACAATAAATACCTCATTTATTTATTCATCCCTTTATGCATTTTTGACACCTATTTTATGCATAATTATTTATTCATCAAATAAAGAAACTTTGTTCATAAAAGTTGTAGATAATAATGTAAATAAAAATACAAAATTGAGTTTGTATAAAAATAAGACTCAGTGTACATTTTATACACAAAATAAAAAGCAAAAATCTCAACTTCACAGACTCGTATCTTGCAAATAAAAACTCCAAATCACCCAAACTCACTTTAATTGTATATAGCATTTCACAAACTATTTTATAAAATTGGTTTCATAATTTTTGGAGTCCATCTGTGGAAGTTAGGTTTTTGGCCCTTCTTGTACATAATACATGATTAAAATATTCATTTTATTCAATATTCATTATTCTTATATAAATTCATATTTTTAGAATTTTGTAGATAATGTATATAATTCATATACATATTAGCCTTAGAATAAAACCAGAAAGAGTTTGTAAAATAAAATAAAATAAGTCTATGAAATATCTATAGGCAATATACCTATGAGAAGGATGTACATAAATAAAAGAGGAAAACATTCTTTAATTATTCAAATCTCTTATATTTTTGTAATAATGTATATATTATATATGTCCTATTAAAAATACAAATCCTTAATAAAAACACATAAAATTAATTAAATAAATACAATGTGTATAATATATAGGTAAAGTACCTATAAATATACTTACAAATACATAGACCTATTTATTTAAAAATACAAATAAACTTATAAAAATCAAAAAAAATATCTTTATACTCACAAAAATAAGTTATAAATTTATAAAATAAGCCAAGAAAATAATAAAAGAAAATAAATAAATTAAAAATAAAATATCCAAAAATACATGTAAATACATACATATACACATTATTAAAATAAAACCGTAATAAAAGACTTCAAAAAAATTAAATAAAAATCATAAATAAATACTACATGAAATAATACACATTTTTTATTTTATAAGCAAAAATTAATAAAATCATTTACCCAACTAAATAAATCAATTTCTAATAAGGATCCCTGTTTTGGCGTGTAGCGGCTGAGGTGGACCAATCAGGTCCCTCCGCGAGTTGACCCCAGTCAACTCGGCCTCCAGCCGCTTGACTTGACGGGCACTATCTTTTCGCCCGTCTTCTCCCTTTTTTCCCGCTCGAATCTATCATCCATCGCCTTCGATCCCTTCATGAAAAATGTTCCCTGACCATCCGTGAATCCCGCCGAGATCTTGGATCCATTGTGCATACCACCGATTCATTAATAATCGCCGGTCACTGGGGGTCTTCAGAATTGTGTATAAATAAAAGCTTCTTCCTCCTCTGCCGAATTTGGCCAATCTCACCCCCCTTGCTGCGCTTGATTCGATTCCTGGCGTTGCCCTCGTGACAGGAGGTGCTTTACCAGCAGTTGACTCGGCCGGAGAAGGAGGAAATTTTGACGCGGCGGCGCTCCGGCGGCCGCCCTGCTCCCTGGAGGCCCCCAGGTATAAGAGCTGCGCATTTTATGATTTTTAGATAGGTTTTGATTCCAGCATTTTATTCCCATCTTTTATTTGCATTTAGTTCAGTAGGCTAGCTTAGAATGCCCGATTCGTAGTTCGCCGGAGCTCTGCTCCGGCGAGCTTTTCACCTTGTTTCCGACTGTGCCCCGATACCATCTCGCCACCATTTCGTTCCCCACCGCCTTCTCCACCTTCCAGCCACTTCCTAGCCACCGGAGCCTCCGAGGCTTCGCGAATCGAAGCTCCTCCACCGCCTTTCGCCGGAGCTTCTCCGCCCATCATCATCCACGTGCTGACAGCTTCAAACCCCAGGTCGAGGTTGACGACCTCGAGCCTAGTTTTCCTTCCTGTGCAGGTTTGGTGCGCAACAGAGCACCAGGAGACGATTTGCAAAGCGGCGGAGGTTCCTGGAGCACCTCGCCTTCTTCGACCTCGCGAGGGCTCTCCAGGGCATCTCCGGCCAATCCGAGACCTCCAGCAGCTTGGGACACCTTCCAGGAAGCTTCTTGGACCTTCAGGCGTGGCGAAGACCGGCGAGGGAGCGAGATCCAGGAGGAAGAAGCTCGCCCCCGGCGAGCCTTCTTCCCTGTTCTTCCACGTCATCTCCCAGCCGTTGGATGAAGACGAAGGCCCCAGTTTTGATCACAGCCGTTGGATGGAGCTCTGTGTTGACCGTCAGATCTCACGCGAGATCTAATCTCAGCCCTCCATCGGCGAAGCGTCATCGGCGCACGTGGAGGGCGCCACGTGTCAAGTGAATGAAGATCAGCCGTCGGATGGAGCGCCTCTTTTGGGGGTAAATTGCAAAAACATCCCCGCCTTTTTGTATTTAATTTTTAATTCTGTCAATATTTTAGCACGTTATAAATAAAATGTAAATTTTGTAGAAGGGACCCTGAGTTTATAGTATTTGCATTTAGGTCCTTCCGCGCCTCACGTGCAGTCCCACGTGAGGCGCGTGAAAATTTGCAGTTATGCCCTGGCGGTTTTTGTATATTGAAGAATAGTTCTAAAAATTAAAATAAATGTTTATTTCTGTTGTATTTTTGCACTGATGCCCCTGTAACTTATTTTATTTGCAAAAATACCCCTGCCAGGCTGTTTCATTTTTTTGTCTCTTTATCCATTTATTAAAAATACCTAGAAGGCTTCTAAAAATTCAAAAAAATTAGGGTAGATGCTCCATGCCATGCTTATTCACGCCAGCATTTTAGTTTGCATTTTTTTGCATTTTTCCTAATTATAAAAAATGAAAAAGAAGCCATTTTTGTACTGTCTAAATTAGAAAATACAAAAAATTAGAAAATGTTTTTGAAAAATTCCAAAAAAATTATATATGATATATTTATATATATATTGAGTCCAGAAAATGAAAAAAACCTAAAAATATGAAAAGAAAATTAAAAAAATCAGAAAGCTCCAAAATCCAACAAAAAAATAGAAAAATCCTTAAAAAACATCAAAAATATATTTTTCTCTTTTATAATTATCTATATATTATTATTAATGTATTAAAATTAATTTGGGAATTTTTGGGAGTTTATTTTCTATTTTTAAAACCCAAATTATATACGGTTATTAAATTGGTCCAATATTGTGGACATTTTTGAAATTAAAAATACATAAAAAATTAGAAATATTCAAGGAAAATAACAAAAAAAAATGAGAAAAATATTGAAAAGCTATCAAAAAAATTAATATCTATATATATTAAGTATTTATATCTATATTTATACATATTATATTACTCCCCCCTCTCTCTTCTTATATATACATCTCTTTATATATATTTATATATATATACACATTTATATAAATAAAGGTATAATTAAAAATAATAATAAAAAAATAAAAATATAAAATATAAAAACAAATAAAAAAATTATAAAAACAAAAATATAAAAAAAAATACAAAACCGACAAAGCACAAAAACAATAAAAGGACATGCACAAAGGATTGAATAAATACATATCACATACATTCCCTTCGCCTCCCAGTGTTCGACCTCTACCTGTACTTACACCTATACACATTTTACATGTAGAGTTATAATAAATTTTAACTCCACATTTTTAGATATTCATTGCATATATTTACTGTGGGTTAATTGTTGATCGATCTGGGGATCTTTAAGTGGTCAATTCAGCGACTTGATTTCTCGCCTCGTGAGATATCTAGACCCTTGATTTTTCCCATTTCATCACCAGTTTTATGCTTGGAGGACACAGCACAAGATCCACATGCACCTGAATGTAACAACAACCATCTCGTCATCCATCACCTTTTTTCAACCATGATCCTGAAGTACACTATGATGATCATGAGGAACAATAATAGCCATAACAATGTCTGTAAGTCTCTTTTTATAACTCGATAGAATGTCAGTAGAAGTAAAATGTGACAAGGGATGTATAATACAATGTCTTTTTTATTTTCACAATGTTATAGGTAGTTTTGATGGAGAAAATAGATTAGCAGTGGTGAGGCCACTTGAAGAAGGTGCACCATCCTTCAAGTAAGGAACATGTAAAGGGATTGAGTCAAACTGAAAAACGTGTTTCTTTTTGTAGACAAAATGAGGTTGGGAAGCTTCAAGGGAAAGTCACTAACATACTGAGTTACGTAGTTGGTACGCCAAATAAGGTTACATCAACAAGTATGTAGTACAGATGACTAATGTCGTCATAGTACATATATCCCATTCTAGTTGAAAGTAGCCAAGGAAGACATGCTCGATTGCATGAGGGAATGGTTTATCCGTAGTATGAAAGTTGTGGAAAAAAGCAGTGCAACCAAAGACTCTCAAAGGGAGAAATAAGGATTCCTCATCTTTGTACAAGAGGGAAAAAAGAATTACTCCATTGAGAACCAAAGAGGAAAACATATTAATAAGTATGTGGAAGTGAAAACAACAACACCTAAATAAGTTTCGGGAATCTTCATATGAGTATGAAGGGTACGAGCAATGTCCAGAAGGTAGAGAGTTTCCTTTACGCAACCCAATTTTGCTATGAGATGTATAAAGGTGATACGTGGTGAAGATTTCCTTGAGTAGAAAAGAAAGTTATCAAATCATGTTGAGTGATATCAAGAGCACGGTTAGTTATGAAATTATAAATACAAATAGAGAAATAAGTCTTGATAAAATGAAAGGACTTGACAATTTTATTAATATATGATCATTTCATTATTAAATAGATCTAAGAAGGTCTGCAATAATCATCCAAAAAGATAGAAAATATCTATAACCTCCTCTAGATAAGGTCCCAAAATGTCATAATGGACTAAAAAATGGCAATGAATGATGAGTCTTGATCCTTAATGGAAAGGAGTCCCTTGTCTATAGGAGGTCCAGATAGTTTGGCAAATATTTGAGGAAGGGATCCGGTAGAGGGATGACCAAGGCATAGATGTCATAGGAACAGACATCATATACAGATACAACACTAGTAAAAGTGGAATTAGTAAGGATATCGAGATAGTATAGGTCGTTCTTCTCATGTCTCTCATCAAAAATCTACATCATCTGCATGTCCTGAAAGTATCAATATAGTTTGTTAATTATTACTTGATAGTTCAATTCAATTCAATACATATTTTATGAACTGATAAAAAGCTTAAAGGAAAATAAGGTGCATCAAAAATGCCAGAGATCTTGAGTTTAGAGAACTCCATAGCCCCAACAGTGGTAATGGAAGAATGTGCATTGTTGGCTAGACAAACCGACTTCACAATAGAAGAGGGTTGAGAGATCTGCAGACAACCTTCTCTAGTAAAGTGAGTAGAAGCAACAGAATCAATAAGTCATTGTAGGCATTGTGGTCGAGATATAGTTGGTTATAATAGTTGTGGTGGTAGCCAAGTTCGCAATAGGAACTGTCTCACTGGTAGTAGAGTTCTACAGTAGTTGCATCAAGCGAGAGTAATCTTTGGTGGAGAGTTGGGTTGTCTGTCCACTAAAGTCCTGATCATATGGTGTCTTTGTCACATACTTAACATAATCAGATGCAAATGCAATATTACCTTGTTGTGGGAGGCCAAACTTCACATAAAATATCTCAGATGGGTAATTCATTTGCTTATACAGTTAATACACAATGTATGATTATGAACACAACCACGGTTAGACTCACATCATAGACTTCATAGAGAGTTGTAGTCGCCTCCTATTTAACCGAAAAATCGAGCAGTCGTACGTTCCGCACAAGACGAGAACACAGTCGTCGAAGTGACCGACAAGAAATCTGAATTAAAACAACAATTAACCCATAATTAAATATCAAGCAATGAAATAAAAATATGGAGTTAAAATTTATTTTATTTAACTCTGCAAAATATGTGTATAGTGTAAGTATGTAGAGTGTCAAATACAGGGAGCAAACAAGATAGATTGAGCAATTAAGTTCAAAAATGTGATTGTGAATTCTTTGTCTATATGTCTTTTTATGGGTTTTTATTTTTATATTTTATTTTTTATTTTTGTTTTATTTTTTTATATTTGGTTTTTAATTTTATGTTTTTTATTTTCTTTTTATATTTTTATATTTTTATATTTCTTTTTCTTTTAAAAAATATAATAAAGCTATATAGAGAGTATATGTACAATATATATTATATAGATATAATTACTATTAAAAATAGTCAAAATAAAAGAAAGAAAATATTTTTGATTTTAAATTATTTTTTACTATTTTTATGATTTTTCAGAGAATTTTGCAAGTTTTTATATATTTTTAGAGTAAAAATAACTTAAATCAGGGTGTAATTAAATAGGCTGAAATTAAAACGGAGATGAAAAATAGCAAACGGAAACAAAATTTCTCCATTTTAATTTTAATATAAAGATAATAAAATAAATAAAATTTAAAAACAAAAAAAATATAATTTTTTGAATATTTAGGGATATTTTAGATTTTTATAGGTATTTTGGGGTTTTTCAATTTTTAAGAGTTTTATTTTGTAATTTTTAGGGTTTTCAATTCCTGGAGTTGTAAAGTAATTAAATAAATAAATCAAAATACATTTTTTTGGATTTTTTTCAAAAGTTTTTTATATTTTTTATGTATTTTCTAATGTAGACAGGGATTAAAATGGTACTTTTTGATTTTTAATAAATAATAAAAATGTCCAAAATTGCTAAATAAAATAAGGGCATGGAGGTGCATGCAATCAGGAGTGGACATCTATTTTTGTGGATTTTTTAGCAATGTTTCTATTTAAAATAAATAGAGACAATAAAGAGAAACTACAATACTAGCATGGGTATTTTTGGAAATAAAATAAAGTTCAGGGGTTATCCAACAAATTTCACAAAAATATTATAATGGAATTAAAAAGTTTTGGTTGAAACAAAATACAAAGAAACCCAGGGGCACGCCTGCAAAATGTCACCAAACCTGGGGCATCACGTGAGGTGACGTGGCGTGGACCTAATTGTAATTAACAAGAGTTTGGGGCCTATTTGCAATTATTACAAAACAATTAAAGTGGTAGAGGAAATTTTATGAACTAATTGTTAAATTACAAAAAGCGTTGGGTAGAAACTATAAAATACCCACTACAAGGCAGAAGGCGACGGTTGTGATCTATCACTTAAGACACTTATCGACACCCGATGGCCCAATGATGCTATGACTTGAATGATGCAGATTAGATCCCCAGCGGAAGATCAATGGTGGGGGCTCTGCATCATCTGACGGTTGCTGCACTCCAGGAAGAACAGGGCCTCATCCAACAACTGAGGAGGCGGGTGGATAAACTGGGAAGAACACCACCGAGGTAGAGTTCCACCAGTCAAATATCGCTCCTTCGATAGTCTTTGAAGCTCCAAAATGGTCAGAAACGTTCCTGCGGTGGTCCTCTGATGGCTGGAAGCTCCAAAACGATCCGGCGGCCACCAGAGCTCGCCAACGAGATCGAAGACTCCTAACGACTCTAGGTACCTTCGGTGATGACCAAAATGAGCGTCAAACAGGTCTTGGGTGGTCTGACCTGCACAGGAAGAGAAGAGGGTCAAGGGAAAAATGCCTCGACCCTATTAGAGGGGAAATGGAGATGTGGTGAGTTGGGGTGGCGGACCTCCGGCGGTGTGAAGGAGTTGAGATCCAAAAGACCAGATTGATAGTCAATCTGGGTGAGTTTAGGTGGAACGTGTGGGGGAATTGAAGGGGGTAGAGGTGAGGGTGAAATGGCGTGTCGGGGATAGTCAAAAACAAGTGGAGGAGTTCGTCGGAGATCATTTCCGACGAACTACGGGCAGGTGATTTAACACAAAATCTCATAATGAAAAAACAAGACTAAGATTCTAGAATTAAACCTAGCATTAAAAGAAATAGAAAACAAAGGAGAAAGGGTACCTCAGTTGCCTTAGACCACAGAGTGTTGACCTCGACGGAAGCGATGTTGCTGGAGATGGGTGGAAGCACACCTAAGCCTTCGCCTTAAGCTGCCCCAACTGGCTGGAGGAGGTCCTGACACTATCTCCAGTCTAGAGCGCTAGAGTGGAGGGTAGCACTAGGGCTAAGGAGGTTCGAAAAATGGATGGAAGATCGGGTGAAGGTTTTGTCCAGCGAGGTGAATGGCATCAAAGATCGAGGGTGATCGACCCAATCAAAGCTCCTCGCCTTAAGTAATCATGCACATGTGCTAGGGGGTGGATCAAGGAGGAAAAAGTCTGTAGAGATCCAACCCAATTGATTCTTGCATCAACCTGGGAAAAAAGGAGAATAGACGGGTCGAGACTAGGTCTGACAAAGTGTCAGGCGAGGTCAGCTAGTTGACCGAGGTCAACTAGCAATGCTACCTGATTGGTCCACGTAGACCAACCAGGAAAAACCTTATCGAAATTATTTATAAATTCTAAAACAAATAATAAATGATTTTACTATTTTTAGATTACAAAATAAAATTGTTTATTATTTACAAATTATTTCATTATGATTTTTATTTATTTTTTAGAGGAATATAATTACAAGTTACTTTTTAGGGCTTAATTAGAGGTATAGTTATCTATGTTTTTGTGGCTTTAATTTTGTATTTTTTATTTTATTATTTTATAAAATTATAACTTATTTTTATATACTTAAATATATTTTTATTATATTTTCCTGATATAATATATAGACTTAAATAAATTAGGTGTATTTAATACATATAGGCATACTTATTGTATTTTCATTTATGTATTTCATATAAGTATTCTATTTTTAAAGTTTTCTTTATTGTGTTATTTTAGTTTTAATATGTATATATATTATAAAAAACATTTACAAAATTATAAAAATATAAAATTATAAAAATAATAAAGAATAAATAAAATAAATATTTTAATAGGGTATATTATACAATAGGGGTCCAAAACTGAACTTTCATACCTTAACTCCAAAAAAAATATGAAACCTCCTTCATTAAATAGCTTATTAAAAGTTATATACAATCAAAGGTGATTTTGATATATTTTGCGTTTTTATTTGAGAGATATGGGTCTGGGAACTTGGGATTTTGGAATCTTATTCAGAGCATAACTTTTATTTTTATATGATTTTTGTGTAAACTCAATTTGTATTTTTCTATATTTTATTATCTACAACTTTCATGTTCAAAGTTTATTTATTTATGGTATAAAAAGTGTAAAATAAAATAGGTCCCAAAAATGAATAAATAAGGAATAAATAAAAGGAATTCTCATTGTATTTTGGACCTTTTTCTCTCCCACTTTATTCCTTGTCGACCTAGTAATCGAGATATCTCAGGGTTTAGGGTCATAAATATCATTGATATTTTATTATTTTTCTTTTCTTTATTCTATAATTTTGGCATTAAAAATAATATTTTATACAAAATTTGCACAACAAGACATGAATGTTGATTTGCATGAATTAGAGGTATTTGCATGCCTTTACTAAAGTTTTTAAGGCCAAAATGATAGAATAAAGGTGGTGAAATGGAGATTCATCACCCCCCATACTTGCCTTTGCTAGTCCCTATGCAATAAATGCAGAAAAAGAAAAACAAAGAAAAGAAAAGAAAGAACGCGGATTGAGTTTAATAATCAAACTTGTCTTCACAAAATCTAAGTTTGGAGCTTAAGTCAGACCTTTGGAATTTTAGTGCGGGTGGAACCTTATTGGGAATAGGATTTAAAGTCCAACAGCCTTCGAGAATCCCAAAACTCTGCTCAAGTATCCTAAATAGCCAGTTCACAATACTTCAACTCATACTCAAACTCTTATGACTACGAATCTGACTTGTACGGTGTATGTGACTCCAGCATGACAACACAGTGATTCCCCAATCCAGCAACTCCTTCCTCGAGGAGCGGGGTATTCCCTTCTAAGTTCTAGTGACAACCAGCTCAAGAGGAGGGGGTGAAGATAAGAATGGACGGTGACCAGTGTATCTACCTGTCCTAGGATGCAAGACCAGTGCAGTCAAGTTATCCAGCTGCAGGCTTACAAGATATGACTTTGAAGCTCAAGCTTGCTTATTGACTATACAAGATATGTACACTCCAGCAGGCATTTTTTTTTTCAATCAGGCATGTCCACTTTTTTTGGAGTTTCTGCTTTTTGCTTGCTTTTTTTTTGAAATACTATATACAACAACATTTACATAAGGAGTTTTTCCTCTTGAGCCAGTATATTATCCCTCTTTTGAAGCATTATTACAACCCACACTCTCCTGTCTTTAGACGTCTCTGCTACTGGACGAGTTAGGGTGCACTTCCTTCCCTAGACGAGGATAAATGTTTGCACTTGTATGCGTCTCATACCGCTAAATCCAATTTCCTCACCACTCCAACTGAGTTGAGCCAAGTGAAAGGTGCATGTATCCAAGTAGCTCATTATCGACAAGAGCCATGTGTGTGCTCCGAAATACTCTACTTAGGCAGTTAAGAATCCATTGATCCAAGTTTCGTTATCCTCACAGAATTAAGTCAACTAGACCTGAAGTACCTCAATTCCATATCCTATAAGGTTCCTGTGATTAGATATATTTAAGGTCCAACCAAGCTCCAATCTTCGGATTTTACTTAGATTTGTTCAATTACCAAACTCAATCCGAAAAATGTGAATGCTATACAAATGCTATGCAGAAAATATTTTTGTGATGCAATTTTCAAAGTTTTGAACATTTATGCATTTTTGAAAAAGATGATGCACGTGCATTTTTGCATTCTTTTTCAAAAAGATTTTACAAAAATTTTTGGTATTTTTAGTTTTGTAACTGTTTTTGCTTTTTTTGAAAACAAAAAATTTTGGAAGCATTTGTTGATCTCAGACGTGTCCATATCAATGGAAGGGGTGACTCGTTATTTCGATGTATCATTTCTTCGGACAGAAAAAGATTCTGTTAACACTTGCTGGAAATCTCACTTATAAGATTCCATTATGGAAGAATCACCCACCATTTTTTTATGAGGAATTTGCCGTGATATACCTGATACATGCATAATAACATGAAAAGTAGATACAAATTTCGGATTGCTACTTAGTATTGGCATTGAGTTTGAAAAGGTATCTAAAAGGGTGAAATTTAGATATTTACACCCTCTCGAAGAAAAAAACTTGGTACAAATATTTCATGGGGATGCATCTTATATTTACAAGAATTAGGATTTTTAAGAACTCACAAGTGATCAATTTTATCAATATATAAAGAATTTTAGTGTGATGTATATATTCCTCAACTATATAAATCATTTTACCAACAATTTTGAAAACTATAGTCCAAAATAATTTTTACAAACAATTTTTACAAACATTTACACATATTTAAAAATCATTTTGTAAAGGTTTTTCAAACAGTATATATAGATTTTTCAAAATATTTTTGCAACCATTTTTCAAACTGTTTGCAAATGATTTTTCAAACATTTTATTTCACACAAAGAAAAGGAATTTTTACAAACAAAATAATTTTTACAAAGGTTGAAAATATTGAACAATTTTTTTTCCAAATATTTTTTATATTTTTTTAAACAGATTTTCAAACTATTTTTCAAACATTTTGCAAAAAATATTTTGACCTGATTTATTAATCAACACATAAAAAGAATTTGAGGAATAATATGCATCTTCTTATTAGGTGATTTTGATGAATTTTATAGTATATTTTATACGGTATTTTAGCCATATTATTTGAAAATGTGAAAGTACGAGTTATGGCTAAAGTATATACAGAGTATATACAACCTCTTATACTTACCTTGAGCTATGTCCTCAAAGATTAAAGAGAAAGAGAGAAGACATAACTCGTACTGAGTATAGAAAAGTCTAAAGAATAATCGAATGAATGAACGGATGAGAAGTCAATTGTCCCCTTCTATACTTGATCAAATAATCCTAAGTATAGCAGACTGTACACAAGACGGGGAGGGTCAAGGGTGAGAATGAACAGATCGTACTCGGATTGTATGCCCTTATACTTAGGGTAAGATATCCCTAAGTATAGACAAGAAGAGGAGACAATGGAGAGGATCAAAGAATAAAATAAATCGGGGTGCACCCCCCTTATACTTAGGACAAAGTACGTCCTAAGTATAGAAGATTGACAAAAAGGGGAGACGTCATTTCTGTAAAAAAAGAAAAATGAAAAGGAAAAGAAGAAAAGAAGAAAAGAGAGTAAAGATGGAAGAAGAGATCGTAGATAATGTATGTATCACTCCCTCTATACTTAGGGTAAAGGAGCCCTAAGTAAAGGCAATGACAAGAGTGATGAAATGGAACGAAGAAAGAACACTCGGCTCGTCCACCCCCTATACTTAGGACAAAGTACGTCCTAAGCAAGGCAAACACGAGAATGGGGTGGATGAGCAGTATAGTAGATGAAAAGAGGAAAACGAAAGCGAATATACAAGAGAGATGGATGTACAGAGGTCAAGAAGGTAGAAAGCGAACCTTCTTGCGGGACCGCTAAGGAATAGATCTGACAAGGTGCAGGTCAATATCAGGTCCACTATGGACGGAAGTCGATCAAGATCGACCTGATGAAGATCCTCAGCAGTCATAGAGTGAGAAGGCACAGATGGGTCAGTAGAAGTAGTGTGGCTAGGTCTGTCCTTGGGTGTCTCACATATGTCAAAGTGAAAAGGGACGAACTCATCATTGGAAGAAGTAAGGTCAAGGTCGAGTCTCATCAAGATCTACCCTCTGCTCTAAGGTGTCAATCTTGTAAATCCTGAAGATGTCATCAACAAATTACCAATTACTAGAAGAAGGAACTCCGAGGTCCATGATTTCTGAGTCTCCCTTCATGGGGAGAAATTCTCGAGTCTCAGTGGAATCCAACATATAACAAAAGTCTATGATTGTCTCATCAAGGTCATAGTCCTCGGGGTCGTCCAAGATAAGTGCAGGTCTATGGTCGGCAGTGGGTGCAGTGATGATCACCTTGCTTTTGTCAATAGTACGGAAGCGAATCTCTCCTGATCCATAATCAATAACGACCGTCGTAGAGGCGAGGAAAGGTCGTCCCATGATGATTGGAGAGTGTTCCCCACTATAGTTCTCCATGGGCAATACGACAAAATCAACATTGTAGCTCATCCTCTGAATCCAAATGGCAGCGTTTTCTAGTATACCCTTCGGCCTCTTTATTGATCCATCAGAAAACTAAACGATCATCCTGATTTTCTTGAGAGTCCCTAAGTGAAGACGTTGTACTAGCGAGAAAGGTATAATGCTAACTAAAGCACCGTCATCAAGGAGAGTGTGATCACTTGTGTGGTCAGAGATGGTGCAAGGAATGAAAGATGTAGTTGTGCTCCTTTTCCTAGAAGATGGACGATGGATGATGGTATGGGCAGTGGCCATGGTCAGAATATGACGCTCAGATATGCTCTTCTGCTTTCTCTTCTTGTGAAGAGGAGAGATAAATGGGTCATGGCCTAGTGAAGTGGGGCTTGGATGATCTCATGAATGGTGCCCACCACTTCAGGTTCAGTCAATATTTTTTAAATTTTTGTACCTCCTCCATATAAGGGAGGAGATCGGAATCATCATCTACACGAGGACGACTAAGCAGTCTGTACAGTGTCGTCCTCAGAGTTAAAGGTGGGACAAGATGTGAATGTATGTGTGGGTAAATGATTTAGCAGGTGGTCCCTCTCCTCACATCTGAATCAACCAGGTGTCTCCTGAACTCTTTTTGTATTTTTAAATTTTTCTCATTTTTTGTATTTTTGATGATTGCAAGCTCTCATGATCATCCTCAAGTGAATCCATATCCTCAAATGGTGGAGCATCAATCTGGCTCTTATTTATACTAAATAGATCATTCATCCTCCGGTTCATATGCTCCATCATCTGGTTCAAGGTCTCAAGTATGGATATTATGAAAGGTGATTCCAAAATCTCAGGATCGGGTGAATGGGATGAGGATGGTGGATGTGGACAAAAATCACATTTAGGATCAAAGTAGTCAAGGAAGAGTGTATTGTCGAAATGTGAAGATGATAGTGGGTGTGGGTAATAATCAAAGTCTGAATCCTGAAATAGTGTACTGGGAGGATATGTACAAAATTAGGAGCAAAATCCTCATGTAAAAATGGATATAGACCGGCTGGAGTGTACGAGGGATCCGTAAAGTCCAGATAAAAAGTGCTCCAGTCGGCCATCTTAAAACAAAAGGAAAATAATCAGGAGAGCACGATGGTCAAATCAAGAGAAGTGAAGAAAAAGGCGCAAATACGCAGAGGGATCTAGTATGCACACAAACAAACACAAACAAACTCACACAAAACAAACCCCTCAATTCACCTACTCAACTCGATGAAAACCGTGAAAGTTCGATCCATTTATCTTGTCTGTTTTAGAGTTAGGTGAGAAGTCAAAATTGTACAAACACTTAGAAAGACTTATGGGATTTGGGTACTAACCTTAGTGTGTATGCGAGCAATGTAAAACAAAGACAATGAGGGGATTACTCGCCCCAAGATAAATATTTTTCTTTTTGATCTTTTTTAGGGTAAAGTAATATTAGCAGTCCCAATTTTATTTGTTATCATTTTTTTATACTTTTAAGAAGAAATGCACGATTCTATTAGGGAATCAATTGCTTTTTGCACCAAAGTAATCAAAATCAGAGGGAGAGAGTCAGAAAAGCAATGTAAGCGGCACATCATTGATTTATGTTAAGGAGAAGTGCTCACCTTACCTCCAACTCTCTTCGTGCAAGGATGCTAAACAGAATTGAAACCTATCTATATGCAAATGCAGCCGATAAAATCACCCTAAATGAGAAACTGGTATTATCGTGAAAAACAAGATGCTAAAGATCTAGAAGTGTGATCCAAAAGTCTGGTCTCTGAAGTGCATTGGTGTTCGCCGCAGTGGATCCTGCAAGCGCTGTTTAGCACTTCTCTTGATGCTCAATCTCAAATTTAAATAAATAGCTTTTCAAATTTAGATTAAGTCCAAACGAGGCTATATGTACATGTAAATGTAATTAAGTGGTTGGCATTAATCTATCGTTAAGCAAATCCTACAACTAGGGCTCAAGCACACAAAATAAAGAAAATCGAAAATCAGAAAACAAACTAAAGGAAAGGTGAGAAAACTGCAAAAAAGCCGATGAGGACCCCAAAGGAACAATCCCTCAAACATTGGACCTTGCGAAATGTGTGAAATGTCCTGACGAGTCCTGTATTATTATAATTTATGGTCTCTCTCTGACTTGAAATTACAAAATATTTAAATAAAATAAATGCTCAAAATATGATTGCCTTCTTAACTCCTCCAAGCCTCTTTGGTGCTAGGTCAAAGCCGCCACACGTGGGTGCGCAGGTGCTCCAAAGAGAGCTTCTCCCTCGATCCGCATTTCTCGCAACAAAGACACAAAGAGAAGGGTGATTAGACAAGTCCACAATAACATCAACTAAAAGAGAAAATAAATAAGGCAAAATGTAGACAAATAAATCACAATCAAAATAATGCCAATCTAAGAGCAATTGCTCCTCGACAACGACGCCATTTGTTTAACCAAAAAATCGAGCAGTCGTATGTTCCACACAAGGCGAGAACACAGTCGTCAAAGTGACCGACAAGAAATTCGAATTAAAACAACAATTAACCTATAATTAAATATCAAGCAATGGAATAAAAATGTGAAGTTAAAATTTATTTTATTTAACTCAACAAAATGTGTGTATAATGTAAGTATGTAGAGTGTCGAACACAAGGAGCAAACAAGATAGATTGGGCAATTAAGTGCAAAAATATGATTGTGAATTCTTTGTCTATATGTCTTTTGTGGGTTTTTTATTTTTTTTAAATTTATTTTATTTTATTTTTTTATCCTTTTATATTTAGTTTTTAGTTATATGTTTTTATATTTTTAGATTTTAAAGTTCTTTTTCTTTTAAAAATATATAATAAAGCAATATATAGAGTATATGTACAATAGAGACATATATAGATATAATACTACTAAAAATAATCAAAATAAAAGAAAGAAGTATTTTTTATTTTAATTAATTTTTTACTATTTTTGAGATTTTTCAGAGAAATTTGCTGATTTTTATATATTTTTAAAGTAAAAAATACCCTAAATCAGGGTGTAATTAAATAGGTCAAAATTAAAATGGAGATAAAAATAGAAAATAAAATCAAAAGGTCTCCAAATTAATTTTAATATAAACATAATATATAAATAAAATTCAGAACCAAAAAAATATAATTTTTAATATTTTTATATTTTTGGAGATTTTTTAGATTTTTATAGGTGTTTTTGGGGGATTTCAATTTTTAGGAGTTTCCTTTAGTAATTTTTAGGGTTTTCAATTTCTAGAGTTGTAAAATAACTAAATAAATATGAAATGCATTTTTTGGAATTTTTCAAAAGCTTTTTATATTTTTTATGTATTTTCTAATGTAGATAGGGATTAAAATAACACTTTTTTATTTTTAATAAATAATAAAAATGTCCAAAATTATTAAATAAAATAAGGGCATGAAAGTACATGCAATCAGGAGTAGATACCTATTTTTATGGATTTTTTTCAATAGTTATTTCAAATAAATAGAGACGATAAAGAGAAACTACATTACTAGCAGGGACATTTTTGGAAATAAAATAAAGTTCGTGGGCCTTCCAGAAAATTTCACAAAAAAATATTATAATAGAATTAAAAAGTTTTGGTACTGAAATAAAATACAAAGAAACCAAGGGGCACGCCTGCAAAATGTCACCTCACGAGGGCGTCAGGTGAGGTGACGTGGCTTGGGCCTAATTGTAATTAACAAAAGTTTGGGGTCTTGTAATTATTACAAAACATTTAAAGCAGCAGAGGAAAGTTTATAAACTAATTGTTAAAGTATAAAAAGCACTGGGTAGAAACTGCAAAATACCCACTACAAGGCGGGAGGCGACGACTGCGATCTGTCACTTAAGCCATGTGTCCACACCCGGTGGCTCGATGGCGTTTCGACTTCAACAACGCAGATTATATCCTCAGCGAAGATCAACAGTGGGGGCTCTACATCATCCGACGGCTACTGCACTCCAGGAAGAACAAGGCCTCATCCAACGTCAGAGGAGGCGGTTGGATAAACTGGGAAGAACTCCGTCGAGGCGTAGTTCCACCGGTCAGATCTCGCTCCTCCGGCGGTCTTTGAAGCTCCAAAATGGGAAGAAATGTTCATGTAGTGGTCCTCTGATGGCTGGAAGCTCCAAAAGGATCCGGCGGCCACCGGAGCTTGCCGGCGAGATCGAAGACGCCTAACGACTCCAGGTACCTCTGATGATGACCAAACGAGCGCCCAACGGGTCTTGGGTGGTCTGACCTGCACAAGAAGCGAAGAGGGTCAAGGGCAAAATGCCTCGACCCTATTAGAAGGGAAATGGAGACGTGGTGAGTCGGGGCGACGGACCTCCGGCAATGTGAAGGATTTGAGGTCCGAAAGTCCGGATTGATCGTCAATCTGTGTGAGTGTTAGGTGGAACGCATGGGGGAAACGAAGGGGGAAGAGATGAGGGTGAAATGGCACATCGGGGACAGTCGAAAATAAGTGGAGGAGTTCACCGGAGCTCATCTCCAGCGAACTACAGGCTGGTGGTTTAACACAGAATCACACGATGAAAAAACTATACTAAGATGCTAGAATTAAACCTAGGATTAAAAGCAATAGAAAACAAAGGAGAAAGAGTACCTCAGTGGCCTGGGAACACGAAGTGTTGACCTCGACGGTGGCGATGTCGTCGCAGATGGGTGGAAGCACACCTAAGACTTCGCTTGATGCTGCCCTAACTGGCTGGAGGAAGTCCTGTCACTATCTCTGGTCTGAAGTGCAAGAATGGAGGGTAGAACTAGGACTAAGGAGGTTCAAAAAATGTATGGAAGATCAGGTGAAGGTTTTGTACAGTGAGGTGAATGGCGTCAAAGATCAAGGTCGATCGACTGAATCAAAGCTCCTCGCCCCAAGTAATCACGCACGTGTGATACGGGGTGGATCGAGGAGGAAAAAATCTGTAGAGATCCAACCCAATCGATGTATGCATTGGCCTAGGAAAAAAAGGAGAATAGACGGGTCGAGACTAGGTCTGACAAAGTGGCAGACAAGGTCAGCTAGTTGACCGAGGTCAACTAGCAAAGCCACCTGGTTGGTCCACGTGGACCAACCAGGAAAAACCTTGCCAAATTTATTTATAAATTCTATAACAAATAATAATTGATTTTATTATTTTTAGGTTGTAAAAAATATTTATTATTTTCTAAATTATTTTATTATTATTTTTATTTATTTTTTAGAAGAATATAATTACAAGTTACTTTTAGGGCTTTATTAGAGGTATATTTATCTATGTTTTTCTGACTTTTATTTCGTATTTTATATTTTTGATTTTATTATTTTCTTTTATTATTTTATAAAATTAAAACTTATTTTTATATAATTAAATATATTTTTATTATATTTTTCTGATATAATATATATACTTAAATTAATTGGTGTGTTTAATATATAGGTTTATTTATTGTATTTTCATCTATGTATTTCATATAATAATTTTATTTTAATATTTTCTTTATTGTTTTATTTTATTTTTAATATGTACCTGTATTATAAATAATAGTTACAAAATTATAAAAATATAAAATTATAAAAATAATAAAGAATAAATAAAATGAATATTTTAATCGGTATACTATACAATAGGGGTCCATAACTTAAATTTCATTGAATAGCTTATTAAAAGTTATATAAAATTAAAGGTGATTTTGATATATTTTGAGTTTTTATTTGAGAGATATGGGTCTGGGAAGTTGGGATTTTGGTATTTTATTCAGAGCATAACTTTTATTCTGTATATTATTTTTGTATAAACTCAATTTTGTATTTTTCTATATTTTATTGTCTACAACCTTCATGTTAAAGTTTCTTTATTTGAGGTATATAAAGTGTAAAATAAAATAGGTCCCAAAAATGAATAAATAAGGAATAAATAAAAGGTATTTTTATTGTATTTTGGTTGGACCCTTATCTTTGATATTTTATTCTTTTTCTTTTCTTTTCTTTATTCTATAATTTTGGCATTAAAAATGGTATTTTATACACAATTTATACAACAATTTATGAATGTTAATTTGCATGAATTAGAGGTATTTACATGCATTTACTAGGGTTTTTAAGGCCAAATGATAGAATAAAGGTGATGAAATGGAGATTCATCACCTCCTCGTCTAAAGGAAGCAAGAAAGGTAGAGTTCTCTTCGAGTTGTGGAGAAGGAGTACATCTAGTAGAAGTCTCGAGCTGTTGTAATCGGCCAAAGATGACCTTCATGAATGGAAAAGTATCATGTGTGAGGAACTGGTCCTTCATAGTTTGATAGCGAGGATGGAGGCAGACAAGAAAATTATAGACTTGCCTTCCAGATCTTTAAGGTGCATGTTTGGGACAACAGGCTGGCTGAAAATGGAATGTTCCTCGTAGAGGCCATTGAGGTAACATTCCACAAGAGTGGACTCTCTCTGAGAAGCTGACCAAATCTGCATGTAGATGCTGGCAAGGCATGACTTGGAGGCCTGTTGAGAGCATTTTGTGTCAGATCGTCAGGCATGCCCTTTGTGTTGCCCTCGTTCAGGAGGTTTTTTGCAATGTGGGATTTAACGATGTTGGTAATCCATGTTAAGACATGATAGTTGTCTCCAAGATAGGACTCGTGGTCCTTGTATATCTCCTTTAGAGGTTTTTGGTCAAGATAGATATGTTCCTCTAACCTCCTATGAACAAATTGAAGGCCCCGAGATCAGAGCACATAATTCTCTACACCCTTGAGTTTGATGTAAGTAACTTGCATCATCAAAGAAGATGTAGAGAATAAGGGTTTAGTCTTAGTGGGAGTCCTAGTCAGTGTGTTAGAGGGAGAGATCAAGGAAGCTAATGATCAATTCAGTTACTCATAATTTCGTATGAGGACCACATTGGGGTAAGTTGCGTGCAATCAAGACTACGACCAAGGTGCCATGAGGGTGCTACAAGATGTCTTGTAGGGGATAGTTAGTGTCTTAGGTAGCCACGTGATGGCTCGAGGACGTTGTAGTCGAGCTAGCTATGGCTAGAAGATGCTGCAAATAGTCAACCATTCTCGAAGGATGCTTGAGAGGGGCTACCAACGTAGGAGGGCGTTGCTCGAGAGGATCCAACGACACTGGAGAGTACCACAACATAGGAGGGCATTGTTTATATATGAGTTCGATGACACGAGGGTGGCGTGTCCAACCCTAGTGTTGGTGGTGTTGCTGCGCAAGGTCGGGCAGTGTTGGAAGGTTCCTGGGAGGGGCAGGCGCCGTCGCTCAAGGAGAGAAGGGCGGGGGGACTGGCAGCACTAGAGGCGGAGAACATGGGCGTGCAGTGGTGGCATGAAGGTTGGTTATGAGCCTCGCTCTAGAACTGTGGCTCTGATGCCATGCGGAGAATTGTTGAGAATTAATGAAATACTTTATTCACGTGGTACAAGGTTTCTTATATCGTGAAACCCTAGAACTCTAGTGGTGATAATTACATAAGACACCCTGAAAGGTTTCAAACAGGAATAGGACTCAATTTAATAAAGAGAAGATAAATAATCAAATAACTTCTAGAAGATACATGTCCACATATTTTATCCAAAAGATAGCACGTAGACCTCCATACAATTTTCTCAATCTGCATAATTTTCCCTATTGAAGTATGTTGTTTTCAAAATAGATTAGGCAAGCGAGCTTGATTTCGTGGTGAAATTATTTTGTGACATATCAAAGGATATGCAAGAACATTGTTGTACCTGCAAAGCAATCTTGATTTCTCTCGGATATGTAGACAAAAGATAGGGGTGGATTGCCATTTAATCTTTTTAATTGCCAATATAAAATTTAATCGCTTAAGATAGGGCAAGAGAATTCAAAGTTCACAATGATGTTAATTTAGTATTTGAATAGGGTGAAAGTCACAACATAGAATCGTGTTTTATGATTTCTTTTTCTTTACTCTCTTAAGAAAACTTCCCTTCGTTATACATGATACTTGAAAATGGGGGTAATACAACTTCTTACAAGTTTCCTTCTCTTTACATACCCCAAATAATATTCTTCATTCATGGAGAAATGAACCTGCATGTTGTGTACCTAAATAAAAATGCTAAAATAAATAAATAAATAGAACCAATCTTCGATTCACAAGCAAACTTAAGAGCAATTGGGAGCACAGTGAGTTTGAATTCTTGGAAACTTGAATGTGATAGACAAATAAGCACACTACTTATTGTAGCTTACGTGTATTACATGTGAATTGTTCAATCTAATAGCCTCGTGTACTTATAATTGAACCATCAAAATCCACGATGTTGGAGGCTCTTGAGGAAAATGAAAATAAAACTACTAGAAGTCAAATGAGATCTCTTCATATAAAGTGATTAGATTAAGTTAAATAGTTAAGAGGACGTTTATCAAATAATCCAATAGATAAGTGATTGATCAATGAACTAAATTAAGAGTCATCGATCAGATAATTGTTTGTGAAGAGCCATCGATCAGATAATTGTCTGTGTATATAAAAGAATCTTACGTGAGATATTTTGTATACTATATAAAATTATATAAAACTTTCTTCTAAGCCCCTGAGTTTGGTGGAATGTTTTTTAGTTTCTTTTATGGTAACTTAACTAATTTATCTTCTTTAACGTGAGAAAAGATCTCTTTCCTCTTCCTCTCTCAGCTTTAGTCTTTCCATCTCAAGTTGGATTTGAATCTAACTAGCTAATAGGACTAGAAGTATCAAGCTTCTCCCCAACATCCAACTTGAGATCTTCTGCAATTTTTTCCCAAGTTATGGAATGTACTTGAGCAGACTCGGTGTAATTTCATAGCTATCTTAGTCTGGGCTTGCTTTGTATTTAATAGGCTCAATGTACTATACGAGGAATCTATATTCAATGGGGATTCTTCTTATACCTATGAGTTCCATTGGACCATGCTATTTCCCTAGGCGCTTCCAGAGGGTGATGGAGTTCGAAGCAATTCGTCTACCTTAACTCATGGCCATCGATCTGAATCGAGGTACCCTAAATATAAAGTTTAATCATTATAATTATCAATAATAAAGTTATTAGCATGTTCTTCTTCGTGCAATCCCTCATCCAAAGTTTACGTTCTTTGCGGTAGCTGCAAATTTTAGTCAGATTATGTTTCCTTTCTATTATTCTCGCTAGAGATACCAAAACTCTTCTAATGAGTTGCTACCAACCATATAGTATGTGTATCTGCACAATTCATGGAAGCAAGGAAACAAAGTTCTCGAATATGTTGACTCAATCGAACATCTCGTTAGGTTACTTCCTCTCTACCGACTATGATATTTTATGAAATTCTCATAGTATAGTTAAACCAGAATCAATGGAAATTAATAGCAATATTCTCATATTCTATTTAAACATCTATATTTTGTAGATACAGGAGCAACATATTTACGCTATCTAGACGCTCTTTCAACGGAGTATCTTCTTTCATGATGGAGAAGTAACACTGCTTCAACTACAATTTTGTAGTCACAAACTTTCTCATATAAAGATTCCCCAGTGAGACCATGGTCTCTCATGCAACCTCTGCAATGATCTAATTTTCCAGCACAATATGATTATAAAATGTGTCTTCTCTTCCTACATCAAAAATTCAGATAGCTGACATGTATGTACCATCTTATTGTTCAACAACATCCAAATGTCTTGTTGCTTTAGAAGAACACACTTTGACCTATTAGACATAGAATCCATTCCTCCCATTGAATGTCTCCTTATATATTGTGCAACACCATCTCCTCCTTGCTCCAAATGATCAAGAAAGCACAAATATCATGTTATTATTCGCAACATAAATAAAAAAATTAACCAAGCAAGAAAACCATAACACATGGGCAAAGGAGGATTCACCCTTTCTGGTTACTCCTAGCCAGCAACAACGGATCTCTCTTATTTCATGGTAAAACGACGATACAAAGGATAAGGTCTAATTCGCGTTATTTATTTAACACCCAGATACATACGAACTTCATCTACCAATGATGTTGGGAGATCAGAACTCGAGCTCTACCATGTAGTTAGAACGTGTACATACATATTAGAGTTTTTATCAGTTGTGCCCCTCCGTGATATCGCAATATCAGTTATGTCCCTATCTTTTTCGTAATATCAGTTGTGCCCCCAACTTCTTGTCGTTCTATCAGTTGTGACCCTCCGTTACTCTGACCGTCAAACTTCATCATCATCATCTTCTTCCTCCATTTGTTGTTCTTCCTTTCTCTTTGTAATTTCTCCCTCTTAATTACACCTTCATGTATCCATTAAATAGCTAAAATTTTTATATTTTCACGGATATATCACTCATTGCAGATCAAATGGTGAATTTTATTGAATTTTTCAGTGATTTTTTATGAATCAAATAATCAAAAATTTATCCTAGCTAAACAAATGATGAAAGTTCCCCTGCAACATGCAGCCTCCTCCTCTCCTCCTTTTCACTCTTGCTCCCTCCTCCTCACCCTCCAACCCTCGAAGCTACCCATGTAGGTGTTCTCGATGAGCCAGAGGAGGGCGGAGTAGCAATCCTCTATGGCGGCAGGGAGGCGATGCTCGGGGGCGAGGCGGGTGGTGACGGAAATGATGACTATAGGGAGGGATGCACAGGGGCGAGGGGGCTGAGCTAGAGGTGGAAGGGGCCGAGGGGAACTGGGGGTGGAGGGGGAGAGGAGGTCCTCGGGGCAGAAGAGCTGGCGTGGATGATCTGGGGGTGGCGCATGGGTGGAGGAGTAGGGAGGCACAGGGGAGAGGGGCTGAGCTAGGTGTGGAGGGGGCACAGGGGAACTGGGGGCGAAGGGGAGATGAGGTCCTCGGGGCGGAGGAGCTAGCGTAGAGGATCTGGAGGCGGTGCAGGGGCGGAGGAGGGGAGCTCGGGGTGGAGATGGCGTGGGGCAGGAGCTGGGTGTGGTGGAGGAGGAGCAAGGGCTGGGGAGGAGGAAGGGAAGGAGGTCGTCGGGGGAGGAGCTGCAGGTGGAGGGCGACAAGCTGGGGGTGGGGGAGGAGTTTCGGGCGGAGAGGGAGGAGGAGGAGGTTGGAGGAGGAGGAAGAGGATGGGAGAAGAGGAGGAAGAAGAAGAGGATGAGGATGAGGGTGACAAATGACCATTGAATCCTTTTTTTTAAAATTAATTCCGCTTATGTCCTCAAAGTTAACGTCTGTTTGCACTGTGGGTGGACGACAACTAACCCAACGGGCACAAGTAATAGAACGAGAAGAAGTTAGGGGTACAACTGATATTACCAAAAAGATAGGGGCATAACTGATTTTGCGATATCTCGGATGGGCACAACTGATAAAAACCCTACATATTAAGATGGCGGATGGCAACTAACCCAAGGGGCACAAGTGATAGAACAAGAAGAAGTTAGGGGTACAACTGATATTGCCAAAAAGATAGGGGCATAACTGATATTGCCATATCTCGGACGGGCACAACTAATAAAAACCCTACATATTAAGATTCAAGGCATCTCAAATAGGGTTGGCTATCGAGCCAAGCCAGGGCTGGGCTCGGGCTCGGGCTCAATAAGCCCAACTAGGCTCGGGCTCGATCGAGCCCAGCCGATCTGGCTCGGGCTCGAGCCCTTATCGAGCCAGCTCGGGCTCGATAATTCTTGATCCGAGCCCTTTATCGAGCCCGAGCCTCTTATCGAGCCTTGCCTAGGCTCGAACCTATTCAGGCTCGTTAAGGAAATAGATGTTTTTTTGTGAAAAAGTATTTTTCCTTGGCTCAAACCCGAGACCTCATTTTTAAAGATCGTCCACCTTACTAGTAGGCCACCATCTGAGTTGTATATGAAAGTTAAATTATAATATATACTGTAACATTCTGCTTGTTAATAAAAAAGAAAAAAATACTAAATATCTAACTATAACCTAGATTAACATAGATAAAAGGTAGAAAATCCAAGTCTACAACATAGTCCACCCAACATTGTTGTTACATAAATAACATAAACACATAATCCACCATTAACAATGTTTGTAAAACTAATACAAATAAAGATAAAAATCATTGTAGTTTCACAAATAGAATATATATATATTCCTTATCGAGCCCGTTATTGAGTTATCGAGCTGAACAGGGCTCGGCTCGGCTCGATAAGCTATCGAGCCCAAAAATCTGGCTCGGGCTCAGCTCAATAGCTTAATGAGCCAAGCTCACGAGCCGTTATCGAACCGAGCCCGAGCCTGGCTCATCGAGCCGTGACTTAATAGCCAACCCTAATCTCAAATACTAATTCATATGACTAAATTTAAAGTGCATTCTAAGTACACACACCTCTGACAACAAATGCCTTCACAGTCTTAACATCTTAACAATCATCCCTATAAAAGGCAGTAACTTTTGGAAAGAAAGACATTTGAGTGATGAATCTTGGTAATTAAGGCAATCCGGTGGAACATCGCTACATCAACATAATTTTTTGGATTTTTATCACTTGTACCATTCTTAACTTTTGCAATATCAGTTATGCCCCTTTTTTTATAATATCAGTTGTGATCCCGACTTATAAAATTTATAATTACGTCCTTTTGTAATTTTAGTTATGCCCAGCAGATGTGTGAATTTTGTAAGACAACAGAAGCACAAGTGATATTAAAAAAAGGACAGGATATATCTGATATTGCAAAAGTTAGAAGGGTATAAGAGATAAAAATCCTAAATTTTGACCATAATGATTGCAGAAAAAAGAGAGTCAGTCCAGCCGCAAATTTTAATAAAAAAAAAAGAACAAGAGAGAAATCCGGAGCAAGAGCATGTCGGCCGCGAAAGCAGCAGCCCCATTTGTTTAGGAGGAGGCACCACGCGGTCCCTTTGCCCGCGGGAGAGCCTTCCTTCTCCACATGTACGTACGCTCGGCCTCCTCCTTAGCGTCGTCTCGTCTCTACCAGGCGGGAGAAGCGTCAGCGCCCATCTCCGCATGCACGCCACCTGCCGCCGCCTCCTCTCTTTATAACACCACGCCCATGCTCCTCCTTTTATAACACGACCCACCACGCAGGACTCCCTCCCTCACCCCCCTCGTCCCCGTATGTTCACGCCCCCCAGCTCCACTTCCACTACTTCATTGCACTCCCTAGACTACTATCCAACGACTCTTCGCGAGCTGTTCTCTGCAGGATTCGGGTACCACGTAAGCCTCAATGGCTGCTGCTTCCCTGGTATCGTCGTCGCAGATCTTACGCCCCGTAAAGTCACAAGCACACTCTGAAGCATCGCATGAGACCAGACACGGAGCCATCAACAGCTTCAAGAACCAGACGTATTCTTACCATGGTCTGAGAGCTTTGAATCAAGTTGACATGCTCCATGCAATAACCATGCCCAAGGTAAGCCTCTCGAGATCCGTGAGCAGCACGGTGCAGGCGACGAGATCTCCGGTGATCGTATGTGGAACCGGGATGAACATCGTGTTTGTTGCGGCAGAGGCTGCTCCGTGGAGCAAGACCGGTGGGCTCGGCGATGTTCTTGGAGGATTGCCACCTGCACTTGCTGTAAGAGATTGTCACTCCATCATGGCCTGTTGTTGCAGTTATCTCTCGCTAATTGGTTGTCTTCTTGTAGGGTCGTGGGAATAGAGTCATGAGCGTCTCGCCGCGGTATGATCAGTACAAAGATGCATGGGATACGGGTGTTGTTGTTGAGGTCAGTTCTGATTTGATCATATGATGAATCCATTCAAACCCATATACTGTAAATTTCAAGCTCGAGCATGTTGATATACCTTCTTCTTTCAGATAAAAGTTGGGAAAGAAATGTACAATGTCCGGTATTTCCACTCGTACAAGGATGGAGTGGACAGGGTCTTCGTCGATCACCCTGTGTTCCTTGAGAGGGTTTGTTTCTTATTGGTTGTTCTTTTAAAGATTTGATTGTTCTATTCGATCTCTCCGGGTTTGATATATATGTTTGAAGGTGTGGGGTACTACTGGACCGAAGCTGTATGGACCAAAGCCTGGGGAGGACTACCCTGACAACGACAAAAGATTCAGCATTCTTAATCAGGTGAATCGTATTAGAACCCACTACCAGCGCCTATGGAAAACTTTAGTTCTGTCTTGGGCATGCAATTTAGAAAGAACATCATGTAAAAAATGGGAAAAAAAGGTGTAAGAAACTGGTTGTGAAACAAACAGTTGTTTACCATGGGTAAATCTCTGATCTAAGTTCAGTTCAACTTTTAAATATGGCAGACAGCAAATGGGCCTATCAAGGGGGGTAATTCATTATGTTTTAGCTACGGGAGATATCATCGATTAAGTCACAATGGATGCTGTTTGCTGCAAATTTTTCCTTGTCTAATTTTGTGTTTCAAGAAATCGACCAATAAAAGCTGGGTAATCAGAATGCTTGTTTGTTTGCCACTGTAAACTTAAGTTTTAGCAAATTATTTATGTATTTAAACACATTGGGTTTTCCATCATGATTTGCTTGCTGTGAACTGTACATCGCAGACTTATCTGTTGATATTTTGCATTAGGCTGCAATAGAGGCTACTAGAGTTCTTAATCTGAAAAGCAGCCCGAACCATTCTGGGCCTTATGGTACACAGTTGTTCTTGTTCTTATGCAGTATTCTTAAAATATTATCTATTATGAAATTAGTAGAAGTATAGAATGTGCCAATTACTTGGTGTTGTAATACAGGGGAAGATGTTGTATTTGTATGCAATGATTGGCACACCGCACTACTACCAGTTTACCTGAAAAATGCATACAAGTCCCGTGGATCATACAAAAATGCAAAGGTCGGTCTCCTGAGCAGAGCCTTCCATATACAAGTTTTCTTATCACGCGGTGATGAATCTAATTGTGGGTTTTGATTGTTGCAGTCTGTTCTGTGCATACACAACATATCCTATCAAGGGAGGTTCCCATCCGAGGAGTTTGAAACCCTTGGCCTTCCAGATGGAGCTCAATCATCTCTTGAGTTCGTTGAAAGGTATGATCACAGATGCATCATAAGACAAACCAATAAACTATATCTTCTGAATAATTTTTCGATCTGATTGTTTTCGATGATCGTAGTCTATCTTTAGCTTTCAAAACAGCAAGCACCCCATCTTTAGTTGCCTTGGATCTAGACTAGAAGTAGAAGGTGAGTGGAAATTCAAAATGCTATTATCATGTGAATGTCAGTTGATTTATATAAGAGATTTGATATTTTTTTTGAATAAAGTATAGATTTATGTAAACTCAGTCATGTTGCGGGGGGGAAACCACATTCAGAGGAGAAGGAAGTATTTTTTTTCTTAGTCATATTGTGGTTGGAACCTCTGATATGACTAAGATGCCTGAATCATAGGCATGACCACATTAATTACTCGATTATCTGGTTTGATCTAGTTTTGGCAGGGATAATGCCTTTGCAGCATGAATTAGTCGGATCTCAGATGTTGTATATAATTTATTTGATAAGGCTGGGGTGACTTTATTAATCGGATAGATCATGGTTTGAAACAGAATCAACATATGTTACCTTTATTTTTGTTTGCCTTTAAGTCAATCTTTGTGCAGGTACAATGGTGGAATCAAGAAGATCAACTGGATGAAGGGTGGTATTATGGACTCAGATAAGGTCATGACGGTGAGCCCCTATTATGCAGAGGAACTCGTGTCGAGCCCATTTAAAGGAATGGAGCTCGAGAATGTACTCCGCAAGACTGGTGTAACTGGTATCCTCAATGGTGTGGATGTTCTAGAGTGGAACCCTGCAGCAGACAAGTACATTCCTTTCAAATACGACTTGTCGACGGTAAGAGATTTTAAGAGCTTTCATAATCTTCTAACGACAACAATCGATGAACTTGAATATCTTACACTCATATTTCCCAGGTCTCACAAGCAAAGCCGCGCGATAAAGAAGCATTGCAAGCGGAGCTTGGGCTACCTGTTAATCGCAATATCCCTATGATCGGTTTCATCGCAAGATTAGAGGAACAGAAGGGCTCAGATATCTTTGCTGCATCGGTTCCTGAATTCATAGGGGAGAATGTCCAAGTGGTGGCTCTTGTATGTCCTACATCCATCTTCTCATCTTGCATTACCGTTGAGAGTTCACACTAAGACTTATGTGCATTCCTGAAAAGTGTTTCAAAAATGGTACAAGTTGGGTAGTGCTACTTTCCTCGCAAGATCAAGGGCAGGTGGCATCAAACCGTTAGATTAACATGTGTTCGATTTCAAACTTACAATAACTACGCGTTTGGGGTTAAGCTTATCGATCTTATTGTGTTTTAGTATGATTGAAATTTTTATATAATCTTATTATAACCGATTTTGTCAATCTCGTTGGGTTCTTGTTTTCAAGTGAAACTGTTGAAGGTAAGGACAATAAAATGGACTTGAACTGTTCTACTACAGTATGTGCTTATTCTGAATTCTTGCAAGGGTACTGGAAAGCCGAAGTTTGAGGAGCAGCTCGAGCAGCTGGAAAAGAAATACCCAAGCAAAGTAAGAGGATTGGTCAAATACTCTCCAGATCTGGTTCATAAGATCATTGCAGGAAGCGACTTCATGCTTATTACGAGCAGGTTCGAGCCCGGTGGCCTCATTCAGCTGCAGTCCATGAGATATGGGACGGTAAGTGACCTGCATTGTTCATTCCATTTCTACTGGCAAAAGTCAACCATCCTCCAAACATGTACCTCAGCACTCTGAACTTATTAATGATGTTAGACAATCCTAACACTGCATTATATTATTTCAGGTTCCTATCGTCTCTAGCACCGGTGGGCTTGTCAACAGCGTGATCGAAGGCTACACAGGGTTCCATATGGGCGCCTTTGATGTCGATGTAAGCTTGATCGCAGTTCTTTTCGTTGGTTCTACACGTATATCCTCCAAGTACAGATGTACATAGATATTCAGATATACACACATACATGCAATATTCGACATCGATGATATGATATATATTATAACTATTCTTCCTCAGGGAACCAAGGTTAATCCTCGGGACGTGACCGCGGTAACCTCAACAGTGAAGAGGGCTCTCGGGGTCTACGGGACGCCGACTTTTGAGCGTATGATTAGCAACTGCATGTCCCAGGATTTCTCCTGGACGGTAAGCAGCAAAACGGACACTGAAAGTGGGAGTAGGAGCTTTGTAAACAGCACTTAGAAATTCGAAAGTCTTACTTTTTATGCTTACTACTGGCAGGAATCTGCTGAGAAGTGGGAGAAGGTGCTCATGGGAGTTGCTGCCGGTGCTGTGCCGCATGAAGAAGAGCTTGCTCCCCGTGCGCGATCCGTCGCAGTCGCCTTGTGAGTCCATTGACACCTTGAAAACCAGTACCTCAGCGACGGGGGTTTTTGCCTTCCATGTACAAAGTGACAACGGTCACGCTTGTGCTAGTGTGTTGCTGTAAGTTCTAGTAGCGAGAGACATGGTTCTGCTTTCGTTTTTTTTTCCTTAGCTATGGTTATTATCCATATAATAAGAGCTGTATTTAAGTATTGTTGTAAAAGTGTCATGTCTGGAGTAAGATGGCTTGAGGCCTTAAGCTCAGCAATCTCTTTAAATAAAGAATAAATCCCGTGGTTAGGGTTCTCCCTTCTTGTGGTACTTCTCACGTATTTAGCTGTTGATGAGATGTATACCACCATTTGATAGCCATCTTTTGTTGCCGCTAAGAGCATCTCAGTCCTGACCGACTAGATCTAATTGAGATTGGAACTTGAGGGACAAGCACTGCTGAACAGGTTAACCATGTTCATGTTGATTTTGGAGATGCTGAGTGCAAACTCAAGCACAGGATTGTTGCGGAGAATTTAAGGATGAAAATGGATACATGTATATCTGAATATCATATTCGAAAAATTATCGAAAACTGTCGAATACAGTCCATATTCGAATATGGATCGAATACGGATATGGGTGTGTTGTTATAATTTTTCCGGATATGTTGGGTGGGTTGTCATCCGGATATGGATATTGATATATGAATACAACATTTAATATTATTTTATATATTAATTAATATAATATAAGCCATAGGTTCACATTGTCATATTAGTATTAATATATCGTTTGGCGTTAGACTGAACAAAAGTTAGGATCGAACAAAAGTTAGGATCGAACAAAAGTTAGGAAATCATCTTGATCAAGAACGAAGGTCGCCCTTTTATCATGATACAATTTATAGCTATTTTCTTAAATCACCTTTGATAACAATTGAATTTATATGCGTATGTGAACTTTATTTTATCCATATTCATATTCGATGTTTATTGGATCCATATTCAGATTCACTCTTTATTCGATATGTATAAGGTTTCGCTCTTTATTCTATCTATATTCGAGTCCGTTCTTTATTCGATCCGTATTCAGATTCGATAATATCCTATTCAAACACGTATCCATATTTTTAAGAATATAGTTTTCTTATCATATCAGTATCTCTGTTCGCATTCGATAGAAATTGAGCAAATATGGATATGGATATCTGATCTGTTTTCATCTCTATGTATGATAAAATTACACAAACTTATAAACATCAAATAAAGAATAAACATCAAATAAAGAGTAAGTACGATTATTTATTCATTTTGTAATTACCGAGGAGGAGAATACTAATTTGGAGGAATATAAAAATAAATTTACTTTATTCACTTTTCTATCATGATGGATTAACTAATCTAAAGAATAGAAGAAAGACTAATGTGAAGGAAAATAAAAATAAATTTACTTTATCCACTCCCTTTCATGATAATTAGACTCTATCCTGGATATAAAACAATGTGCTGTCTCAAAGTGAAAGGCTGAGATCTTTAACGATAATCATCAAAAAGATAATGAAAATTATATGAAAATACATATAAAAAGCCCTTAATTACAGCTGATTAAAGAAGGTTCAAGCAAGAAAATAGGCATAAGAGATCTTCCTTCTATACATATCCCTCCGCATGCTTCTAAGTATCGAACTCGTCATTAGGTTCGAGTAAAGCTTTGTTCCAACCTCTTCCCCAAATTATATATTACAAGTTCAAAGACTTTGACTTTTAAGACTAATTTTTCCTAGCTTTGAGATGATTAGTTTATATTAGAAAGAAAAATAAGTAGATGTGGATCTGCGTATTATTTCTTCCTTATTTAAGTACTCTTTCTTCCTCATTTGAAGAATGGGTCAAGCCAAATTGTTTTGGGCTCAGAAAGCGCTCTAGTTCGAACATTTATTCTACTACTTGATATTCGAACTACCTAACTCACAATTTTCGATTTTTTTCATGAAAGAATTGATAAGGACATGGGAAAATCCATCGAGATTTATCCATTAGTTACCTAGTCTCGTATTGATGACAACATTTCACTCAATTATTAGGATAATCTTGATTATCGAGTCAACACATCATTGAGGTCAATCTTCTTAGGTGCGTCCCTTTGCAAGTAAGGAAAGAGTTATGGCCAAGTAAAGTTATCGAGTAAAGATATTATAGTGCAGACTCACCAGTGATTGAAACTTTTTTCAATTTCTATGCATGTGATGTGAATTTAATCTACAATAGATTATTGCAGTCCTAAGATCATTTATGCAATCGAATGAGATGCAAAGGTATAGCAAGTGCTAATAAGCAAGATCTCAAGCATAGGGATGAGAAGACAAAGTACAATGGTTGGGTATTTCCTCCAATAACATGAAACCAACAATGGTCATAGATCAAACAAAAGAAAGTAATCAATCTCATTGATCACATTGATCAATTGACCTAAGTGGTTTAATTGACAATTTCAGCCTTCTAATTTGATTGATTATGGTCATTGGAGGTTCAAAATTCAAATTAAAATAATCAAAAGTTTATTGATTAGATAACAAGGTTTGCTCATTAAAAGGTATTTGCTCTTTCATAAAGACTTTTGAATAGTAATTAAGTTTGATCGATCAAATCAATAAGATTGATTGAACTAACCGGATGTCGGATCATCTCTATATGTAATTGTTCAGAATGGACTCAGAGCAAGGTTGATCTATCTTGAGTGATAATGTGATTGATCCATATGATAGTATGTTGTAGAATGAGATTAGAGATTTGATTCTACACGTTCTAATAGGTGATGTACATATAAAATGTAGTCCTTTGATATTCTTCACCAATAGTAAAAAAATACTAGGATTACTACAAGTCTTCAAAATTTCTTTTCTTCGGCCTTTTAGTACGAAGTTTAAGGCATTTACCTTCTTCTTTTGACTATGTATTCTTCAATCTTTTTCTATATCTTCTTTTACTTGTGATCTTTAATTTGTTGGAACTGTCTTAATTTTTTGCTCCTTTTGTCTTTTTACATCACGTTCGAATCTTCGAGTTGATTTTTTTCCTTTTTTTGTTATGATTTATAAGTTACATAGAAAAAGTTTTTTTATTATCATTATAGCATATTGTGTGGATGTATTTTAATTAAGCAATCTCTCTTTTTTGGTGATGACAAAGCTTAAAGTGTGGTGCAAAAAGTAGAACTTTTAAAATTGCACTTTTCTTCTAAACAACAACCCCTCAGAGGAATGAGCAAGATAGGGGGGCAACGAGCGGGAGAAATGGACGTTTGGGCTTTAGAGGGATTTGGTGTTGTTACATTCCTGACAACGAATCATATAACAACGATTAACCATTGATTTTTTTTCCAATCATTGTTAAATTTAGCAATAATTAAAACAAATTTCAATGAAAAAGTCAACGGATAAATCATTGATATATTAACCGTTAGCAACGAATATGATATTGTCAATACTTTCAAGAAGAAAAGTTGATTTTACAATGAATACTATCCGTTGGTTTATATTTAACATTGGAAGATAAGACAACTGATCAATTTTCTTACAGTGAAAAACAATATTTACTTTTTTACTTATAAAGTGTGAAAAAGGAAAAGAAAAGATTAATGATTGTGGTTGAACTTTTAGAAATACTGTTAAAATGCTAAATAGATTTAAGTACATAAGTGTGATATTATGACTAATAGAAATACTGTTAAAATGCTAAATAAATTTAAGTACATAAGTGTGATATTATGACTAATCGTGAAAGATCAAAATCTAAAGGAAACTAGAAAAGAAAATGCAAGAACCAAGATCAAAAGGATATGGATCAAATCAAGATAAACTTACATGAATCAATATCTAGTAATTGACCCTAACGAGGACTATGATGGGAAAAGAACATCATTGGGCATAGTAGGTGACTTCGTCCCATTCTATTCCGTTTTCAACCCTTTCTTGAGTAAACGGTGATATCAAAAAAGAATTTCAATTAGGAGAAGGGTAAAAAAGGTGCTTTTATTTCTCGAAAGAAAATACACTTTTAAAAGTCGATTATTTTAGTGCATTTAAGTGATGTCATCGGGAGGATACATTACAAGAAAAATGAGTTGTGTTCACGGAATGTGGCTACTGAAACTTGTGGCCACGATAATTCCGTGGCCACTAGTTTTTCGTCGCTACAATTCTATGATCAAAGTCTTCATACAAGAGTTGTGGCCACGACAAGTTCCGTAGTCACTTGTAGTGGCCACGATATATTCGTGGTTAGAGAACTCTCGCGACGAGACTTGTAGCTAAGGCTACTGGCCACGATGTGGCCACAAGCCCCACATCCGCGGGCATAGTTCTGTAGCCACAACTTGTTTTCCTTGTAGTGATAATTAGTGCATGTGATGAAAAAGGATTATAGCATTATCCATTTTTAAATACGAAAACTGATGCGGATACAAGTATTGATGGATATGAAGTCATGTTAACATTTTCTTGAATAAACAGATACCGATGTAAAATGAATACCACTAGTCGGATATGAGCACTATTAGAAATGCTACATAGTTACCTTAAATATACTTTAATTAGATGGAAATACACATAGTATAAATATAGTAAATTTGATTATACTGTAATAATTATACCAAATATGGTGAAAGAATGTATAAAATTTTGTTATATATGATAAAAATCTACAGCTCTATTTATATATGAAAACATACAAGGATGTGGATAAGGATGTTTGCAGATATCAAATCGATATTCTTATCCATATCCATTTTAAAATGGATATGATGGCAGATCGTATACGCACACATATCCTTTTCCATGTGCAGATAGGCGAACTGTGGATATGTACCACAAAGCCCGACCATTGTATATTTTTTGTACTCTTATAGTGTTGAAATTGAATCTTATATAACCTTTATCATTTCATTCAATCACACGAGAAAATGTATTTTCTCACACATCTTAAATCAATCCTTGAAAGAAATTCACTAGAACTCTGAATGTTTGCTTCATTTCAAAGCTCCACATATAAACGCTCTCAAAATTGCAATGAACTACTACATCCAGATACTCTCTTTACTTGAGGCTTAAAGTATTTGCATTTTTAATGTATTTAATATGATTAGTTATAAATATTTCTTTGTCGAGAATCATTCTTAAGGCATTCTCACTATGAGTTCTTAGTTTTTTATCCGATACAACTTCTACATTAAAATCATGAGTTCCTATCACTTGTGCCCTTCTCAACTTCTGCAATCTCAATTATGCCCCTCCTTTTTGTAATATTAGTTGTCTTAGACTTCTTACAAAATTCACAATTATGCTCTTTTTTAATATTAGTAGTGCCCCTACTTTACATCAGCAGAAGAGCGGAACTGTGAATTTTTTAAGAAGTTACGAGTACAACTGATATTAAAAAAAGAAGGGGCTTAAAAAACCCTAGAACCATTATACATGAACTCTTAATTTTGCTTCTCAATTTGATTTATTTTGTGATGGGTCGATTTGCACATAGCACTTTAATCAAGTGCCATGCTTGCAGCAATCATATTGAGGCAATTAAGCATACACCATAACCTTTCTGATTGGATCATAGCCTTCCTCTTTCCAGTTGAAAATGGCAATTAGAATCTCCATTGATCAGAGTACTTCTACCAAAATATCATCTTGATTTTTTGTAATGCAAATTTACTGCAATTATGAACTCGTCAGACAATAGAACTTATTTAAGATGATAATGCACTGTCTTCCACTCAAACAAAGAAAGATATCTCTTAGCTCAACAGTAAGATTTACATAACCCCCAAATGATGTGTGCAAACATTAGAGCATAAAATGAACTTGGAAAGATGTAGCTCGGATCTTTGCCATGATCTCGGCATTCCGTATCAGTTCCAAAGTGATGCCTCGTAAAACTCATCGGAAGGTTTTCATCCAACATAACTAATGCCACTGAAAGAGAACATACATATTGAAACGTGAACTTGCTCCATCCATTATGGTCTTTCACTATCTCCAAACACAGATGAAGCAGGAGATGCTATCCTAATGGCCTGGGAGCAATCAAAATTGGATAAGAATAAATGAAGGGCATATGATTACATATTATGTTACAGCTCATTTGTTCGACTCGATGAATTCCCTGTACTCTTTCTTCATTTTAACTCCAGAGACAGTCCTGCAAGTAATCAGCAGAACAGTCAGTGACGAAACCAAGTTTTTTTCTGCATTTAATATGAAGCATACAGTTGGCAATAGACTAAAGAACCCATCTATAAAGTGGTTAGCGTCCAATGACATACAAAATACAATACTAATCTCCACCTTCTCTGATGGCTTGTAAGCGAGACTGCCTTTGACGCAGGCAAAGGATTACATTGTTGGTGAAAATGACAGGGGAGAACCACTCTGGCATGTTATTTGGATCGTAAAGGGAGTAAGAAGTAGCCTTAGCGGGATTAGCAAGACAACTGCATAAGTGTTGCAATTTCCATATAAACTGGTGGAATATGGCAGTTCAGATGAGAAGGTGGAATGCTTATGGAAGAAGTATCACTGAGACGAACTGCAGGATAATAAAATACTGAAATTTATGCTGCTCATTTGTTTCATAATCCAAAAAATGTGACAAAACTTTAATAAAACAAAAGATCCAGACACTAGCTAGAATGTAGAGATCAAAATAAATATAAATAAATAAGCAGATAAAAGATGAAGTTAACCAGACATGAAGACAAGGTAAACAGAAAAATCATACTAGTTTCAAGGTAGTAAAAGCATATCATGTCTCTTGATAGCGGTTATTGCCTTCAGCAGGTTAATTGCCAAAAAAACCTTAAGCATTAGATTATGGGACTCTTATCTTCTTCGTTAGAGAAACAATTTAAGGTAATAATAAAAATCATGTCCTAATTACTATTGTTTGCTACTAAAATGGGAAAATATTTTAACAAAGATCAACATGTAAAGTTGTATTTTTTTGCTGTTCTTAACTTCCATAAAGAGCAGTGAATTTGAGGACCCCATGACTCGCCTAAACTGCAAAATTTATTGACTGTCATAGAAAAAAACTGATGGATACAGCAAGATTAACCAGGCTACCTGAGCATATCCTTGTTTTTGAAAAACTGTACACAAGGTGTTCCCATTATGCCTGCTGCCTCAGCAATTTCCGGATCCTCCTCGATGTCAATTTCAACGAAATGCACACTTTTGTCATACTCATCTATCACCTGTTGACATCATCAAGAAGGTCTATATTATGATGGGCCTGCCTATTGTCATATTAATCTAAACAGTGTAGAGGTAACAAATGAAAGCCAGTATTCATTTTGATTTCACGGAAATGAAGCGCCCTAAAATGCTGAATTTAAGAACAATCTATATAATGACGAGTTTAACTTTGAATCTCAAAAAAAATCATCCCTTCAAATTCAGGTTCTAACAAAATCCTGTGAGCCCTTCCCCCATTCCTATTAAATCAAGCTACAGAAAACTCAACAAAGTGACACATAGATCTGTTAATAGTTGGAACAAATTTAGGATGTGCCAAGTAGTTCTATAATTTAGGCCAAAGCATAGTTAATCATATCCACGTCGGTTGTCAATAGACTCAAATACCATGTGCTGCATATTACAGTGCAGTATAGTACAAGACTCTTCTTCAAAAAAAACACTCTTCTCTGGAGTAAAATGTAAATTGGAAATTTATATATCTTTCGTTTTATTGGATAAAAGATTCGACGAATTAGATTGATTTACAAGAATTACGATGTCCTCTTTTTTGATAAGAAATTCTTACAACTCAAATTCTTAGGATATTTTAGCAGTTCGACCGTGAATTCCTATGTTTCAGTATTTCTAGAATATCAATGTGTGACTTGTTATAACTGATTTTATTAATAAATAGAGATTATTGAATTGAGTCCCACATTAATTCCATCCTAAAAATCTTAGAAGGCATATGGTCCGGAATAAATGATGAGATTAAACTTATACATAGCTTACATCTATCCAGAAATGTTTCAATGCTTTCGGGATTCCATCATTTCCAGAATTTATGCATACACAATAAAGCTAACATTTTGACATGGTAAAATGGTTCTTAGTCAAGACAATCTAACAGGGTCACTCTACTTGTTTTTAAAAAGAAATCTTTACAAAAAATGCAACAGCTTATTTGCAGGCCCTCATATACATAAACATAAAGCACGACTACTTAAACAGTCCAACTAAAGAAACTAGTGAAAATATCTGGCCTCATCCGGAAAATGGATTTTGTTTTGGCCACTGGAGTGCAGAGAAAGAAGAAACCATATCTTTGGGTAAGAGATGATTGGGCAGTGCAAAAATGTGGATCAATCAGATCTATTCCTAATTCAACAAAGCTTGCAATTATGTGGGATGGCTGGATCAAAGAGGAATGGGTAGAGTTTAGAAGAAAGCTCCCAAGAAGAAACCCTGAATTGGCTTACTTAGAGAGAGTAGGGTTGGACCTTAATGCGCATTTCGTTGCTAGAAGAAAAAGTGGAATGAGGACTCGATCCTCTACTCAATATAGCAGGATCTATTTTCATTTAGTGGATTAGCCCTCTTATTCTCAAGGCCATGTTGGCCACCATGTTGGCCATTTTGGTGGTGGTTGTTTCATGTAAGAGGCTACATGCCTCATATGTGCGTCATTACAATATCTTTCTTTGATCAATGGGAGGGGACACCCGGACCCCGAATTACCAGGCTTGCTAAAAAAAGTTGTGAATAACAGGGTCACTCTATTTGTTTTTTTAAAAAAAGGAATTTTTTACAAAAAAAATGTAATAGCTTATTTGCAGGCCCTCACATACTGACACATCAAGGACAACTACTTAAACAGTCCAACTAGAGAGATAAGTGAAAACATCCGGCCTCGTAAAAAATCAATAAATTATAGATTAAGTTGCGAATTCTCCCTTATAGCTTGATCTCAGTTCGATACCTCGGTTTTCAAATGTTCCATTTACGTGAACGCTTTGACAAATCAGTCTCAGTTTCAAATTATAGAATACTATTGCATATCTTGAGAGTGGTGACTTTTTTGGCAGTTACTGATTGATGCGGACTAGAATCGGCGACGGCGAATAATGATAAAATTTTGGCGGTGGAATTTGGTGGAAGAAATAGAATGGTTGAGAGGAGAAATTGGAAGGGTTGAGGAGAGAACACGCCGGAATGCGCGGGGTTGAGGGGAAGACCGCGGAGATCGCGTGGAGGGAGAAGAGAGAGAGGGATAAAATGAGATAAACTCAAATTTTACTTCATAATTGACTGACTAAAACAATGGGCTACCCTCTCTTTATATAGGAGAGAGGGTTTACAAAAATAGTAAATAACTCAAATTACAACTAATTTAATCCTAATTGACCTCTAACTAACTTAATTGGACTCTAACTTATTTAATTGACCAACAATTATAATTAAAAACTACGAAATCAACGTTGAGATCACAGGCGATCTCGATTATTTAATTAGACCACTATGACCACTAAAAACGTAAATAAAATTGATTATTATCTAATTGAATAAATGTGGCCCCACAATTTGGGGTCACGCTGCATCACTGATGCAGCGTGAATCGGATATATAGAACTTTATTTATTTAATTTGTCCGATAATTAGAGTTTCATTTTATTTACAAATAATTGAATCTTCGCATTTTTAATTTAAATAAAGAGATCACGTGCGATCTCAATTTAGTTAGTTAGAGTCAATTAGTGATTTGAATTTATCTCAAATCAAATAGTTAGTCGGTTAGAGTCAAATTAGGATAATTAGTTTTGAATTTGAATTTAAATTCCTATTTTTGTAATCTCATCCCTCCTATATAAAGGGATGACAGGCTATTGTTTTTAGACAGTTCAGTTGATATAAAATTTGAGATTTATCTCTCTCTCTTGTCTCTCTCCTTCCCCACGCGATCTTCGCGACTCTGTCTCCAAATTTCGCGCAACCGGCGCGCTTTCTCTTCTCAATCCCTCCAATTTCTTTTCCACCAAAAATCCACAAAAAAAAATTCCGTCGTCGTCGAATTCCATTTTGCATCAATACGCAAATTTCTTTTTTTGCATCAATTGGTATCAGAGCATGACAACTAGATCGTCCTCACGATCTAACGATCCGTACAAATGTTCACGCTGGCATGCATCGAAGGACTATCGTTCGTCGGAACGAAAACGACGATCCAACGAAGCTTACGACAAGGAGATGCTGGCCATACTGCTTGACTTCCAAACAAAACTACGAGGTTTGATGGCTAATTTTGAGATCCTATGCGCTGTCGAATCAAAGTCTTCCACTACCGAAGCCGTTGTCCAGAATTTTGACGAAGGAAAACTCGCCGTCGATGATGAGTTGCTCGCTGTCCAGGCCGTTTCAGGAGGTAAAAATATCGACCTGCTCGCTGTCCAGGTACATTCCGACCTGCAAACACCATTTCCGAAGGCGTTTCCGGCAAAATCCGCCTCAGAACAGTCTCCTGCATCCCCTACGGCACATACTCCAGCCCCCACACCCCTTGTAGTGCATCCCCCAGTCCCAACGCCCCTCCCCGCCACCCCTGCACTTCCAGAAAATGCCCCAACCCCAGCCCCTCCCATTACCCCCACACCCCTTGCGACACAGCCCCCAGCCCCCGCGCCCGCTTTCCCCACCCCCGCACCCCCTGTGACACCGGCCCCAGACCCCGCAGCCCTTCTTGCCACCCTTACTGTCGCCACCGCACCTCCAGTTCCCCTTCCCGTCGCCACCCTCGCAGCCCTAAGCCCACCGCTGCCGCCATCCCCCTTCCACCCCCACACCTCATGTACCACCGACAACCCCCCTTCCCCCACCACCCTCACGGGCCCTTCCCGCCATTTCCACGTTTCCAGACCAACCCGCAGCCCCACCGCCTCCTTCCTCTCACCCACGCCACCACCTCTGTTCCAACGTTGCCGCCACCACCAACCCTATTCCGCCTCCCCTATCGCGAGCCGCCATCGTGTTTCCCCTGCGTCGCACCACCCCTGTGATCCTCCAACTGGACGCCGCTATCGATATTCTCCCCCTGTGCACCAACCGTTGTAGCCGTCGCCCGAACCCCGAAGGCAGGAGCCTTCGCCGCCTTCCGTTGACCGCTCGAGGCCGTCGCCAACATTACCGCTGCTGGAGCCGAGATCCATGTTGCGGGCCTGTGTGCCGTCACCTCCCCTTGAGAGAAAACCTAGCATTGATTCCCTCAATCGGATCCCTGGGAATAAGGGATATGATTTGGGAAAATTGCAAAAAGAATCCTCCTCTCAAAATTATTTATTAAAAGGACCAATTGAAGGATATATTATGCTATGGAATCATTTTAAGTGAAGGGGTAGAACATTTGCAACCATGCCCCTCAATGAAGAAAAATTATAAACGTAACAGTGAAAAGGATCTAATTGGGGGAGTTTGAGGCTACTATTTCAAGATCGAGTTCTCCAACAACGTGCGAAGATACAGCAATTCGTCGGGAGACGAATTTTTCAAGCGGAGGAGCACTGATGCAGCGTGAATCGGATCTATAGGGCTTTATTTATTTAATTTTGTCCGATAATTAGAGTCTCATTTTATTTACAAATAATTGATTCTTCGCATTTTTAATTTAAATAAAGAGATCACGTGCGATCTCAATTTAGTTAGTTAGAGTCAATTAGAGATTTGAATTTATTTCAAATCAATTAGTTAGTCGGTTAGAGTCAAATTAGGATAAGTAGTTTTGAATTTGAATTTGAATTCCTATTTTTCTAATCTCATCCCTCCTATATAAAGGGATGATAGGCTATTGTTTTTAGACAGTTCATATTATATGAAAAAATTGAGATTTATCTCTATCTCTCTCTCTTGTCTCTCTCCTTCCCCATGCGATCTTCGCAATTCTGTCTCCAAATCTCGTGCAACAGGTGCGCTTTCTCTTCTCAATCCCTCCAATTTCTTCTCCACCGAAAATTCCACCGTTAAAATTTTATTTTCATCGTCGCGCAAATTCCTTTTTGCATCAGTTACTGTAGAGATAGTTTCTATTATTATTATATGTTTATGTACCTTGTTTCGATTTCTTTTTTCTATTTAGACGTCCATGTAATTTACCCTTAAGGCCTCTCCCTATATAAGAGAGCCTAGGGTTTTCTTATGATCATAACGAAGACTCCTTTCTTCTAACATGGTATCAGAGCCGCCTTAGGGCTCTTTCCCTTCCCCACCCGCCGCCCCTTCTCCCTTCGCTCTCTCTCGTCTCGCCGCCGCCCCATCTGCGGCTCCCGGCGCTCCTCCGCAACCCCTCCCGCGGCTCCAGCCGCACAGCAGCCCACCGCCGCACCTCTCCAGCGGCTCACAGCCGCACAACGGCTGCCTCCTGCGCCTCCAGCGGCCACAGCAGCCGCCTCCTGCGCCTGCCAGCGGCGCCCTAGCTCCTGCGGCAACCCCCCCTCTGCTGCCCACAGCCACCGGAGCCCTAGCAGCACCCCTCCCTGCCGCCTACTGCCGCCCCAGCGGCACCCGTACCCCCAGCGGCACCCCCCCACTGCCGCTGTAAGGTTCCAGTGGTCTCCAGCACTCCATAGTCGTTGTTCTCGAGACGGTTCAAGGGCTGTAAGCTTCCTTGGCGGCGTGCCCTAGAACCCTCTTCCTCCGGTTTATGGATTTGAGTGCATGAAAGTCTACACACGTACTCAAATCTGATGCAGTTGGTGTAGACATTCATCACATTGTCTATTCTCCCTTCGTCTTCTTCCTGCGGCAATATGTCAGAATCGAAAGTCGATTTGCCCTCCACCGGCGCATTCAAAGGTCCCGCGCCGATAGTAAAGATGGACGGGTCTAACTATGAGTTATGGGCCATGCAGTTTATGAGCCTCATGAAATCAAATGGTAAGAAACACATTCTTACCGAGGATGAGCCTGCGGAGAAGACAGGGATCTATGCCTCATGGGAGGCCGATGATGCTTACGCAAAAGTATGGTTGTCTGGCACGTTGACCATGGAGATAGCAAATGATGTTCTCCATCAGCCCACTGCTAAGGCGATGTGGGACATTCTTGCTGCTACATATTCGCAGGTGCGAAATGAGACAAAGATGTTGCAGCATCAGCATGACATCTTTACCATGAAGCAGGCCGGCAGACCTCTCCACTCTCTATACACATCCCTAAGAGGGATGTTCGAGAAGCTCTACAGTACTATTCCTCTGACTGCTACTCCAGAGCAGCAGAAGACGTTCCGGAACGCCACCATGGTGGGTGTTCTACTTGCTGCCCTCGACCCTGAGTATGATGCTGCACGGTCACAGATCTTAGCAGATGCAGTCATTCCTCCAGTGGAGGATGTATACAGGAGGCTCAGTCGTATCCCAGTTTCTTCCAGCTCTTCTACTCCACCTCCATCTGCGATGGCAGCCTCACGTGGGAGAGGTGGACCACCTTCTTGGCGTGGTCGTGGACGTGGCCGTGGCTCTCAGGGAAGAGGAGGTCGACCTAATCAGACGTGCTCATATTGTCACAGAACTGGACACTCAGAGGAGACATGCTACTCAAAGCATGGGTTCCCAGCATCTGCACGGGTTGCAGAGCATTCACAGTCTCCTTTACCGTCTGCTGCAGATCATAGATTTGACGAACTCGTGGCCCGTCTCCGTGATATTATGCCACAGTCTTCTGGTGATTCATCTGGTGGCTCTTCCGATATTGCTGCCACAGCCTCAGCCAGTTCTTCCGCCGCTGCCAGTACCTCAGGTAGATCATCAGCTGTCATACCTTCACATGATATATCTGACTGGGTTATAGATTCAGGAGCTACACATCATCTGTGTCGAGATAGAGGTAGATTACAGGCCTACAGGGCTATTTCTCCAGGTCGCTCAGTGCAGATAGCAGATGGTTCCCACTCACCCCTTGTTGGTCAGGGGGAGGTTTTCTTAACCTCCGCTATGCAGCTACAGAATGTTTTACATGCCCCTGAATTCTCACTGAATTTGCTGTCCATTAGTCAGATTACAAAGGATTTGAATTGTCGAGCTATATTTGACCCGTCTTCTCTCATTTTTCAGGACATACTCACGGGCAAGGTGATTGGCTGTGGCTCTGAGCAGAACGGTCTATATCGGTTGGTCCGGGAATCCTATGCTGGCATCTCCGCTCACTCTGCTGGTCCAGTCTCACCTTACATTTGGCATCTTCGGTTTGGTCACCTTCCGCTCCAGAAGATGCGCCATCTTCTGCCCCAGATCTCCCCAAGTTCGTCGTTTCCTTGTGAAACTTGTCAGTTAGGAAAGCATCACAGGTCGAGCTTTCCAGGTCGTCAGAGTCGGAGCAGTAGCTCCCCTTTCGAGTTGTTACATATAGATATATGGGGTCCGAGTCGTGTTCCCGATCACCAGGGACACAGGTTCTATCTTGTGGTAGTAGATGACTTTTCTCGTGTCTCTTGGGTTTTTCTTCTGAAGAATAAGTCTGAAGCAGGAGATGTTATTAAAAGTTTGATTAATGAAGTGCAGAATGTTTTTTCTTCTTCAGTCAAATATGTTCGGACGGATAATGCCCTGGAATTTTGTACACGTTCTCTTTCTCAATTTCTGTCATTAAAGGGAATTATTCATCAAACCACCTGTGCATATACATCCCAACAAAATGGTGTGGCAGAAAGAAAGCATCGCCATCTCTTGGATATCACTCGTACCTTATTGATTCAAAGTTGTGCTCCTATTTCCTTCTGGGGGGATGTTGTTCTTACTGCATGCTATCTGGTCAATAGAATGCCGTCCTCTGTCCTTGGAGAGAAGATACCCATCTCTCTTATTTTTCCAGACAAAGAGCTCTTCTCACTGCCACCTCGTGTCTTTGGTGCTGTGGCGTTTGTTCATCGTTTGTCTCCAGGACTTGACAAGCTCTCTCCAAGAGCTGTCAAGTGCGTCTTCGTTGGGTATTCAAGAACCCAGAAGGGATACCGGTGTTATGATCCTACTACCAACAGGTACTTTGTTAGTGCGGATGTCACCTTCTTCGAGTCGGTCATGTTTTTCTCGCCAGCCGGGGACAGAATGGTACCATCCACCACCGCTGATGATATTTTGGTTCCACCACCACCTACCTGTCCTACACCTGACTCGTCTCCTGTGTCAGTTCCTATGCCAGCACCGCCACCACCACCTCCACCTCCACCCCCACCCATTCCACGGAGAATCATATCACCATTTCCTAACCACTATACGCGTCGGTCAGGTCCCGCTCAGACAGCAGATCAGCCAATCACTGAGCCTCAGGTATGTTCAGATGATGTTTCTACTGACGGGTCAGGTTCGGACCATATGCAGGATGACTCTTTACAGGTGGACCCCGATGATGATCTGGATGTTCCGATTGCTATTCGGAAACAGAGACGACAGTGTGCATCCTACCCCTTTGCTTCACAGGTTTCCTTCCACCGACTCACAGGCGATTTCCAGAAGTTTGCTACTGCTTTATCTTCCGTAGACATACCACGGACATACCAGGAAGCCTTGAAGAGTGAATGCTGGAAACTGGCTATGGAAGAAGAAATGGGGGCCTTGCAGTCCCGTGGCACATGGTCTTTGGTCCCTGCACCTCCTGATGCTTCAGTTGTAAGCTGCAAATGGGTCTTCACAGTCAAATACCATGCAGATGGCACATTGGATAGATACAAAGCACGTTTAGTCGCCCGGGGATTTACACAGACATATGGCGTTGATTACATGGATACATTCTCTCCAGTGGCGAGACACTCAACTCTGCGTATCCTCCTGTCTGTTGCAGTAGTCCGTGACTGGAGCATTTATCAGCTGGATGTCAAGAATGCATTTTTGTACGGGGACTTACAGGAGGAAGTCTACATGCAGCAACCACCCGGGTTTACTGCTGAGGGGGAGACGCATATGGTATGTAGACTTCACAAGGTTATATATGGACTGAAACAGAGTCCACGAGCATGGTTCCAGAAACTGTCCAACCTAATTGAGCACCAGGGATTCAAGAGGTCCAATGCTGACCATTCGTTGTTTGTCCAGAAGTCCTCGGCAGGTACGATTGTCATAATGGTCTATGTGGATGATTTTCTTGTTACAGGAGATGATATTCAGGGCATAGCAAGGGCGAAGGCATTCCTAGGTCGTCAGTTTGTTACAAAGGATCTTGGAACCCTAAGATATTTTCTGGGGTTGGAATTTGCTAGGAATGCACATGGTTTGGTGATGACACAACGGAAGTACATTACAGACTTCCTGGTTGAGACTGGTATGGATGGGTGCAAACCATCAAGCATCCCCATGGACCCCAGCATGAAGCTATATGATGATGATACTGACGAAGTGGATAAGAGGAGATATAGAGAGATGGTGGGAAAACTCCTCTACATTACTATAACCCGTCCAGACATTGCATTTGCAGTTAGCCGGGTGAGTCAGTTTATGGAGCAGCCCAGACAGGTTCACATGGATGCTATACACATGATACTGAGGTATCTGAAGTCTACTCCTGGATTAGGGCTACTATTCAGAAAGGGTGCAGACTTATCCATCTCAGCGTGTGCAGACGCAGATTATGCAGGATGTCCTAAGGATAGAAAATCAACCTCAGGGTTTGCAGTCTTTGTTGGAGGCTCTCTGGTTTCTTAGAAAAGCAAGAAACAAACGGTGCTGGCAAGATCCAGTGCAGAATCCGAATACAGGGCAATGGCCCAAGCCAGCACGGAAATGATGTGGGTTCGCTCCTTTTTAGAAGATCTACATGTAGCAGTACCTCTACCTATGAAGCTTCAGTGTGACAATCAGGCAGCATTGTTCATTGCCAACAATCCAGCTTTTCATGAGAGGACCAAGCATATTGAAGTTGACTGCCATTACACTAGGGACCTGATCCAGAGAGGATTGATATCCACGGCCCATGTTAGCTCAGGAGATCAGACTGCCGATGTATTCACCAAGCCTTTGCTCAGAGGACCTTTCCAGAGATGTTCATCCAAGCTGAGCATGATCGACATCTATGCTCCACCTTGAGGGGGAGTGTAGAGATAGTTCCTATTATTATTATATGTTTATGTACCTTGTTTCGATTTCTCTTTTCTATTTAGACGTCCATGTAATTTACCCTTAAGGCCTCTCCCTATATAAGAGAGCCTAGGGTTTTCTTATGATCATAACGAAGACTCCTCTCTTCTAACAGTTACCAGTTCACATTTCATAACGAGCATGTGAGATAGCTTGATATCTTTAAAACACATCACAATGGGTAGTAGTACACCTGGCAATTATTTAATGAAATAAGTAATAAACAAAAGCTTCTTTTTATGCATGTGAATTATGCCAACTCTAGGCAATCCGACATAAACAGGCAAAGTTGTCTCCCCCACATAAGTATGGTCAGTTACATGGATTCTTATCAAATCCATGTTGAAAAATCCAACTTTTTTATGTCAGTTGTCGGTTGCCTAAGACAACCCTCCTCGAAGGGAGATTTAAACCTTAGTCTTTTGGGTGGTAGACACACTACTCTAGGCAACATGACATACTACCAAAAAATGCAAGCATGACTGGAGGTTTGAGGGCAATACAGAGGCTAAAGTTGGATGTGATGCATCAAAGACTCATGAGAAGAGAGTGTGTAGTACCACCCATTTAAAGAGTTAGCGCCAAATATCAACTATGTGTAGCGAACATATAAAGTCCTTTCAAAGTAATAAATATTTGAGTAAAATAACAGGTCCACCATGTTGGGACACGGACCGGTATCGTCTCCACCCAGATACCGGTAGTTGGAGATGAACCCTCCGATACGGATAGTGATGCAGCGTGCATCAATGAATTGGGCTCAATTAGGATTTTTCATCCATTGAATTTTATCAATTAGAGTTTAATTTTCCGATCATTTAATTAGAGTCGTTAATATAATTAGAATTACGACTAATTTTATTTACGATTAATTGAGTTGTTGCAATTTTATTTTAGATAAAGAGATCGCATGTGATCTCAAATCAAATTAGTTGGTTATATTTAATAGTTAGTCGGTTAAAGATATTTAGAGTCTAAATTAGGATTTTATTTTATCTTTTTCCTATTTTTGCAACCCACCCCCCCCATATAAAGGAGAGGGTAGTCCAATGTTTTAGTGATTCAATTCAAAGTTTATAAAAAATGAGATTCATCTCTCTCTCCCTCTCCCTTCTCCCTCGACGTGATCTTTGCGATTCTTTCCCGAATCTCGCGCAACCGGTGCGCTTTCTCTTATTCCTCCCTCAAATTTCTTCTCCACCAAATAATTCCACTGTCAAAATTATTTTTCTACCGTTAAAATTTTTATTTGCATCATTTGGTATCAGAGCATGGCATTCAGATCGTCCAATCGATCTGACGATCCATACAAAGGTTCACGTCAACGTACAACCAACGAATTTCGTTCGACGGAACGCAAACGGCGAACCAAAAAAATCTACAACAAAGAGTTGAAGTCCATATTGCTTGAATTTCAATCGAATCTACGGGATTTGGCTGCTGATTTTTGAACCCTAAGTGCCACCGGATCGATACCTCCTATTCTCGAGACTACTGTCCAGGTTTCCAAGGAAGAAAAATAAAAAAAAACAACCGTCAACGACATTTTTCTTGATGTCCAGCATGATTCCGATCAGTCGATGCCAATGGAATCAATTCCACCACCCCCTTCGGCCGCCCCTGCACATCCGAAGCCGCCCCAGGTATTCTCCATGCCTTCTTCACAACCTCCTCTACTCATCATCTGCCATGTCGGCATCCCCCCATGGGCAGCTAAAACACCCCATCCACCCTTGACAGCCCCTCCACAGCCCCCTTCCGCCACCAAAACAACCCCACCACCTCTCTCGTGGCCCCTCTCTGTCGCCCCAACACCCCCGCCAACTCCTCCAACCCCTCCCGCCACCACTGTGCCACCGCATACACACTCGTGGACCCAAAAAAATCATGCTCCAACAGCCCTTACCTCCAACCACATGCCACGCGCACCCCCTCCTCAGCCCACCAGCACGCCGTCGACCCCCACCTCGTCGTCAGCAACCCTCATTAGCCCCAGCAGCCACCTTCCGCCCACAACACCACCCCCAATGTTTAGCACGGCTCTACAACCCCTACTCGTCCCACCTTCTGTCAAACCATAATTCCCGCCAAGACCGTCACTGTCATTGATCCGAACCATTGCCACCATCAGCATCACGCAATAGAAATGTCATTGCCATTGTCAGGTTCAGATACCCCAAACCTAATGAGAGGCAAGAAGGCCTCTTTCGATGCTTGATTCCCAAGAGAAGAGATGCCAATATCTCTTGGAAAATTTACAAAGATGTCCCTCATCAATAAACCTCTTCATAAAAAGGTTAGACTTTGTGGAAAAGTAAGAGGGAAAGTTATTATACTTGAAGGTATAGAAAAATTGCAGATGCACCCTTCATTAAAAAGAAATTACAAACGTAATACTAAATTACGAAAAAAGATACGATATTAGGGTGGATTGTCAACAAACTCAGCATGAATTCTACGACACCACGCCCGATAAACAAGCCACTTATCAGAAGATGAGTTTTTCGAAGCGGCAAAGAGCAAAAAGCGGTGTGGATCGACGAATTGGGCTCAATTAGGATTTTTTATCTGTTGAATTTTATCAATTAGAGTTTAATTTTCCATTCATTTAATTAGAGTCGTTAATATAATTAGAATTAATGCTAATTGTATTTATGGTTAATTGAGTTGTTGCAATTTTATTTTAATTAAAGAGATCGCATGTGATCTCAAATCAAATTAGTTAGTTGGTTATATTTAACAGTTAGTCGGTTAGAGATATTTAGAGTCCACAATAGGATATTAATATATTTTATCGTTTTTTCTATTTTTGTAACCACGCCCCTCATATATAAAGGGGATGACAGTCCAATATTTTAGTGATTCAATTCAAAGTTTATAAAAATTGAGATCCATCTCTCTCTCCCTCTCCCTTCTCACTCGGCATGATCTCCGCGATTCTTTCCTGAATCTCGCGCAACCGATGTGTTTTCTCTTCTTCCTCCCTCTAGTTTCTTATCCACCAAATAATTCCATCGTCAAAAATTTTTTCTACCGTTAAAATTTTTATTTCCATCAGATACAGATGCACAATCAACCAGTACCACAAAAGCATGTGAAGAAGAAGAATAAGACCACAATATAACAATGGTCGATCAGTTTTCACGACCATCGGAGAAGAAAATCACTAATAAGTAGAATAACGACAACTCTCACTGTTCCCTCACTCTTTCCCTTCTCTTCTCTCACCCACTCTCTTTTCTCATATGGTATACCCTCTTGTAGTGGTGTGGAGGCAATGCCCCCATCCTCTACTTTATAAAAACCAAATTACAAACCGATATTCCTATTCCTATTAGGACTACAATAGAATATAACTCAAAAACTATTAGGACTAGGAGTCCAATTCCTTTAGGATTCCCAATCCTAATATAACTCCTAACAATCACCCCTTCAGTTGAGTTCAATCACGATCACTGTCATCTTTAATATGAACTGGATCATCCTCGTAATATGCATGTCTCGTTGGCAAGAACTCACCGCTTCTGGGTGACAACCATCATTGGGTGCCCTTGTTGTGCGCCCTCGTGGGCACGCTCACACAACTCAGCATTGTGCATCCTTACATGGTACCACAAATCTCTCATGACTAGAGGTTGTGTTGACATCCTCTTGTAAAGTAACCTGCACTCGCTTCTCCTTGTTGCGCATTGCTACAGCAAAGATGCCGATAACATGTCGCTCTCTAATTTGTAATGCTCGTCTTTGGGAATAATTGGAGCACCATCATCTATCATGACCTTTCCCTCGAGCATGTACATCCTATTCAGCATCCTTGTCTCATGCATCACTATGTGTATTCCCTTACTCGCCCTGAAAACTCTCCCTTCAATGGTGACTCATTGTCATCGTGACTCGATCGTTACTAGTGAAATCGGATTCTTCTTGGTTATAGGAATGTGCCTGATACCGATCAGAGTTTGTATTGCTCCATCAAACATGTGAAATTGCACTAATCCAATTCCCTTGATATGGTGAACCTCTCCACCTTTCATCTTGACAAGGCCATCATCGCACGTCGGATATGTACTGAACTGCTCTCTAGATGAGCACACGTGATCTGAACATGCCGAGTCCAAAAGCCATCATGAATCTTCCTTAATCTCCCAAGAGCATGCTAGCAAGTCTTCCTCGCAGACTGCACTGGAATGCTCTTGGTCGGATTCAGAATCAGATGACCTTCTTTCCTTCTCCTTACCTCTTAGACAATAAGTTGTTTTGTGACCCTCCTTACCACAATAGAAGCATCTGATTAGACCTCGTGACTTGGATCGACCTCTAAATCATGTCTCCCTTTATCTTAACGTCTACCTTTGATTGCCAGCACATGAACTTCATCATTCGTTGCCTCATCTGTCAACATCCGTCGAGACTCGTTCATAAGCAGCGAAGCAACTGTCTTATCTAATGTGATGATCTCCTTGCCATAGAGTAACGTCGTCACAATATGATCATAAGAAGATAGAAGGGAATTCGACAAGATCAATCCCTTATCATCCTCCTTAAAGAGAGATTCTCCTTTTGCATCTTTCTCCACAAGTTTGAGCACATCTATTAGAATTTTGTTGAATTCATCCAAGTTCATCTCAAGCTTTGTCTCATCGGTCATCTTCAGATGATAAAACTTCTTCTTTGTCAATAACCAGTTTGTCAAAGATTTGAACTTGTATCATCCCTCCAACTCCATCCAAACCTCTGTTGGATCCTCCAGGCCGATGACTTCACGATGGGTATTATCCGCCAAGAACAGTTGTATTGTATTGTTTACGAGATCCCTCATTCCACTCTTTCTCTTTCACCTTTTCTGCTTTTTTTCTCTATCCTGGAGAGACTTCGCAAGTCCTTCACGCGTGAGTATATTCTTCACCCGTTATTACTATAAGGTGAAGTCATTCTTCCAATTGAAAGGTTCTACAGAGAATGTTGTACACCTCGATAGGAACTTTATTATTCGATTTGTTATCGTACCTCCTTGGAAGATCTGAAAATCAGAGCAAAATCCTCCCGATATGAACCGTCTAACTTTGCCCGGAGCAAGTAAAAACTCCTATATGGACTCCTAGATCACCTCGGTCGGATTCTAGATACTCTCGATATCAACGATTCACCTTAACCATTGATTCTTCACAGCTTATGAAGAAGGTGCACCTGTTGTATCGTGTCGTTTCATTGATGTCGAACCTGGCTCTGATCCGTCACGTTGTGTCCCTCCAATGTCATTGAAATGGACTTTGATACCAGTTGTTGGGACACGGATCGGTATTGTCTCCGCTCGAACACCGGTTGTTGAGGATGAACCTTTAAATACAGATGTGGATGCACAATCAACCACTACTACGAAAGCATGTGAAGAAGAATAATAAGAACACGATATGACGGTTGTCGATCACCTCACACGATCACCGGAGAAAAAAATCACTAAAAAGTAGAATAAGTACAAATATCATTTTTACTTCGCTCTCTCCATTCTCTTCTCTCACACTCTTTTCTCTTGTGCTATTCCCTCTTGGCAGTGGCATCATCCTCCTCTATATATAACCCAATTACAAACCTATTGTCATATTCTAATTAGAACTACACAAAAAATATAACTCAATTACTATTAGGATTAGGATCATATTCCTTTACGATTCCCAATCCTAATATAACTCCTAATTCCTAACACAACAATCGGTGACCCCATGGCCCATATTGAAACATGTGAAAGGTTTGTGGTCTCAATCAAACAGCAAATGTCTAATCCAGCAGATATGCATACACAAAGGTAACCTTGTAAAATGATATTTGTGTAAATGTTCCACAATTTTCTTGGTACTATATGTATTTCCTCCTATTCCCAGAAATTAAGTGCACACCTTAGGGTTTTTTTTTGCACGTCAATTTTCTCCGTTAACTTCCATCCCTAACGATGTAGAACTTACTGCTTTTTGAGTAAAAATTTGGAAACTTGATGTAAGAACCCTAAACTATTTGCTTCCGTCTATCGTCCACTACCAACTTCCCTTCCCACTCCCCCATCTTGCTCTCGTTGGCTACATTACCAGCAGCAGAGCATCAATCATCTTCTCCTCCAACTACAGAGCCACGCAATCTCCCTCCTTACAAATCACAGACGCCCATCTACAACCCCCTCCAGCAGTACCCCATCTCACCTACCATCACCATGCCGCCACCGTCCTTCCAGCCAAATCCTCCACTTTAACCCGTTTAAACTCTTCCCCGCACAATAACGTAATGAACAGGGACCAGGGAAAGGATCCAGATGAGCTTCTCCTCATTGTCACCAAACCCACCTCCGATTCTTACTGTGGTTCTAAGAGAAATCTCAAAAACAGAGAGGTGGTGCTATAAGGAAAGGATGAAAGTTCATTGCTTTTTTAAAAAAAAAGGGGGTAAATTTATTATCCATGAAAAGATGATTTGGCCATTCTCCTCTCGGGCCCACTTTGCAGATCAGATTTCAGTGTTGCATGTCAGTGCAAATTTTTTTAAAACTGCAAATGCATTGTGTCTGTAATATACGTGTTTCTAATAGTTGAGATATCAGATTCACATTTAATGTGCAGGACCTTCGGTACAAGTAATGAATGGAGTTAATGAATAAATGAAACAGATTAAAGCAATAACAAGAAAATATGACTTGGATTTTTTCATGGAACCTCACTTCAATGTCCAGGGTTCAACACCCCCCCCCCCAAATCATTAAAAAAGAAAAGGATTGGGATGACACCACAGGAGAAAGCCCCAGAGATGTACTTTCGGTTGCTTTTTCTCAATGAGTACAAAGGATGTGGAGCTCTTTATATATAACTCTTTTAACATAAACTGTAGAGATAGTTCTTAGTATTATTATCTCTTTATGTATCTTGTCATTATTTCTTTATCTTTTATAGATCTCTTTGTAATTTACCCTTAAGGTCTCTCCCTATATAAGAGAGCCTAGGGTTTTTCTGAATGATCATCGAAGTCTTTTCTCCCAACATGGTATCAGAGCCGCCCTAGGGCTCTCCCTACCCGCCGCCCCTTCCCCACCCGCCGCCCTCTCCGTCTCGTTTCTCTCTCCAGCCGTACAACCTCCCAGGCGGTCCCAGCCCGCCGTCGAGCCATCCCAGGCGGCCCCAGCCCGCCGCCGAGCCATCCCAGGCGGCCCCCACCCGCCGCCGAACCTCCCAGGTGGCTCCCAGCCCGCCGCCGAGCCATCCCAGGCGGATCCCCCACGCCGCCGATTCACACAGCGCCATCCCAGGCGTCTTGGGCGTGACCCCGTTGCGAGGGCTGTAGGCCTCATCCAAGGCGTGCCCTAGTCTACCTCGTCTCTTCCGCCGATATATGGATTTGAGTGCGTAACGTCTACATACGCACTCAAATCCGATGCAGTTGGTGTAGACAATCATTATCTTGTCTACAAGTCCTAGTTCTTCTCCAGCGGCAGTATGTCAGAATCGAAGGTCGATATGCCCTCCACTGGCGCATTCAAAGGTCCTGCGCCAATAGTAAAGATGGACAGGTCTAACTACGAGCTCTGAGCTATGCAGTTCATGAGCCTCATGAAGTCGAATGGTAAGAAGCACATTCTTACCGAGGATGAACCCACAGAGAAGACAGGGATATATGCCTCATGGGAGGCTGATGACTCCTACGCAAAGGTCTGGTTGTCTGGTACATTGACGATGGAGATTGCTAACGACGTCCTTCATCAGCCCACTGCCAAGGCAATGTGGGATATTCTCGCCGCTACATATTCGCAGGTGCGAAATGAGACCAAGATGTTGCAGCTTCAGCATGACATTTTCACAATGAAGCAGAGCGGCAGACCTCTCCATTCCTTGTACACATCCCTGAGAGGGATGTTTGAGAAGCTATACAGTATTATTCCACTCACTGCTACTCCTGAACAGCAGAAGACGTTTCGGAACGCCAATATGGTGGGTGTTCTACTTGCGGCGCTTGATCCTGAATATGATGCCGCCCGGTCTCAGATCCTAGCTGACGCAGTTATTCCTCCAGTCGAGGATGTTTACAGGCGACTCAGTCGTATTCCAGTTTCTTCCAGCTCTTCTACTCCACCCCCATCAGCGATGGCAGTCTCGTGTGGGAAAGGTGGCCCGTCTTCTGGCCGTGGACGTGGACCCCAGGGAAGGGGGTGTCGCTTCGATCAGACATGCTCCTATTGTCACCGCACAGGACACTCGGAGGAGACATGCTATTCTAAGCATGGATTTCCAGCATCGGCACGTGTTGCAGAGTATTCTCAGTCCCCATTACCATCTACTGCAGATAATCGATTTGACGAACTTGTGGCACGTCTCCGAGATATTATGCCACATTCATCTGGTGATTCGTCTGGTGGTCCTTCAGATGTTGCTGCTGCAGCCTCTGCAAGTTCATCTGCCGCTGCTAGTACCTCAGGTAGATCTACTGCATTCACACCGTCTCAGGATATATCTAACTGGGTTATAGATTCGGGAGCCACACATCATCTCTGCCGAGATAGAGATAGACTACAGTCCTACAGGGACATTCCTCACGGTCATTCAGTGCAGATCGCAGATGGTACCTATTCACCCCTTGTTGGGCAGGGAGAGGTCTTCCTATCCTCTATTATGCAGCTACAGAACGTTCTACATGCTCCTGAGTTCTCAATGAATCTGTTATCTATTAGTCAGATTACGAAGGATTTGCATTGTCGTTCTATATTTGACCCGTCTTCTCTCATTTTTCAGGACATACTCACGGGCAGGGTGATTGGCTGTGGCTCTGAGCAGAATGGTCTATATCGGCTGGTTCGGGATTCCTATGCTGGCGTCTCCTCTCATTCTGCCGGACCAGTCTCTCCCTACATCTGACATCTCCGGTTTGGTCACCTTCCGCTCCAGAAAATGCGCCATCTTCTGCCCCAGATCTCTCCTAGTTCGTCTTTCCGCTGTGAAGCATGTCAGTTGGGAAAGCATCATAGGTCGAGCTTTCCAAGTCGTCAGAGTCGGAGCAGTAGCTCCCCATTCGAGTTGTTACATATAGATATATGGGGTCCGAGCCGTGTTCCCGATCATCAGGGGCACATATTTTATCTTGTAGTAGTGGATGATTTTTCTCGTGTGTCATGGGTCTTTCTTTTGAAGAATAAATCTGAAGCATGAGATGTGATCAAGAATTTAATTAATGAAGTGCACAATGTTTTCTCTTCCTCAGTCAAATATGTTCGGACGGATAATGCCCTAGAATTTTGTACACGAGCACTTTCTCAATTTCTTTCATCAAAGGGTATTATTCACCAAACCACTTGTGCATATACATCACAGCAAAATGGTGTGGCGGAAAGAAAGCATCGCCATCTCTTGGATATTACTCGAACCCTGTTGATTCAGAGTTGTGCTCCTATTTCTTTCTTGGGGGAGGCTATTCTTACTGCATGTTATCTGGTCAATCAAATGCCATCCACTGTTCTTGGTGAGAAGATACATATCTCTCTTATTTTTCCAGACAAGGAGTTATTCTCATTGACTCCACGTGTCTTTGGTACTATGACTTTCGTTCATCTTCTATCTCCCGGACTTGACAAACTCTCTCCTAGAGCAGTCAAGTGCGTCTTTGTTGGTTATTCCAGGACTCAAAAGGGCTATTGATGTTATGATCCTACGAATAAGAAGTACTTCGTGAGTGCTGATGTCACTTTCTTTGAGTCTCATGTATTTCTCTCCTGCAGGTGACAGACTGGTACCATCCACTACCAATGATGATGTCTATGTTCCTCCACCACCTACATGGAGTTCACCTAAGTCTTCCCCTGTGCCTGCCTCCACGCCAGCACCACCACCACCACCTCCTCCTCCACCCATTCCACGGCCTCTTGTTTCACCGCTACCAAAATTCTATACGTGTTGGTCAGGTCCTGCTCAGACTACACATCAGCCACTCATCACGCCTCAGGTATGTTCAGATGGCATCACTACTGACGGGTCAGGTTTGGTACATGTGCAGGATTCTTCAGAACAGGATGACACTAGCCCATCTAATGCAGCAGATGATGATCTTGATGTTCCGATTGCTATTCGGAAGCAGAGGCGGCAATGTGCCTCTTATCCATTTGCCTCACAGGTTTCCTTTCACCGTCTCACTGGTGATTTTCAGAGATTTGCCTCAGCCTTGTCTTCTGTGGATATACCACGGACCTACCAGGAAGCTTTGAAGAATGATTGCTGGAGATTAGCTATGGAAGAAGAGATGAGTGCCTTGCAGTCCCGTGGCACATGGTCTTTGGTCCCTGCACATCCTGATGCATCCGTTGTGAGCTGTAAGTGGGTCTTCACAGTTAAATATCATGCAGATGGCACGTTGGATCGGTACAAAGCACGCTTGGTCGCCCGTGGGTTTACACAAACCTATGGCGTAGATTACATGGATACGTTCTCTCCAGTGGCGAGACACTCTACCCTTCGTATTCTCTTATCTGTTGATGTGGTTCGTGAATGGAGTATATCTCAACTAGATGTCAAGAATGCCTTTCTGTACGGGGACTTACAGGGAAGTCTACATGCAGCAGCCACCTGGGTTTACTGCTGAGGGGGAGAAGCAGATGGTCTGTAGACTTCACAAGGCGATATATGGCCTCAAACAGAGTCCGAGAGCATGGTTCCAGAAGCTTTCCAACCTAATTGAGCAACAGGGATTCAAGAGGTCAAATGCAGATCACTCGTTGTTTGTCCAGAAGTCATCGGCAGGTACGGTTGTCATTATGGTCTATGTGGATGATATTCTTGTTACAGGAGATGATGTTCAGGGCATAGAAAGGGCGAAGGCATTCCTAGGCCGTCAGTTTGTTACAAAGGATCTTGGAACCCTAAGATATTTCCTATACACATGGATGTTCAGCAGCCAAGACAAGTTCACATGGATGCTATACACATGATACTGAGGTATCTGAAGTCTTCTCCAGGGTTAGGGCTGCTATTCAGAAAGGGCACAGACTTATCCATCTCAGCGTGTACAGACGCAGATTATGCAGGATGCCCTAAGGATCGAAAATCAACCTCAGGGTTCGCAGTGTTTGTTGGAGGCTCTCTGGTTTCTTGGAAAAGCAAGAAACAAACTGTTGTGGCAAGGTCCAGTGCCGAATCCGAATATAGGGCCATGGCTCAAGCCAGCACGGAAATGATGTGGGTTCGGTCCGTACTAGAAGATCTACATGTAGCTGTGCCCCTACCTATGAAGCTTCAGTGTGACAATCAGGCATCATTATTCATTGCCAACAATCCAGCTTTTCATGAAAGGACCAAGCATATTGAAGTTGACTGCCATTACACTAGAGACTTGATCCAGAGAGGATTGATATCTACTGCACATGTGAGCTCAGGAGATCAGACTGCAGATGTATTCACCAAGTCACTGCTCAGAGGACCTTTTCAGAGATGTTCATCCAAGCTGAGCATGATAGACATCTATGCTCCACCTTGAGGGGGAGTGTAGAGATAGTTCTTAGTATTATTATCTCTTTATGTATCTTGTCGTTATTTCTTTATCTTTTATAGATCTCTTTGTAATTTACCCTTAAGGTCTCTCCCTATATAAGAGAGCCTAGGGTTTTTTTTCTGAATGATCAGCGAAGTCTTTTCTCCCAACATAAACGTTGCGAATAGCACAAACAATCACAAACACAAACAAGCAAATCATGTGCACACAGATTTATGAGGTTCACCCTTAACTGGGTTGCGTCCTTGGATGGCAGCAATCGTCTTTGGACAAGAAAAAATACATAGGATACTAAGAATCCTGACCCTAGGGAGATTACATAGTACTCTAAGTACAAACAGATCTTAAAGAGAAACAGATCCAAAAGCCCAAAAAGAATTTCGTTCCGGCCCTTAATATAGTACTCTAAGTACAAACAAAACTTAAAGACAAACAGATCCAAAATCCCAAAAAGAATTTCATTTCCGCCCCTAGACCCCACCCCCAGGCTCACCTGCCCTTCTTGAAGATGGCGCAGAGAAGGTTCAACAGAACATATGGTTAGGATTCAAGGTATATAGACAATCTCCACCTTGAATTGAATCCTCTGAAAAAAAGAACAAGCTTTGCCGATGTCAGCCCGTTCTTGGGGATACTGCCAATTGTCGACATTGAGCAATTTCAAACAATGCTTGAACTTGCTCTCAAGAATGGCATTTGCGAACATATCAGTAGGATTATTTCTTGTTTCGAGCTTCAACTGGATCCTCTTCTCAAAACAAATCCTATTGCGATGCACATGATCCTTGGATAGTCATATTACACTGAGAATGTTATTATTTACAATAGTATGATCATGTTGTAGACCGAAATCTCCAACTAGGCCTTTCAGTTAGATGCCTTTGTAGCTTCTGTCAAAGCCATATACTCTGCCCCTAGGGTAGATAAAGTAACTAATAATTGTAAAATAGCCTTTCAACTAATGACAGGACTTCTTAAAGCAAAAACATAGCATGCCATTGGTCTCCTCCCATCATCATCTGCAGCATAATCTGAATCTGAATATCTATCAACAAACATTCCGATGAGTCCAATATCAGATGTTCCTTTCATATACTGAAAATTTTGCTTGATTGTCTATCAATGCTCCTTTTTCGAATTCCCCATGAATCTGCTAACAAAGCTCACAACATGAGTGATGTATGCTCATGTGCATACCATTACATATATGACTCCAACTACACTAGCATAGGGAATTCATGGCATGTGCTCATTATCTACATTCGACGAGATGCAAAAGAAATAGAAAGATGAATATTTGTAGCAGATGGAGTGCATAGGGGCTTCGTTGCAAATATCCAGTATCTCATCAATACTTTCTCAATATAGTTTTATTGAGATAAGAAAAGACTTAGCTCTACACGATCCCTAATGATTTTCATCCCAAAATCTTCTTCACTACATCGGTGTTCTTTATATTAAACTCTAAACTAAGGAGCTTTTCATATCATCTATGGTACATTTCTTCTTGGCAGCATTCAACATGTCATTGATGTAGAGCAACGGATATATGAAGGACCCATCCCTCACCTTGCTGTGATAGACACAACAATCGCATGGGCTCCTGTTGAATCCAAGAACAGTCATGAAGTTGTTAAACCTTTCATATCACCGTATCGGATACTACTTAAGCACATACAAGGACTTCTTCAATCTGCACATCCTTGCCTTGAAATGTGAATCCCTCTGGTTGACTCATTACAATGTCCTCTTCAAGCTTACTATGTAAGAAAGTTGTCACCGCATCTTACTGTTCTAGCTCCAAGTCTCGATGTACTACAAGAGCTAGTAGCACCTTGATGGATGTATGCCTTACAACGGTAGAGCATATCTCGTTGTAGTCCATGCCTTACTTTTGATTGTATCCCTTCGCAACTAAACGTGCCTTATATTTAATGACTTCGTTGCTTGAAATTCATGTATTTTTCTTGAAGACCCATTTGCAACCAACAATTTTCCTCCATTTGACAACTTAACAAGCCTACATGTTTGATTCTTATGAAGAAACTCTATCTCTTCACCTATAACAGCAATCCATTATCTGAATTCTACCCCTGTTATAGCCTCCATGTAAGTGGACTGCTCCGAAGACTGTCACTTAGCAACCTAAAGTGCAAATGCAGTCATATATTCAAAATCATTTTGAGGCGGATATATCTCTCTACGAGACTGTCTCGTAGCAACACTATGCTGCCTCCCCTTTAGTTAATCAACTTCAAGTTGTTCTGCATCAACCTGATCAGAATTGATGTGATAAACTATTTTATCACTACTTGTTCGTGGATACCATCACCATTGTTGTAAAATTCGATCGACTAGATCGGCTAGTCGGCTCGACTAGCTGAGTCAGGGGGTAGCTGACTCGACTAAGCCAAATCGACCTTTAGTCGGGTAGACCCGATTACTCGACCGATTAATCGGCTAAGTCGGTCGACTACGCACCCAACTTTTACATAGACTTTTTGGACGCAAAGACCACCCAAATCAGATAATCGATTTGGAGAGGGATATGGGGTTACCTTTGAATAGTAACCCCTACCATTAAAACCCATCACGAGCCTCCTGGAAACCGAAGCTCCTCCGCCTCCTAGAAATCGTTCTCCTCCACATTGCCGTCCCCTCCGCGTCGTCGACGACGAGTCAGCAACTCCTCTTCACGATGGTCCTTCGCCACGCCTTCCTTGTCGCCACAACTCCCTCTTCTCAAGGCCTTAAATGTCGGCTTTCAGTTTCATTTCGAAAGACTGACCGAAACGAAATTTCGGTCGAATTTCGACGAAATTTCGGTCATTTCAGTCTGTTTTCAAACTAGACCCCCCAAATTTCAGTTGACATCAACCATTTCGGTCAGATTTCGGTCACCCATCGAAATCGAAACTCGACCGAAATTCAGTCGAATTTCGCCGAAATTTGAGGCCATGCCTCTTCTCCACCTCTATCCTCCAGGAACAAAGTATTTCGATTAAGGCTTTTTTATTGCTTTCAGAATTTTTTGTATATTGTTCTAACTTGGTTGAATGCACTTGTTGGGAGAAACGTTTTTCATACGATAGAAGAGACCCTCGGGCTCTCTGATATATGAGAAAAGCCTGGGTTAATTACATAAGAGAGACATACCAAAAATAGAAAACTAACATGATTATCTCAACAACTACCATAATTATCTCAACAATCTCAACACTCCCCCTCAAGCTGGAGCATAGATATCTATCATGCTCAGCTTGGTACAACACTTCTGGACAGGACCTCTAGTAAGTGCCTTGGTGAAGATATCAGTTTTCTGATCTCCAGTAGAAACATGAGTGGTGGATATGAAACCTTTCTGAATCATGTCTCTAGTATAATGGCAATCCACCTCTATATGTTTAGTTCGTTCATGGAAAGCAGGATTATTGGCAATAAACAGAGCTGCTTGATTATCACATAACAACTGCATAGGAAGAGGAACCTCAACAGCAAGGTCCGTCAATACGGATCTAACCCACATCATCTCTGCACTTCCCTGTGTCATGGCTCTGTATTCAGATTCTGCACTGGATCTTGCAACCACTGTCTGCTTCTTGCTTTTCCATGAAACAAGGGAGTTGCCTACAAAAACAGCAAAGCCAGAAGTAGACTTCCTGTCTTTGGGGCATCCTGCATAATTTGCATCTGCACATGCAGTCACCTCAAGAGATGTATCCCTGCTGAAGATAAGACCAGTACCAGGTGAGTTCTTCAGATACCTCAAAATCATCTGAACCGCATCCACATGCACCTTCCTGGGTTGCTCCATGAACTGGCTAACTTTGCACACTGCAAAGCAAATATCTGGTCTGGTGATGGTGGCATATAAGAGCTTCCCAACAAGCTCTCTGTATCTCCTGCTGTCAACCTCTTCAGTGTCATCATCATACAATCTCACACCTAGATCCATAGGAGTAGTAGCAGGTTTGCATTATGTCATACCTGTCTCAGAAAGCAGATCCATCACAAACTATCTCTGGGTCATCACAAGACCACGCTGATTCCTTGCAAACTCCAGTCCAAGAAAGTATCGAAGAGTGCCAAGATCCTTGGTCACAAACTGCGTACCAAGGAATTCCTTGGCAGTCTGAATGCTCTGCTCATCATCCTCTGTGACAATGATATCATCTACATAGACAAGAATAGCAATGGTACATCTCTGTGTCTTTTGGACAAAAAGTCAATGATCTGCATTAGACCGTACAAACCCCTGTTGCTCTATTAGCTCCGATAGCTTCTGGTACCAAGCTCTAGGGCTCTGCTTAAGGCCATAAATCGCCTTATGGAGCCTGCATACCTTCTGAGACTCCCCCTCAGTAGCAAACCCTGGTGGCTGCTGCATATAAACCTCCTACTGTAGATCCCCATATAGGAATGCATTCTTCACATCAAGCTGATAAAGAGGCCAATCCTTGGAAGCTGCAACTGACAGAAGGATACGAAGCGTAGAGTGTCGGGCTACTGGGGAAAAGGTATCCTGGTAGTCCACCCCATAGGTTTGGGTGAACCCACGTGCCACAAGTCTCGCCTTGTAGCGATCCACACTGTCATATGCTTTGTGCTTGACTGTAAATACCCACTTGCAGCCGACTACGGAGGCACCCAAAGGAGCAGGCACAAGACTCCATGTACCCCGCGACTGCAAGGTTGCCATCTCTTCCATGGCCATATGCCACCTATTGTCCTGTAGGCTGTAACGCCTCCTGATATGTTCGTGGGACAGTAACTGCAGAGAGTCCCACAACAAAGCGCCTGTACTCTTCTGAAAGATGATCCAAACTAACATGTGCAGCAAGAGGGTAAGTAGCACACTGACGACGAGGCTTCCTCAAAGCAATGGGAACCTCCAGGTCATCATCCACACTGTTCTGTATAATTGCCTCAGCATGTGATCCATCCAAAAGACCATCAAATGAAATAATATGTTCATGACATACCTGAGGTGTGTTGGATGATGTAGAGGGCATATGAGCAGCGGGGTGAGTAGAAGACCTATGAGTGTAAGCACGTGGCAAGAATTGAGGTGGAGGTGGAGGTGGAGGTGGAGAGATTTGTGGTGGAGTAGGCAGAGTTGGAGGAGAAGGAGGTGGTGGAGGAACAACCACATCTTCTTCAGAACTACCATTGGACAATCTGTCACCTGTAGGAGAAAAATACATAATAGACTCAAAAAATGTGACACCAGCACTCACATAATATCTCCGTCCTACAGGATCAAAACAACGATACCCTTTTTGGGTACGAGAATATCGAACAAAAACACATTTGACCGCTCTGGGTGAGAGCTTGTCACGACCAGGAGCAAAATTGTGGACAAATGCGACGCAATCAAAAACTCTGGGAGTGAGAGAAAATAGATCCTTCTCGGGAAACGCAATCAAGAAGGGAACCTTTTCTCCTAGCATGGTGGAAGGCATCATGTTTACTAAGTAACAGGCTGTAAGAACAACATCTCCCCAGAAAGAATGGGGAGCTCGACTCTGAATCAAAAGCGTCCGTGTGACGTCTAGAAGGTGACGGTGTTTGCGTTCAGCTACACCATTCTACTGTGACGTATGAACACAAGAGGTCTGATGAATAATACCACTAGATCTGAGAAATGCATATAATTGTAAGGTAGAGAATTCCAAGGCATTATCCGTATGAATAATTTTAACATTAGCGGAGAAAATGTTTTTGACCTCAATAAGGAAAGACTTGATTAGAGCACCAGCTTCAGACTTATGTTTTAACAAAAACACCCAAGATAGTCTAGAGTAATCATCAACAGCAACCAAATAAAAACGATGTCCCTGATGATCAGGAACACGACCCCAAATATCAAAATGAAATAACTCAAACAACTGACTACTGTCACGACTCTGACGAGACGGAAATGAAGAGCGATGGTGCTTTCCAAGCTGACAGGCTTCACAATCCAATGTAGTACGAGTAGATAATTGAGGTAGAACATGACACATCTTCTGAAGAGGAAGATGTCCAAAGCGTAGATGCCACATGAACGGTGAAACAGATCCAGAGGGAATAGTAACGATCCCAGCATGAGATGGTATGGTAAGCTTGTACAATCCTCGCTGCTCACGGCCACCACATCCAATCACCCTGCCCGTCAGTATGTCCTGAAACACAAGGGAAGATGGATCAAATATGGCACGACAATGTAAATCTTTTGTAATTTGACTAATAGACAAAAGATTCATCTGAAAGGCTGGAGCATGTAAAACGTTCTGCAAATGAAAAGAAGGAGCTAGAACAATCTCCCCCTGACCAACAATAGGTAGTCGAACTCCATTAGCAATCACCACGAATCGACCAGAGGCAATCGGGCTGTAGGAAGTAAACTGTGCTCGATCTCCACACATATGATGAGATGCTCCCGAATCCACAATCCAATCAGTCAAACCAGAGCTGCTACAACTCGTAAGAGCATAAGTAGTACCTGAGGAGCTAGACGAGGCTTTAGCAGTAGCCGCAGCATCAGAGGAAGTCGCAGCCGGAATAATGGGAGCGGACATCATCTCGCGAAGTTTAGAAACAATATCATCCAGGCGAGCATCCTGGGATGGAGCCAAGGTAGGTTCTGTCTGTTCAGCAACCCTTGCAGAGGCTGGATATCCATGCTTCTGAAAGCATGTCTCCGCAGAGTGGCCAGGACGATGGCAATAAGAACACGGGCCACGCTGACGGCCACCACCATGACCACGAAGACCGCGTCCTCGAAACTGGGAAGATCCTCCCCTTCCCCGTGAGACGGCCATAGCGGAAGGATTCGGAGCGACAGTAGTGGGAGTAGTGGTAATCCGACTGAGTCGCTTGTATACTTCTTCCATAGGGGGTATCGTCTCTCCAGTTAGAAGCTATGTACGTGCTGCATCATATTCGGAATCAAGAGAGGATAGGAACACCCCTGTCATAGTGGCGTTCCGATACCGTTGTTGCTGCTCGGTGCTGGCAGTGATAGGCATGAAGCTGTGTAGACGTTCAAACATGCTGCGAAGATGAGAAAAATGCACATGAAGCGGGCGGCCATTCTGTTTGGTCGAGAAAATGTCAAACTGTAACTGAAGAATCTTGCTCTCATTCTTGGCTTGCCCATATGTGGCTGCTAATATATCCCACATAGCCTTTGCGGTGGGTTGGTTGACAATATTGTTGGCAATCTCCGTGGTGAGCGTCCCGGAGAGCCAAATACGAGCATAAGCATCATCTTGCTTCCACGAAGCATTGGCCCCAGTTTTGTCCGCCGGTTCGGATTCGGTGATAATGTGTTCTTTGTTGTGGCACTGCATAAGAGTGCGAAACTGCATGGACCATAGTTCATAATTGGTCCCATCCATCTTGACTATTGGTGCAGGTCCTTTGAATGCACCAGAAGAAGAGAACACATCACTTTTAATGTCGGACATTGTATTAATGAAATGAACCTCGGACAACTGAGGAGTAGATCAACCGAAGAATGTCTACACAAGCATGAAGAGGAGTGGTTGTATATATAGACTTATACAACCATTCCTATGCAGTTTATTAAGGTCTAGTGGCGTTTAGATGTGATATGGAAGACCAAAAACACCACCGATAACCAAAATCAGACCAATAGATTGCAAAACAGGGGCAGGAATACCAGTTTCAGATCACGGGAAGTCAACCGAAGCGCACTCGGCACTTGCTGGACACCCCAGCCGAGCACGGGGGGGGGGAGGGGGGGGGGGGGGGGGAGGGGGGGCTTTTGCGGCACCTCGGGATGGCAGGGGTCGGTCCGGGCGGTGGCGCAGGAGGCTCGGGAAAACCCAGGCAACGGCGCAGAAGGGTTGCACCGCCTTAGGGCAGCAGCGGTCGGCGGGGGGAAGGCCCTAGCTGGGCTGCGGCGGCGCCGAGAGGAGGCGGGGGGAGGGGGTTAGGGTTAGGGTTTTGGGTGGGATACGGGAACCCCGGTCTAGGACCGTTGCTCCGATACCATGTTGGGAGAACCGTTTTTCATACGATAGAAGAGACCCTAGGGCTCTCTTATATAGGAGAAAAGCCCTGGGTTAATTACATAAGAGAGGCATACCAAAAATAGAAAACTAACATGATTATCTCAACAACTACCATAATTATCTCAACAATCTCAACAGCACCACCATCACATGTTTGTTGAGTTGCTCTACCTTATTTCCATAATGAAGAAACTTGCTATGGTAGGAGTGAAAACTTGATATTCTTGTTGAATTGCATGTTGCTTACCTTTATAAGGTTAGCTTTGTGTTTATTATGCTAAATGTGGTACATCAAATTCACCCAATAACTATAAGATTAGAACATTATCACATCTTTTATATATATTTTGTGCTTGTTGATTAGCTTTGTATTTGTTGATTAGTAACTTGTGAGTTTATTGATTAGTAACTTGTGAGTTTGCTAAATATGAAAACTGCTAAATCTATGCATATGTATATATGTGTGTGTGTGTGTGAGATAGATTATATGTATTAAAAATTGATTTATATATTTAAAATAATTAAGAAAATTCAAAACTAACTAATGCTCGACTAAATTTGATCAAGCTTGTAAAAATCAGCCTACTAGGCCGACTAGTCGAGTCGGGGGGTAGCCGACTCGACTAGGCCTAGTTGGTCATTAGTCGGTCAGCCCGACTAGTCGGTCGACTAATCGGTTGACTTTTACATCAAGCTTTTATTTTTTTGTTTTTTTTTTTGCTTTTTTTAAAGCAAACTTATGATTAATGTTATACTTAAAGTCAATTACTTCTTTTGTTTCATTATGTAAGTATAGAAAATATACAAATCTATGTTAATACATAAGAAAACTTATTCTAATATGCAATAATGTTATATTTAAAGTCAATTACTTCTTTTATTTCATTACAAAAGTATACAAAATGTACAAATCTATGTATAAAAATAATTTATATATTTAAAATAATTAAAAAAATTCAAAATCGACTAATGGCCAACTAAATCCGATTAGTCACCCGACTACCGATTAATCCTTAGTCAGGGACCCCACCGACAGAGTACCGACTACCGCTTTCTGCAACCTTGAATCCGATTACTCTCCCGACTGTCAATTAATCCTTAGTCAGTGGTCATACCGACCGAGTACTGACTACCGACGTCTGCAACCTTGACCATCACATGCCCATGTAACAACAGACAATACTTGAGAGAAGCATAGAGTTCTCATAAAAGGTGGCATTCTTATTAACAATTACTTTATGCTTAGAAGGTGATCAGATTATATATCCCTTTACATCTACATCATAACCTTTAAACACCTCTTTCTTTGCCTTTGGTTATAACTTTCCTTCAACACAACCAAAGACATATAAAACAAAATAGTCATCATTATTACTACACCATACCTCAATGGGTGTATTATAGTCGATAGCAAATGAATGACTCAGATTCACCAAGTAACAAGCTCAATTCGCAGCCCCATCCCAGAATTCTCTACCAAGACCAACATTTGAGAGCATACACATTGCTCTCTCCAGAAGCATCTTGTTCATTAGTTCTACAACTCCGGTTTGTTGTGGTATATCCATGACAGTATGGTGTCTTGCAACACCCTCCTTGCAAAACGCATTGATCTCTGACAAAAAGAACTCCAATCCATTATCAGTATCCAGATGCTTTATCTTCTTAGAAGTATGGTTCTATCCCAACCTTGATAACCAACAACCTCAACAATATACTATATCCTTTAGAGTCCCATTGGACTAAAAAAATCCTTTAGAGTACAAAACTCCAAGGGATGTCTGGTTCATTCTCAAATTAGGAATATGACGAACTTGTGTTACTGTCCTCATGACTCCCTCATGCATATTGATTTTTACAGAGCTAATCCCTACATATTGCATAGTGCACCATTCCCCATGATGACATTTCCATCATCTATCTTCTCATAGGTGGAGAGCAAAACATTCAGGGTCATATGATAAGAACAACCTGAATCAAGTATCCATATGCCATCAGTTAACCTTTAATATGTGAAGGTGAGCAAATCATCTTCAGAACTTGCACCTCGCTGAGCCATTACAGCAATTGTGGCATTCACTTTCTTCTTTGGGTGATCTTTCTTACAATGTCTAAGTTCCTTACAGTAATTACGAATGTCCTTAGGATTGTGAAGATTCACAAACTTTGACTTTTTTCTTTCCTTTCTTCGCATTCTCAGAACCACTATGATTCTTCTAATCAATCATAACCAATCATGCAACCTGAGAGTCCTACTTATCAATAATCATGTGTTGAAGTTCATGCATGTGCAAACTCGCACAAACTTCCACTAGGGTTATCTCTTATCCACACTAAATGATTGAACAAAACTATAATATGATCGTGGAAATGAAACTAACAGAATCAAGGCAGTATCCTCATCTTTTATCTTAACATCTATCCTTTCTAAATCCATCAACAATGTATTTAAGGAATACAAATGTTCCTTGAGAGAAGTACCTTTTTGCATGCGGAGAGAAAACAATCATTGCTACAACTTATTGGTTAGATATTATATCATATACAGACTTTCGAATCTTAATCGTGGACTTGTCGCGTTTGTTTCATCAACAACCTCAACAATGATTTCATCCGCTAGACAAAGCATGATGATTGAATACGCTTTCTCTTCACCATTAACTTGAAGGGCTCAAGTGTCTTCACCATCTCCTTTTCCAATGGTGCCTAGATGTCCTACTGCTTGAGAAGTGCATGCATCTTGACTTGTCAAAGCTGAATATGTTTCTTCCTGTGAATTTTTAATCTCCAGATTGTGTGACATCGTCTAGGGATGTCAACGGGTCGGGTTTGGGACGGGTATCAATATTCCAAACACGTACCCATTTATAAAGTCACTACCCATACCCACCCAAACGGGTAATTCTAGCGGGTACCCATATACCCGATGGATACCCGTGTACCCAATGGGTACCCACATATTTGGCATAATAACATTGTAAGCTATTAATAAATGTACATAGATTTTCACACATAGATTAAACAGAGGAAGATCATGTAATATGGTGGTACACAAAGATGTGCAATGTGTACATTAGGTGTTTAATTCTTTTGGGTTGATAATTTTTATTTATTGAAGATACAAAAAAGTAGTTGAATATGAATAAATGGATAGAGAGGAGAAAATTGAGTTGATTTTTATATATACAGCTTGATACCTATTAGATAAGAGGTGGATTTGATAAGTTTGACTAAAATGCAACACACATATCTATATTAATATTTATATATTATTTATTGCCTACCACACAAAAGACAAGGGTTCAAATCCTACTCTTGCAGGGGTTGCGTTAGGTAGTCGATGGCCAGCGTAAAAAATAGTCGAATCTTTCAACATGGATTTGAGCAAGAATCCATGTAGCTGACCCTACTTATAGTGGGAGAACGCTTAGTACATTTATCTATTCGGGTTTGGGGCGGGTTCAGGTCAAGGCAATCCCAAACCCATACCCGCGTGGGTAGTAAATTCAACACCCAAACCCATCCAAAAACAAATGGGACGGGTTTTGGGTCCTTAAATGGGGCGGGTTTGGTCGGGTACCCAATGGGCATACCCAGATTGACATCCCTAGCATCGTATGCTTGATGATTATGATGAACACAACCCTTTGACATTAGTTTGTTGTGAGTAGCAGAAACAAAGGAGCACAAGCACAAATACAAACAAACAAATCATGTGCACATGGATTTACGCGGTTCACTCTTAACTGAGCTATGTCCTCGAACAGTGGTAATCGTTTTCATTGTATGTAGAGAAGGGAAAATACATAGGATACCGATAACCCTAATCCCAGGGTGTTTATATGGTACTCCCAGTACAAATGGATCATGGTATAAATGGATCCCAACAAGAGCCTTGTGATGTACGACGAGCTTCGCTTGCCATTCTTGTAGAAGGTGCAGAGAAAAACTGTTCTACGACTGGGTTTGATAAAACAGATGGTTATAATCCAAGGCATATCAACAATAAGAAAGTCCCACCATTCCACGATGCATGATTAAACAACACTTACTCAAGGTTCAGATATGTGGTATGTTGTATTTGTTCAGCCAAGTGGCTAAAAATGATTAAGAGAACATATAGAGGACTATAGTGGTGTATATGTGGATTATGTGGTCTGGGATAAGCTTAATTAAAAATTATTTAATATACAAAAATAAAATATGACGTTAGAAATTTATGCCATAGTGCATTATTTAACACGTCCTAAATTAAGAAAATAATTAAAATAATATATTATATAATGTTAAAACAAACATTCAATTATTCAATTATGATAATTATTGTTTGAGAATTTATAAGACCCACCTAAGGAGATAACAAAAAAGGATCACAATGTCCATAGATCCTACAAAGAAGAAAATTGTAGACAAAATAAGCATGAATATACATATGGTGTGAACAATATCAATGTAAATGTGAGTTGGAATTGCTAAAAATATATGGACGCAAAAATATACTACGTAAATGGAATGAAAAATGACAAAAAAATAGTATGAGAATTACGACCCAAAGAACAATTCGTATCCACCGTTTCAAAGCCATTGTAGCAATATTCAGTCAAATGGACCGAATATTCAATCGAATATTCTTATTCGGAGGGGAGACCGAATAGAATATTGTTGTTGGGTCAATATTCGGTCAAACACGAATATTCCCAAACATTTGGCCTGAGTATTTGGGTATTCGGCCAAATAAAAGATACATCAACGTAAATGTGTGATACCATAAAAAGACACAACACTGATGCAAGGAAAAAACCACCATCACATGTATGCAAAAAAAGACACATCAATTTCTATACGAGCCATAGAAAAAAAGAAATGATGTGTGTGCACAAGATAAGTTGCATTTCTCTTATTCCTCCCCTTATTACAGGGACAGCTATTAATTTATATTGAAATGTATAGTATAGAGTCTAGTTATGTTATGTAGACTCTTTCTTTGGTGGCTATAGTTCAAAGGAAACTCAAAAATTGGCATCGGAGAGTGTTCTATGCAAAGTGTTTGGAGTTGATTGAGCTGGATGTGAGAAACTTGGGAATTGCATACATCATTTTGATGCAGCTGAGTCTTCAATCATATCTTTCCATTACTTATTTCCTGATTATGTATTATTAACTTGCCTTATTTGCAGCCGCGAGTTATGGCTGGGCATAAGTAATACAGTAAATTAAAGACCCAGATGTTGTGCACATCTTGGCAATATGTGCACAGAACAATTTGGAAATCTCCACAACGAAGATGCAGATATCGGTTGACTATGTTGCCAATGTTAATGCAACCCTCAATTGCTACCATAAGGAAGGTTTGTGAGTAATGATTCAATTTCGTCATAGTCGGTAGGGGAGAAGTTGTAAGTAGATATGATAATCAAATCTATTGTGTGCCCATATGTTGTCTGCCGTAATATGTGCCCATAAAGAAAGTTTGTGAGGGAACCCATCTGCTCCACTGATGGATGAGTCCCATCCTCCTCAATTTGAGATTGTGGCATTGACTATTTGCTCAAATCTATGTTGAAAGATTCGATTATTTTTTATGGTGGCTGTCAACTACTAAACGTAAACCCCACAAGGGGGAATTTGAACCATGGTCCTTTGGGTGATAGGCACAATTGAAAAACATCACAATTGAATTTTCCTGCAAGATACAATTACCCAACCAATTAACTCAACCATTCACTATTCTCGAATCTCGACAAGTATCCTATGACGGAACCTTCTTTGATCTTATCTCATGAAAGGAAACCCAACTTTTTAAGATCCCCATTTGGAAGAGAGACAATTCTGAGGATATATTGCAGCCCATGAAAGGAAGCCACACTTCTCCGAAGGTCCTATATGGGAGAGGTCTATTTGGTGATGGATATTCCACTGCCCTTCAGGCTTCATAGACGTAGTAGAAGATTGTCTTTAGTTGTACAAGTGACAACGGAGAAAACTTTGCCTTGCAATTTATGTTCTTCGATGAAGATCATTGTGCTTTATTAGGCACTCATATGAGGTTCAATACATAAGACCAGACCATACCCACTCCTTCCACCACCAGACGTGTCGAGAGGGAAGGGATGCTCCTCCAAGATGCAGCATCCCAGCATTACATGCTCTAACTTTAGGAGAATATTAAAACAGTCTGCCTAACATCAAGCATGTTCCTAACTAGTCATCATGTCTACAAGAATCATCCGTTATACTAGTTTAAGAATTTATTTGATTGATTAGCAATATGTTAAGTTTGTTAGTTATTTGTTTCATAATGTGTTGCTTGCCTTTTAGTTTATTGCTATTGTAAGTCACGTCTATGTGCTATGGAGAGAGGGTTAATTTTATTTCTTTAAGTTAACAACAATAACTTCTCTTTCCATTTTTATTTAAAAGGAAAAGGTTGCGACGTCAAGGGAGACGTTCATCCAAAAACTTCTATAGATTCCCTATATTGAACAAAAATTAGTTACAAGGACTAAAAGGTTCAAAGGCTTTTGGCATGTCCTAAGACATTCTCCATGTACATTCTCTCCAGAATATGGACCCATTCCATGCAAGCCACATAAACCATAAGATAGCCGCCACCCAAATCTTGGCGATAGTGCATGTCCTAACCCAACTAAGGACTCCCAAAACCCATCCCAATAACTCCGTAACTCCGGGAAGACCTCCAAAAGATGTAGAAACTTCGTTGTGGTTTGACAACTTAAGGGTTACAGAACCCGAAGGGTTAAGGGTTACGGAACCCGAAGGGTTTCGAACATAAATGTAAATATAATAACTCTAACATACGCAAAGTGCACTGATTTGACAAGGCAGTACAAAAATGAGGAAGTCAGCCTCTATCCTCCCTGCAATCTCTTGTTGTACAGCAAGCATCAGATGCCAAAGCAAAAAGTCAGGGAAAGCAAACCCCAAGTATCCCCCCTTCCCTGTCCAATCACTGGTCCAAAAGCGGAATCTAGACCCGTCATTAAGAACATACTTCATGAGTGGGCCTACCACGAGGAAGAACAGATAAAATACCCCTCCAGAAGTTTACTTAGAAAGGCAATTTCACAGCACCAACCTGCATAGAGGGATCCATAGAAATCTCATAGATTGAATGAATCGCCCTGCACAAGAGGTCAGACCCCTCACGCCATATGCGAGTCACCCATTTCTCTTCCAACTCTCTCGATGGCATTAACCTTTACAGATGAAAGTTAAAACAGGAGCATAACATGTAAAAGATGGAAGTTTATATTGGCGAACACGTAAATGGGTATTTCTGAGGGGTGTTATATAAAAAGACTTTTGGAGCATCAATGTAAATGCCCCATTTATAAAGAACTTTGAAAAATAAGAATTACGTTGAATAGATCAGGGTTCAGGTAGCTTTTAATGCAATAGGAAAGTTAAAGAATAAACAAGCATAAAAGAAGGGAGGAGGGTTGATATGGTAAACATGAAAACAACAAAGGCAGTGAGAAGTCAAAGCAAGAGAAATGGGACAGAACCTTGAAGTGGAAGGAGAATGACTCCAGGGAAGAGTAAGAAAAGAGATCAAAGGAAGGAAAGGAGCTCAAGGTGACATAACTTTCTTTTGATTTCTGTTCCCATTCTCAATACGGGTCCAAAGCTTCATCCTAAATCCTAAAACTTCCTGATAGCTATGTTCCTTGCCTCAGTTACTTGGACTATTTTGACTTAACAAAGCTCCTATTTATAGCACCGATCAACTTCTAACAACATACTACGAGCTCATAATTTTAAAGCTCATCTGATATACTGCAAAGGTGAACTATGGAATACGACAATACACAGAGATACTAGAAGAACATTCAAAAACTCCAAACTCGTTTCCTCCTAGCATCAGAATTCCACAAAAAGCACAGGCAACTTCACTTGCTGAAGAGTAACGGCTGAGGAAGTTCATCCACTTCAGAAGTTGGACCAGAAACCAGTTTGTTTATTATTAAACGGTTCAGCATTGAAGAAACAAGAAATAGACTAAACTGGATGTCTATAATGAATCATTATACCTTATTCAAGATGGGCTTTAATGTCCTGCATGGGCCACAGGTTGGTGATGTATAAAGGACACATATAAGCCGTCCACTCTCATGGTACAACTTTCTAAGTGCATACTGCAAACACAATATCAACATTAGAATCACAGCACTGCAGAAAGATTACTTTAACGACATGCAGTCAATGGCATCTTATGGCTAATCTCTCTTGTTTCAGAAAATGGCATAAACAAAATTTTTACCTGGCCCTTATGCTTTGTAAGTGTAACATCAAAACCCATTTGGACATCCCTATCTGACACTTCCTTCTTAACTTCCTCGGCTACAGGCTACAAACAACAGAAAAGTGTATGTAAATCAAATACAACCTGATGAACTATTAAGAAAGTGCCAGTATTCATGGACAAGTATATGGATGAATGTGATGTAAAGCAGAATATGGAAAACGGAACAACCAAATGGATAATCTTAAAGAAAACTGATTTGAAGGTCAAGATTACTGAAGATGTACACATAATCTTGAAACTAGATAAAGTACTAAAATAGATGGAAGGTCAAGTTTATTAGAGTCTAAACATAAAATAAGGTTGTAAAATAATTTCACAACTGGAATAGTTTATTAGAGATTCGAAGGTTCGCGTTAAAAAAATGAGGATTTAAACAGGTTTACTTCCTTGACAACTAAGGGAAAAAGTTCTATGGAAAAAAAAGATTTACTAGTGATGCATGAAAACAAAGTAATTCTCAAGGGTTTACTTTGATTTAATGCTTACAAGAATGCTAGACATCAAAGTTCAAATAATTACCTGGTGGAATTCAACAAGAAGATCATTGGAAACCAAATATCTCTCAACCGATAAAGCAGCAATACAGCCAGATCCAGCAGCAGTAATAGCCTGCCTCCATTCATGATCCTACTCAAAGATAACAAGAATTTCAGAGATAATGGTCCAGAGATAATAGATAACAAGAAAACTAGATATTTCTCCAGAAATTGGAAATGCCAACAGCAAATAATCAATCCTTGTAAAAACGTCACCTCACCAAGAATAAAATTAGAATGCACTTTTTCTGAACAGTATGGGCTTATAATTGTACTTCTCATCTCAAAGATCTATGCATCCTCAAAAACACAACTTATCACCCTTTTTCATCATATTCCAAAATTAAGGATAAGGAACCAAGAGCTTGATAGGCCTTCTCAAATGGAAGAAGGAATCCACAAAAACTTGGATCCAACACCATGATAAAGTACTACACTCATGATTAGACCATGTCCCTGAGATTTGATATATGAGCTCAAGGGATCCAATACTGAATTGAGAGAAGAATATTAGAATGAGAGATGATGCCCATTCTGCCTAAGAAATAAATATGATGGTGAAGTTAGAGAATATTGCGGATGTTCTTGTCTTGCAAGTAAGAATCATGGACCCACAGTTCATTGTGACGGAACATAATTTCCCCTGCAATCTGTATGAACATAATTTCCCATGCAAACTGTGTGATAGAACAATTCAAGATCGATGAAAGATTTCCGACTCTTTCCTCACTAGATAGTTCCGGTGCAGTGAGGATATGTCCATTTTCATGTCCCCCAAATGACGAGAGGAACATTTGAGACCAAAGGGTATGGTTGGAATCAATGTAGAAATAGATATTATTATATGCTATGTACCCGTTTGTCATTTATGTTTTTCTCTGGACTACTTTGTATTTTACCCTTGAGGTCTCTCCCTATATAAGAGAGCCTAGGGTTCCCTTGAATAATAGATTACTCTTTTCTCACAACATGGTATCAGAGCCATAGGGCTTCTCCACCCACCACCGCCCACCCCCCTCTCTCCCCCCCCCCTCCCGGGCCACCCTCCAGTCCCGCAGACCCCCCCCCCCCCCCCGGGTCTCTCCCACCGCCGCCGGACCCCCCCCCCCCGGGTTCCCCCAAGTGTCGCCCCAGCGCCGGCGGACCCCCCCCCCCCCCCCGGGTCCACCCCAGCGTCGCCGGACCCCCCCCCCCCCGGGTCCACCCCAGTGCCCCCCCCCCCCCCGGTCCCCTCCAGTGCCGCCGTAACATCCCAGCCCGCCGCCTCGTCTTCATCTTCCGGCTTGCCCTAGCCGGACTCTTGCTACATTGATCGTAGCCGTCTCTTCCTCCAGATTTATGGATTTGGGTGCGTAAAGTCTACATACGCACTCGAATCCTATGAAGTTTGTGTAGGCATCTATCACTTCGTCTACATACCTTAGTTCTTCTTCGGCGGCAGTATGTCAGAATCATATGTTGATATGCCCTTCATAGGCGCGTTCAAAGGTCCCGCGCCAATAGTAAAGATGGACGGATCGAACTATGAGCTCATGGCGATGCAGTTCATGAGTCTCATGAAGTCGAATGGTAAGAAGCACATTCTTACCGAGGATGAGCCAGCAGAGAAGACAGGGATATATGCCTCGTGGGAGGCTGATAATTCGTATGCCAAGGTCTGGTTGTCAGGAACACTGTCGATGGAGATTGCCAATTATGTCCTCCATCAACCCACTGCCAAGGCGATGTGGGATATTCTGGCTGCTACATATTCCCAGGTACGAAATGAGACCAAGATGTTACAACTTCAGCATGATATATTCACGATGAAGCAGAATGGCAGACCTCTTCGCTCCTTGTACACATCCCTGAGAGGGATGTTTGAGAAGCTGTACAGCACCATTCCCCTCACAGCGACTCCTAAACAGCAGAAGACATTCAGGAATGCCACCATGGTGAGTGTTCTACTTGCGGCCCTAGATCCTGAGTATGACGCCGCCCGCTCTCAGATTTTGGTTGATGCAGTTATTCCTCCGATGGAGGATATCTACAGGAGACTTAGTCGCATATCAGTTTCTTCCAGCTCATCTACTCCACCCCCATCGGCGATGGCAGTGTCGCGTGGGAGAGGTGGTCACTCTACTGGCCGTGGTCGTGGACGTGGACCCCAGGGTAGGGGTGGTCGCTTTCGGCCGTGTTCATATTGTCACCACACAGGCCACTTGGAGGAGACATGCTACTCTAAGCATGGGTTCCCAGCATCGGCACGTGTAGCAGAGCATTCTCAGCCTCAGTTGGCATCTACTGCAGACAATCGTTTCGAGGAACTTGTGGCACGTCTACGTGATATTATGCCACAATCATCTGGTGATTCTTCTGGTGGACCTTCAGATGTTGCTGCTACAGCATCTGCCAGTTCCTCTGCTGCTGCTAGTACCTCAGGTAGTGCTACGGCATTTACATCTTCCCATGATATCTCTGGTTGGATTATAGATTCTGGTGCCACACATCATCTCTGCCGTGATAGAGAGAGACTTGAGTCCTACAGGGACATTTCTCATGGCCGCTCAGTACAGATTGCAGACGGTACTCATTCTCCCCTCGTTGGACAGGGGGAGGTCTCCCTATCTTCTACTATGCATCTACAGAATGTCCTACATGCTCATGAGTTCTCGATGAATATGTTGTCTATTAGTCAGATTACGAAGGATTTGCATTGTCGTGCTATATTTGACCCGTCTTCTCTTATTTTTCAGGACATACTAACGGGCAAGGTGATTGGTTGTGGCTTTGAGCAGAATGGTCTATATCGGCCGGTCCGGAATATTTATGCCGGCGTCTCTTCTCATTCTGCTGGACCAGTTTCTCCGTACATCTGGCATCTTCCTTTTGGTCATCTCCCGCTCCAGAAAATGCGACATCTTCTGCCTCAGATCTCTCCTAGTTCTTCCTTTCGCTGTGAAGCGTGTCAGTTGGGAAAGCATCATCGGTCGAGCTTTCCTAGTCGTCAGAGTCGGAGCAGTAGCTCCCCATTTGAGTTGTTTCACATAGATATATGGGGTCCAAGTCGTGTACCCGATCATCAGGGACACAGATTTTATCTAGTGGTAGTGGATGATTTTTCTCATGTTTCTTGGGTCTTCCTTTTAAAGAATAAATCTGAAGCAGGCGATGTGATTAAGAATTTGATTAATAAAGTGCAAAATGCGTTTTCTTCTACTGTCAAATATGTTCGTACTGATAATGCTCTTGAATTCTGCACATGGTCCCTCTCTCAGTTCCTTTCGTCAAAGGGCATTATTCACCAAACCACTTGTGCTTATACATCTCAGCAGAATGGTGTGGCAGAAAGAAAGCATCGCCACCTTCTTGACATTATCCGAACCCTACTGATTCAGAGTTGTGCACCTATTCCTTTCTGGGGGGATGTTGTTCTTACTGCTTCCTACCTGGTCAATCGTATGCCATCCTCTGTTCTTGGTGAGAAAATTCCTCTCTCTATCATTTTTCTGACAAGGAATTATTCTCACTTACTCCTCGTGTCTTTGGTACTGTGGCATTTGTTCATCTTCTGACTCCTGGACTTGACAAACTCTCTTCTAGAGCTGTCAAGTGTGTCTTTGTCGGTTATTCTCGGACTCAGAAGGGCTATCGGTGTTATGATCCCATAAACAAGAAATACTTTGTCAGTGCTGATGTCACGTTCTTTGAGTCTGTTATGTGTTTTTCCCCTGCAGGTGACAGACTGGTACCATCCACTACCAACGATGATGTCTATGTCCCTCCACCACCTACTTGGAGTCCACCTGTGTCCACTCTTGTTCCTGACTCTACGTCATCTTCACCACCAGCTCCACCTCCACCACCTCCACGACCTCCTATTCCGCCTCTACCAAAATTCTATACGCGTCAGTCAGGTCCTGCTCAGGCTACACGTCAGACATCCATCATGCCTCAGGTATGTTCAGAGGGCATTACTACTGACGGGTTAGATATGGTACATGTGCAGGATTCTTCATTGCAGGAGGAGACTACACCATCCAGTACAACGGAAGATGATCTTGATCTTCCTATTGCTATCCGGAAGCAGAAGCGGACGTGTACATCTTATCCCTTTGCTTCACAGGTGTCTTTTCATCGCCTCACATGCGACTTTCAGAGATTTGCCGCAACTTTATCTTCCGTGGACATACCACGGACCTACCAGGATGCTATGGAGATTGATTGCTGGAGAAAGGCTATGGAAGATGAGATGCATGCACTACAGTCTCGTGGCACATGGACCTTGGTTGTTCCTCCTTCTGATGCATCTATTGTGAGCTGTAAGTGGGTATTTACAGTTAAATACCACGTTGATGGCAGTCTAGATCGGTACAAAGCACGGCTGGTCGCGCGAGGTTTTACACAAACCTATGGCGTGGACTATATGGATACATTTTCTCCAGTGGCTCGTCATTCCACTCTTCGCATTCTCTTATCAGTTGTTGTGGTACGTGACTGGAGTATATCTCAACTGGATGTCAGGAATGCATTCTTGTATGGTGATCTGCAGGAGGAAGTTCACATGCAGCAGCTACCAGGGTTTACTGCTGAGGGGGAGAAGCATATGGTGTGTAGACTTCACAAGGCAATTTATGGCCTCAAACAGAGTCCAAGAGCGTGGTTCCAGAAGCTTTCCAATCTGATAGAATGACAGGGATTCAAGAGGTCGAATGCAGACCACTTGTTGTTTGTTCAGAAGTCATCGGCAGGTACGGTTGTTATCATGGTCTATGTTGATGATATTCTGGTTACAGGGAGATGATATTCAGGGCATAGAAAGGGCGAAGGCATTCCTAGGCTGTCATTTCGTCACGAAGGATCTTGGAACCCTAAGATACTTTCTGGGGTTGGAATTTGCCAGGAACATGGCCTCAAATTTCAGCGAAATTCAGTCGAATTTCTATCGAATATCGATATCCCGTCGAAATCGAAATTCGACCGAAATGGCCGAAATGATCGACATATGGGGGCCCTAGTACAAAAAATGACCGAAATGACCGAAATTTCGGTCGAATTTCGACCGAAATTCCACCGAAATTTTATTTCGGCCAATCACTAAAATGGTGACCGAAACCGACATTTAAGGCCTTGGCCAGGAATGCACAGGGTCTAGTAATGACCCAAAGGAAGTACATCACAGATTTCCTGACTGAAACAGGCATGGCTGGATGCAAACCATCAAGTATTCCCATGGATCCAAGCATGAAGCTGTATGATGATGACACTGCTGAAGTGGATAAGAGGAGATATAGAGAAATGGTGGGTAAGCTCCTTTATATTACCATAACTCATCCCGATATTGCCTTTGCAGTGAGCAAAGTGAGTCAGTTTATAGAGCAGCCAAGACAAGTTCATATGGATGCCATATACATGATACTGAGGTATCTGAAGTCTTCTCCAGGTTCAGGGTTGCTGTTTCGAAAGGGCACAGATTTGTCTATCTCAGCATGTGCAGATGTCGATTATGCAGGATGTCCTAAGGATCAAAAATCAACCTCAGGATTTGCAGTTTTTGTTGGGAGCTCTCTGGTTTCTTGGAAAAGCAAGAAACAAACTGTTGTGGCAAGGTCCACTGCAGAATCCGAATATAGGGCCATGGCGCAAGCAAGCACGGAGATGATGTGGGTTCGATCTGTACTGGAAGACCTACATGTAGCAATACCTCTACCCATGCAGCTTTAGTGTGATAATCATGCAGCTTTATTTATTGCCAACAATCCAGCCTTTCATGAAAGAACAAAGCACATTGAAGTTGACTGCCATTACACTAGAGACTTGATCCAAAGAGGATTGATATCTACAGCTCACGTGAGCTCAGGGGATCAGACTGCTGACATACTCACCAAGCCGTTGCTTAGAGAATCTTTCCAGAGATGTTCTTCCAAGCTAAGTATGATAGAATCTATGCTCCACCTTGAGGGGGAGTGTAGAAATAGATATTATTATATGCTATGTACCCGTTTGTCATTTATGTTTTTCTCTGGACTACTTTGTATTTTACCATTGAGGTCTCTCCCTATATAAGAGAGCCTAGGGTTCCCTTGAATAATAGATTACTCTTTTCTCACAACAATCAATGTTCGGAAAGTCGGCCCAGGCGGCCGCATATGCGGAGTCGGTACTCCTATCGCACCGAGTATGCCAAACTCGCTCCATATGCGGATTATGGGGTATATGCGGCCGAGTAGGCCGCATATGCGTCCGCATATGTCTAGACTTTGAACCCGGTTAGCTGAAGCAACTGATGCATGGAATACACAGCAGGGTATCCGATTAATTGGATCCGTTTTGGGACCGGTTAAGTGGTTGATTAGGGCATTGCCTCGCATGAACCCTCTCTATCAACTTAACGAAAAATCCTCTTATAAACCCTGGACCTATAACATGTCCAAACATATCTTTTTGGTTCTAGTTTTGCACCATGCCACTATTAAATAAAATTTTATTTTGTATAGATTTTTTTAAATGCAATTGTTTCAATGTATACGAATGATCTATTGGATTTCACTGGATAGATTGGATTTCGATCAAATAAAATTTTATTAGATTTGTATCTTGCCAACATTAGATTTGCATCATGCCACTGTTAAATAAAATTTTAGTTTGGATAGATTTTTTTAAATACAACTATTTCAATGTATACAAATGATCTTTTGGATTTTACTGATAGATTGGATTTCAATCAAATAAAATTTTATTAGATTTGTATCTTGCCAATATTATATTTGCAGCATGCTACTGTTAAATAAAATTTCAGTTTGCACTTATATTTCTTCCATGTTATATTTTTTTGAAACATAAATATATAATGTTTGAATTTATTATTATATTTTTAATTATTTTTGAATAAAATAATAGAAACTGCATAATCCGCATATATTTCCGCATGCTCGATTGCTCGCTTCAGAGCCTGACCTTGGTTGGAATCATCTAAACTTGATCATCTGTATGGAGTAGGGGTATTTGATCTCACCATATGTCATAATTACTGTGAGGGAACCTGCAGATTGCTCGTAGATTCGTACGATGTGGCCACATCCCAAACACACGCCCGATGTTATATGTAGTTATATCCAGTGATTCTTAGTTCACATCAAATTATGATCAGTTTAAATTGAAGGCAGCTCGTAGAAAAGGAATACAAACATGTTACCACGGACTGAAATCAGCTTTAAATGTCATCAGAGCTATAAGCGGTGGAATTCTGGAATCTTCAGTTGTCAGAACTCTAATCAGACACTGCTGGAACCCTAAGCCTCACAAGTAGAATTATTTGGACGTGCGACAATCTGGGCAGGATCTCCGCTAGATTTCAAATCTAGGTGAATCATCGACCGACGACGACCAAATGTGCTAGGGAGAGAGATGGTAGTGTGGAACCAAGGTTGAGTGGTGATAAGATGATGATGAGGCGATCAGCAACAAGATGGGACCGAGTAGGGGGTCCGCCTTCAAACAGTGTTATCTGGGACCTAGACGAAGTGACGGCAAGCATTCAATATCATAAAGGCTTCAAGTGTCAGACAACGGGAGGCCGGGTGGAGCCTCGGGCATTGGGCACTAAATCGGAGCTGATAGCAACCTGTTGATCATCAACGAAGCCCTTCAGCAACGAAGTGGATGCGATGAATTTCAGTAGAGGCGGTCGTAAACCCTCATTTTTTAAGATTGGGGAAGAGAAACTTCTCTTGTAACATGTTGATAAGTGGTTCTCTTTACCTAGATTGATGAACCTAAGCTTTCTTTTATTGGAAGAGGTTTTAGGCAAGTTACAAGCATATTGCTATTTGGAAAAAGTAAACAAGATAAAAAAAAATAAACACAGGGATCTGACTGTCCTGGATGACCAATTCTAGCCATACTCTCAACAATTTAGTTGCCTCTGTAAACTTGGGGCATGGTCATGACAAGTTGTCTACAAGGCTACCAAGAGTGTTTTAGCCAAATATTCCAGTTCCAGGACTGAGTAGGGATATAAACGTCGGTCTTGCTCATCGTAGCATTTTGTGTTTATTGATGTCACCTTCTTTGAGTAGATCCATACTCTCTTTTAAAAGGTTTTGTAAACATACTTACATGTCCAATAGGAATGTCTACTTTCATCTTCACATGCAAGGAGACCCAGATTATTCAGCCTTGCAAGGTTCAATTATACAAGATGGATATGGGTAATGAGATCACAAGAGCTATGGAGATGTGAAATGATGACCACGTTGTCATGCTTATTGCAAATAATCCAAATTTCCATACGATACACTCGTGATTAATCTGGAAAGGACTCCTTCATACTCCGCAAGTATCATCCTTCTTATGGATGCCATCATATATTTTCTAGCAACTACCCAATTTGATGGTTGTGTTTCCAAGTTGGGCGTGCATAACATTTATGGTCAAGATTGAGCGGAAATTTTGAGATAAGTTAGAGTTGAGTGTTTATTTTCTTCTTTATTTTCTTTTTGTTTTCTAATGTATGTTTATAAGTTATAGTATAACTTTATCACCACTCATTCTCCTATAGAAAAAGGGTAAACCTCTCGTAATAAAATAAGTCTTTTAATTTTCCCAATAAATATTAGGGATTTTTACCCGGCAGACCCTATAAACTTTGCCAATCACCTCTACGACCTTTGAAACAACCTAATTCCCCCCTCGGCCCCGTAAACTTGCCAACTCTTACCCCATGAACCCTTCGGGTAATATGTTTTAAGTCCATGGAGGTTCTTAGGGTAATTTACAGGGTCGACGGGTAATTACGTTGTGCAAAAAGTCGTAGAGGCATTTTAAAACGTTTATAGGGTCTGCTGGGTAAAAATCCCTTTATATTAATAAACCTTTTTCATTTACCTTGGTATTTTTATATAGAATAACTTATAGTCAGATAACCGAGGTCACTGTTTGTTGAGATCTATTCTGTGAAGATTGATTGGTTGAATACTAGTGAAGAGCATTTTTGATGTGGTTGATCTCCCTCTTGCCTTCTGATTGGTTGAGAGATGTTGGGCTAGATTGATGAGGTACCTGATAGACATGACCAACGAGCTGGGGGCCGCCTGGCCAGCCCACTAATATATATACATATAGATAAGCTAAATAATACATGTATTAATATGATATACTTCAAGTTTGTCATATGTGACACTAGTTTTAAATAAAAATTAATAGTTTACATGTCAAGTAACATGTAAACTACTTATATTAGTTATATAAAGTATAAATGGTATTAATAAAATCATTTATGCTTATTAAATGCCATTAAAAAATTAATGAAAAATGTACAAAATGGGTCATGGGCCGGTTGGACAGAGGTTTTTGAACCTCGGTCCGTTCGGCCCGGCCCGTATTTTGGCCAGGTCTAGTGTCTGATCCGCCTCATGCATCCTGATTTGCTGAGAGCTATTGGGGTGGATTGCTGAGATGCTCAATCCACCTCATGCATCATGATTGGTTGAGTGCTGATGGTGGAGATTGCTGAATACAATTGGTATTCTTTTGTTGTAGTATAAAAGGAGCCCTGTGACACCACATATTGTATCCAACATCATTCACGTAATAGTGGAGAGAGCATGGTGTGAGCCATGGAAGGCCATATCGCGATATATCGGTGATATATCGGTATCGACATGTGACCGATATATCGCTGATATGGATGATATCAAGGTTGCAAAAAGCGGTAGTCGGTACTCGGTCGGCAGGGTCACCTACTAAGGAGTAGTCGGCAGTCGGGCGACTAGTCGGATTTAGTCGGCCATTAGTCGGTTTTGATTTTTTTATTATTTTAAATATATAATTTATTATTATATACTATATATATATATACTCAATCATAAATATGAATAGATTTAGCCATTTTCAATTTTATAAGAGCTAAAAAAAGAAGCAATTCAAGGAAAAAAGTACCAAGTTAAGAATAAATGTTTGCTACATAATATTAGGCTATTAGCTAATGTTCACTAACAGATACAACATGTCAAAATACGAATAATTCCTGCAAGCATGAAGCATCAAATTAAAAGTCATTCACCTCCATCAAGGTCATCATCCAAATCAATCTCTTCTTCTTCTTCTTCTTCTTCATCTTCATCATCATCTTCTTCATCATCATGTATGTCTTCAGGTTGAAATTCCTCTTCTTCTTCATTTATAGGTGCAACATTTGAGCTCGAAGATGAAGCTCCCTTGCCACGTTCACCTCGTTGACTTCTTCTCAGCTCCAAATTCTCTTCTGCACCACTTGCATGCGCTACAGCACCCCAAGTTAATCCGGAGCCTGGAAAGACCTCCTCATCTTGGGCTTGTACGTTGACCTCTCCAGTCCATTCACGTAAATATGCATGATCACGAGAGGAAAGAGGATCTTTTCCTTTCTCAAGACGACGTTCCATCAGGTTGGAATTGAAACGAACGTATACAAGATCATTTAGCCTCTTTGTTTCCAACCTGCCTCTCTTCTTGGTATGGATCTGTAAGCAACATTACAAAACATTAAGACTAATGACTAATTTACAACTAGTATTTCTATTTGGTGGGTCACTAGAGTCATTACCGAGTCAAACGTACTCCAGTTGCGCTCACATCCAGATGATGCAGAAGTCAAGCTCAAGATCTTGATGGCCATGTCTTTCAAATGTGGTGCGTCATCTCCATAATTGTACCACCAATTAGCTAATAAAATATATAATGGTTAAGTCAATGAAATCAACGATGATCAAAATGACATTAATGGAAAATAATTCCTTAAATACCTGGATCGAAATTTTCATCATTTCTTATCCTCTGTCTCACGGCTAATGGCTTCCCAAATGCCCCACGACCATGTCTGTAATCAAGAAGCTCCTTTGTGGTGATAGCATCTTGTATATCCAAATCTGGATAAAATCTTTCCATGCAATCCATAAAACCTCTCTTCACCACAATGTCTACATCACCACCACACTCCGTGAAAAAGAAGTATGGGTTCCAAAAGTAAGCCGCTAGATGCAATGGAGTGTCAAGCCTGCCTTTGGTCTTGGAGATAATAGCATCCACAAAAAACTTGTAAGATGACTCCACGCTATTTAAAGATGCAATTATCTCTCTCTTTGCCTCTTCAAGCCCTCCATAAACAAAGCCCATGGATGGGCGGCAATCTGCATCAACCACACGCAATAGACGCACCAAAGGTGTAAAAATTTTTGATTGCAAATGCGGTGTGGTTCCAAAAAGTAGGGCTGAAGACAATGGATGCTGCTTGTTCTCCCTTTTTGGTCTTGTACCACTTGCAAGACCTCCATTCATCTGACGAAAACATCAACCTGAGCTTGTCTTTTTTCTCTAGAATGCTTTCTAGAGTGAGAAAAGTAGTAGCAAACCTCGTTTGCCCTGGTCTAGCAATGTCTCTCTTGTTTGTAAACTTCCGCATCAAGCTCAAAGTTTTAGTGTGAGCATAAATAAAGATTGTGAGCGTCCTCGCCTTTTTAACCGCGCTCTTCACTTTTGAATCTCTGCTGATCTCCTCCAAAGCAAGATCAATAGAATGAGCAGCACAGGAAGTCCACCATATCTGAGGATATTTTGTGAGTAGCAATCTCCCTGCTGCTACATTTGCTGAAGCATTATCCGCAACAACTTGAACAACACTATCCACGCCAACTTCATTTATGCACTCATCCACGAGCTGAAAGATATAGTCAGCGGTGTGTGTCTCATCAGAAGCATCAATAGACTTCAAAAATGAAGTCCCCAAGGAGCAATTGACACAGAAGTTCATGATGCTCCTTCCTCGCATGTCCGTCCATGCATCAGTCATTATAGAGCACCCTGTCTTCTTCCATGTAATTCGATGACATTGCAAGTCATCAGATATTTTCTTGACTGCCTTCTTCAAAAATGGACCACTTATCTCATACCTCGTAGGAGTCTTCAAGCCTGGGCCATACATTCCAATTGCCTCCACCATCTGCTTGAATTGTTTCGTGGTGAATGCATTGAAAGGGATTGTCGATGTATATGCCCAATTGCATATATAGGAGACAACCCTTTCACGATGGTCCTTGGATAAAGCGTCTTTTATGCTCATTTGGCGTGTTCCTTGAACGGCGACATTCTGTTCCAAAGATTCGGAAGATCGATGTCTTTTAGCAGATCCAGCATCTCCAACAATGCCAATATCAATCTCATCTCTCATCTCAGAAACCTCAATGGCCTTTTGACTCTTCTTTCTAGCAACATCATCCAAGTATGATATCATCATCTTCTTCGTCTCTTCGTCCACCTTAGGACATGCAGCCACATTGCCTTTACGGTGCGCAAGATGTTGCTTGAACCTATAAATACCTCCTTTCACCACCTTCTTGCACAACCTACAAGTAACCGTGTTCGAATCTGCACGGTTTGAAAGATATCCAAATTGCCATGCAGGATCACTTGATCCTGGTGGCACATAAAAGGAAGAGTCACCACCAGAGGCGACATTCGTGGGAGGTGTTTCCATCTACATTGCCAAAAACAACAACAATCATAAAACTTAGACTAATCCTTTGAATTTATAACCAAACAACAACAATCATAGAACTTAGACTAATCCTTTGAATTTATAACCAAACAACAACAATCATAGAACTTAACCTATGAATTGAATCAATAACCAAACAATCATAGAACAACAACAATCATAGAACTTAACCGATAGCAACAATCATAGAACTTAACAACAATCATAGACTAATCACTTGAATCAATAACCAAACAACAACAATCATAAACTTAGACTAATCTTTTGAATTTAATCAATAAACTTAGAACATAGAACAACAATCAATGGAGGCTCTTGAATGTATAACATGAACTCACAACTTGAATTTATAATATATTTGAGCATAAATTTCGAAAAAAAAAGCAAAAAAAAAAACCTAACCGGACTGGCGGTTGGATAGCGAGGTGGAGGAGAGCTGGGAGACCGAACGGCGAGGAAGGAGTGGCCGTGCGGGGACCACTGAGCGCTGCGCGACCTCCGGACGGCGAGCGGCGTCGGGAGGAGGCGGCGTGGAGAGCAGGCGGAGGAGGCGGCGTGGGTGAACCGTGAACCAGGAGCGCGTGAGGAAAATGTCGGGGGTGGGGAGTTTAGGTTACTGTCGGACAGTAACCTAAAACTCCCGATTTCTATTCATTCGGATCCTCATGATACTCGGGTGCCGGATCTTTGTTGCAAAAGCGGCCGACTAATCGGCCGACTAGCCCGACTAGTCGGGCCGACTAGTCGGTCCACCCGACTACTGACCGACTCTCCTAAATCGGGTCGGTCAGTGGGCCGACTCGACTAGTCGGACCGACTAGTCGGTCTAGTCAGCCGATTTTTGCAAGCTTGGATGATATTTAGCCTTTGAAGGTCATTTTCTTCATGAAATCGGTTCGATATCGGCAATATGGCGTCGATATATCGTATCGACACTGTTCCGATATCGATACCGATACCGATATGGCCTACCATGGTGTGAGCAAGTAGAGTAGGCACATTGCCAAACCACTATAGATCCTCTCTTGTGTGATTGTGCAAGTTTTCTTCTTCGATCATGGTTATAGTCGTGCAATGCTTGATCGAATCCGTCCGTAACAACTGGTATCAGAGCAAGGTTCAGAGATCAACCTCTACACAGATGGCGAAAGAATTGAAGGTCAAGATCGAAGTTCGTGTTCTGGAAGATGCAAATTGAAGATGTTCTATATCAGAAGGATCTCTATCTTCCGATCGAAGGGAAGAAGCCCAAAGCCATGAAGGATGAGGAATGAAACGTCTTAGACCGAAACGATCTAGGAATGGCAAGACTCAGCCTTGCTCCATCGATGGTTTCAAATATTGCAAAGGAGACAACGATGATGAATCTTTTCAAAGATCTTGAGAAATGTACGAGAAGCCATCTGCATCAAATAAGGTGTATTTAATGAAGAAGCTTTTCAATTTAAATATGAGCGAGAACTACGTAGTGGATTCACACTTGAATGATCTGAACAGTATCATCAACCAGTTGGAGTCTGTGAAGATCGTATTTGATGATGAGGTAAAAGCCCTTCTACTCATTTCTAGTTTACCTGATAGTTGGAATGCATTATTTGTAGCAGTTAGCAACTCTTCTAGTTCTGCGAAGTTGAAGTTGAAGGATGTAGTTGGTCTTCTTCTTGGAGAAGAGGCATGACGGAAGACGTCTGGAGAAGAACACTCGTCAGGTCCTGCCTTGAATACAAGAAGAGCTACATTAACCAAAAGCATTACAGGGGAAAATCAGCAAGATGAAGATCCAAATCAATAGATCCGAAGTCCGTACTCTGTCGAAATTGCAATTGAAAAAATAGAATGCAAGACCCCGAGAAAGCAGAAAGGAGAAGATTACAAAGGTAAGAATATTGTAATTTTACAGACGATGAGGATAGCGATGCCTTAATATGGGTTGTCAATGCTCAAAGTGAGTCCTGGATTGTGGACTCGGGTGCTTCATTTCATACCACTCCACAAAAAGATATCTTCCAAAATTATGTGAAAGGTGATTTTAGAAAGATGTATCTGAGAGATGACGAATACTGCAGCATAATTGGAAAAGGAGACATTGACATATCCCAACCCAATGATGGCTTCTTAAGATTGAAAAATTAGTCTAACAAAGAATCTCATATCTGTTGGACAACTATCAGAAAGCGGCGTCGTGACATCATTTGATTCAGATTCGTGGAAGATGTCTACGAGATCATTGGTCCTTGCTCAAGGTAAGAAAGAAAGAATCCTATATGTGATAGGATAAATGTTGCATCATCTGGGTGTGATGCCAACACTTGGCATAGACGAATTGGTCATATGAGCGAAAAGGGAATGAAGATCATGTAGAAGAAGGGAAACTTGGTATTGTAGATTTTTGATCTAGACTTCTGTGAAGATTGTATCTTAGGAAAACAGAAGAAAGTCTGTTTCACAAAGACTGCAAGAACACGAAAGACTAAAAGACTGAAGCTGATTCATATAGATGTATGGGGTCCATTTCAAGTACCATCCCTTGGTGGATCTCATTATTTTATTACTTTCATTTATGATGCAACTAGAAAACTGTTTTATTTTATCAAACATAAATCCAATGTGTTTGAGACCTTCAAAATGTGGAAGGCCTTAGTTGAGACTAAGATAGGTTTAAAGTTGAAATGTCTCAAGTCAGACAATGGAGGAACATACTGCAGTGAGGAGTTTGAATCCTATTGTTCCAAGAATGGGATCAAGAGATTGAAAATGAACCCAAGAAAATCCAGACATAATGGTGTTACTGAATGCATGAACATGACTCTTCTAGAGCGTGCGAGAAGCATGAGGATACATGCATTTCTACCCAAGCGACATTGGGTTGATGTAGTGAATACATCAGCATACTTAATCAATCGATGTCCATATGTTGCATTAGATGGGGATTTTCCAGAAGAAGCGTAGACAGGAAAGAATGTAACACTTTCTCATTTGCGTGTCTTTGGATGCATAACTTATGTTCGCATTGAGCAGGAAGATAGAGGAAAGCTTGACCCCAAATCAATGAAGTGTACCTTTGTTCGTTATGTTACAGATAACTATGGATATTAGATTGTAAGAATTGGAGAACAAGAAGATAGTCAGAAGCATTGATGTCATATTCAATGAGTCTTCCTTATATAAGGATGAATTGGTAAAAGGAAAGACAACTGAAGAACTAAACTTTGTGGAGTTTGATGAAACTAATGAACAAAGCACATCACAACCAAGTGATGAGAATGTGCAATCCATCCCACAGAATAATCCACAAACTCCGGTGCTACGGAAATCTTTCAGAATCAACAAACCCACTTTGATGCTTTAATGAAACTATACAATGTGAGAAAAGGAACCAGTGAGAGTTAGCCATGGATGAGGATATGAACTCTCCCTCAAGGAACAAAACGTGGGATTTAGTCACATTACCAAAGGGAAAGAAGGGTTTGCATGATAAGTGGGTGTACAGGGTTACGGAGGAAGTTGATGGTTCCATTAAATACAAGGCTCGACTAGTGGCAAAGAGCTTTCATCAGAAAGCCGGCGTTGATTTCACAGATATCTTTGCACATGTTGTAAAGGCCTCAACTATAAGAGTAGTATTAAGCACTGTTGCAGCTGAGAACCTACATTGGAGCAGTTGGATGTTAAGACATCATTTCTCCATGGAGATTTTAAGGACATCTACATGCAACAACCGGAGGGCTATGTAGCTACCAAGATCTTAAATGTCGGATTTCGGTTTCGTTTCGGTAAGCCTGAAAAGAGAAATTCGGTGGAATTTCGATGAAATTTCAGTGAAATAGCCAAAATTTGGAGAAAGTACTTGAAAACTCATTTTTTTAAAAAATAAAGATTTCTAGTATTCTTTAACTCAATAAATGAGATAGAAAGATAGTTTTTTTTGCTAATAGTAAGATATTAATATGATATGTTACATTAAATTTCCATCCAATCGTTCCAACAGTCAAAAAGTAGTATGCTGCTCAGAACCAGAACCAGATTTAGAACCATAATTAGAAGGCACTGGTTTCTCCTCTTGAACATGAAGAGAATGGTGACACATGAGCTCCTCTTCAATAAGAATGAGGCGACATGTATGATAACTACTAATTAAAACATATAAATCAAAATAAAGAGAAATAAAAAATATAAAGATCTTAAGTTAAGACTTTAATTTAACTCTTAAATCTTGAGTCTTAAATCATTTGGTTTAGATTTAGATCTAAAATACAAAAACTAATTATCTATCAAAAAATATAGAAACTAATTAAAAAAACTTCTTCAAACAATATACAACTCAACACATTAACCAATAAATAATTAAAAAATTATTAATATATGCAATTTCGATGAAAGTGAAGGATATTCACTTGTTTTTGTTGTTTCGCGGAAACGACATGTAATTTTGATGAAATTTATTAACATTTCGTTGATATTTCGTTGAAATCTTGGAAAAAGATATAAGGGAGCGTTTCGATTTCGGTGACCTAAAGAAATGGAAATTTCGGAGAATTTTGTTGAAATTTGAGGTCATGGTAGCTATTGGAAAAGAAGACATGGTATGCAAGTTCAGAAAATGCCTTTATGGCTTGAAGCAGGCACCAAGACAATGGTACAAACGTTTTGATGATCTCATGACAAATACAGGATTCTGCAAGTGTCAGGATGACCATTGTTGCTTCAAGAACTTGGTATGTACATCATTTTATTATTGTACGTAGATGGCATGCCTATTACAGGATCCTACAAAGAAGAAATAACAAATCTGAAGGCAATGTTGTCCAAGGAGTTTGATATGAAGGACCTAAATTCTGCAAAGAAAATACTTGGAATGCATATTAGCAGAGACATGAAGAACAAGAAGTTGAGATTGTCTCAATTAGATTACATCGAGAGTGTACTTGAGAGATTTCATATGAAAAATGCAAAATCTACTAACACCTTTAGGTAGCCACTTCAAAGTTCAAACTATCAAAGGAGAAAGAACCTGCTACAAAGGAGAAGCATGAGTACATGTCAAAAGTGTCTTACCAGTCTGTTGTTGGTAGTTTGATATATATAATGCTTTGCAAAGACCAGACATCTCTCATGCAATGGGAGTAATGAGCAAATTCATGGTGAATCCTGACAAGGAACATTGGGAAGCTGTGAAGTGGATTCTACGCTATCTGAGAGGTACATCTAACATGGCATTGTGTTATGAAAACACAGACATTTCTGTTCGAGGTTTTGTGTGCTCAGATTTTGCAGGAGATATTGATGGCTGGAAAAGCACAATATGGTATGTCTTTACCCTAGTGAGTGGATCCATTAGTTAGATCTCTAGACTCCAGAAGATAGTGACCATCTCGACCACAGAAGCAGAATATGTGGTGGCAACAGAAGCTTGTAAAGAAATGATTTCATTAAGGGTCTAATGAAAGAACTGAATAAAGAATGTGAAGATTGTCAATTATTCAAGGACAGTCAAAGTGCAATTCATCTTGCAAAGAGCTCTGTCTTTCACTTTAGGACTAAGCACGTTGATGAGAAATACCGCTTCATTCGGACGCATCTAAAAGATGGACAATTTAATTTGAAGAAGACCACATATTAGAAAATCATGTTGATATGTTCAGAAAGTCGGTAATGGTAGAGAAGCTGAAGACATGTTCAGCTTCTATTGATCTTCAAGCATAAAAGACAAGGGAAAGCTCACACCAGGAATACTGAAGATGTGGCGTATACCACAGATCAGTCTTCAAGTGGGAGATCGTTGAGATTTATCATGTGAAGATCGATTAGTTGAATACTAGTGGAGAGCATTGCTTATGTGGTTGATCTCCCTCATGTCTTCTGATTGGTTAAGAGTTGTTGGGTTGGATTGCTGAGGTGTCTGATCAGCCTCATGCATCATGACTGGCTAAGAACTGTTGGGTTGGATTGTTGAGAGCCCAATCCACCTTCTGCATCATGATTGGCTGAGTGCAGACGGTGGGGATTGCTGAATACAATTGGTATTCTTTTGTTGTAGTATAAAAAGAGTCATATGGCACCACATATTGTATCCAACATCATTCAAGTAATAGTAGAAAGAATCTGGTGTGAGCAAGTGGAGTAGGCACATTGTTGAACCACTATAAACCCGCATCTTGTGCGATTGTGCATGTTTTCTTTTTTGATCGTGGTTCTAGTCGTGTAGTGCTTTATCGGATCTGTCCCTAACAATATTCATTTGATTTTTCCATAGTCTATGAGATGGAAGATAGTAACACTTACATAATCTACAAGTATATCACATGCTTTAACTAACATAGTAGAATCATGGTATGAAAAAACTAGCCTCGAGGTGGTCGAGATGTACGCCTCGAGATGAGGCAGTCCTATTTAGCCTCGAGGCATGCGCCTCAGTCCAGTCCAGCGAGGCGTGCGCCTCAGGAGGCTGAGGCGTAGCCTCGAGGCGTTCTGCCTCAAGGTAGTCGAGGCGTTTTTGCCTTTTTGAGGTATTTTTTATGATTTTAATGGTTTACTTGGTAGTTTGAGAAGCTTATAGATATCTTCTTGTTTTGGATAATGATTATACAAGATAAATGCCTAAATCTAATGTTGCTTTCGTGTCTATAACTTCATATTTACTATTAATTGTGTCCAACTATTTCGCAAACTTTTACTATTTCTCTATTAATGAATGAATTCATAAATATCAAATCTAACAATACTCGTAGACTTAATGAGCTTTGCAATATATCAAGCAAAATGAAATAGATATGGTTCGCGATCTCATGCTGCCATATATTATATGGTTGACATATGACATAAATTTCTTCGACGTATATTTAATCGTACTTTTAATTACAACAATATTTCAACGGTTTGCTCAGAATGGATAGGATTCATGATTTATCGTGTGGGCATATATTATATGTTAGACACATAACATAAATTTCTTTGATGTATATTTAATCGTACTTTTAATTACAACAATATTTCAAAGGTAGACATGTATTATTTAATTCTTTCACGGCATTTATAGACAATGAATTCCTCTTTGATTTGATGAAAATGCGTAGAAAGGAATATGATATTAGTTTTATCTTCTATTCTAGTGTTCTTATCTCTATTATTTCATCATATATTATAGTGTTAAGTATTGTATATTAGGCAAAGAACATATAATTACATTGACACACACACACATATATATATAATTTTCTGCATATTTTTCTTTATAAACTGAGGCTTACGCCTCGACCGCCTCGAGGCTATGCCTCGCCTCGATTCTGAGGAAAATGCCCCGTTTCGTCCTTCGTTTTTTCAAACCTTGAGTAGAATAAAGGGTTTTCATCAGTTGTGCCCCTCTGGGATATTGCAACATCAGTCATATCCCTCCCTTTTTTGGATTATCAGTTCATCCCCTAACTTCTTCCACAATGATCACTTGCACCCCTCGGGTTAGTTGACATCCATCCTTATCCAAAATTATCGTTAACTTTGGGGACACAAGTATAATTAACTAAATAAAGAAGGGTAAAAATATCTTTTTCTTCTCCATTTCTTTTTCTGCCTCCCTTCTCCCCCTTCAACCATTCCTCCTTCGACCCCCCCCCCACCTGCAGGCCCTCCTCTTCTGTCTCTCCCCCTTGATGCAGCATGGATCAGAAATATAGGGCTGCATTTATTTAATTATGTCGTCGCATTTTTTTATGTCGTCGCATTTTTTATTTAAATAAAGAGATCGCGTGTGATCTCAATTGATTAGTTAGGAATTTGAATTTCAAATTTAGTAGTCGGTTAGAGTCAAATTAGGATAATTAGTTTTGAATTCGAATTTCTTTTTTTGAATTCGAATTTGAATTTCTATTTTTGTAACATCATCCCTCCTATATAAAGAGATGATAGGCTATAGTTTTAGACAGGTCGGATTATATGAAAAGTTGAGATTTATCTCTCTCTCCCTCTAGTTTCTCTCCTTCCCACGTGGTCTTCACGTTTCTCTCCTCCAAACCCCTCGTTTTTCCGACGAGCTTCTCCTCTCAACCCTCCCAATTTATTCTTCCACCAAAGAATCCACAAAATTATTTCTTATCATCACGCGATTCTATTTTTTGCATCAATTGGTATCAGAGCATGGATGTTGAATCATTCTCATGATTCGACGGTCCTGACGCATATTGGAGAATGAAGCTCGATCGAGCCACCCTATCACGAGGATCACATGCGCGTTCGCGTCAACAAAAATACAAGAAGCGCCTCCGGAAAAGCATCAAGGTTCAACAATGGATAGACTCATGGTACAATGTTGATATTTTTATGTTACAAGTTGACGACGAACAAGATATTGTCGTCGACCATGATCTGTGCGCTGCTCAAATCTTTGTGGATGGAAAAAACGGCAACAACGACGATGTGCTCGCTGTCCGGACCTTGTCAGGCGAAAACAACAACGTCAAGGATGATCTGTCCGCTGTCCCGGCCGTTTCAGAGGAGGAAAACGCCGACCTGCTTGCTGTCCAGGTATTTTCAGATCTGCAATCATTGGAAAAATTGATTTCCGGGCCACACACGACCCTTCCGCAGGTTCCCGACAACATCTTTGTGCCTCCTACCATCCCCGTTGACAACCCCGCACCTCCAATCCCAAGCCCACTGCCGCTACCCCTTCCCACAGCCACCCTCGCGCCTCTCGCACCACCAACAACATCACTTTTTCCCGACGCCATAACACCTCCCGATATTCCCGCATCCCATGCCGCCTACCCTCCAGTTCCAAACTTCCCTCCCGTCGCAACCCTCGTCCCCTCAGCACCCTTTTCCACCATTTCCCCCGCAGCCCCTGAAGCCTCTACGACACCCCCTGTTGCCCCACCCCTACTGCCAGCCCCGCGGGCGCCTCCACCCCCACCCGATACCTTCCCACCCGCCGCCACCCCCACACTGTCCCCGGTAGCTCAAGCGCCCCCTCCCGCCATCTATGCGCCATCGCCTAGACCCCCTGCCCCCGCCCCGTCAACCTTCCCCACCACCCCAGGACCCATCGCGATACACCCACCCCCACCCCAGATTCCCCTCCCGACCCCACCCTCGCCGCGCGAGCCACCGCCAGCACCCCCGCCCGCCGCCGCTACCCGCTATTGCCCCCTTTCCCCCTTTGTTGTCGCCCTCCCAAACCGATCCCGCCAGCACCGCCTTGACTCGAACTCCCGCCAACGAAGCCGCAGGAACCCTCGGCGTAGGTTTCGACGCCGTTTCCATCAGGGGAAAGGAGACCGAGTCCCTCGGACTCGTGGATTGCTTCCCGGGAAACAATCCCGTGATGTCTGGGATTTAGGGAGAAATTGCAAAAGAGTGCCCCCTAAAAAATTATTTGCGAAGGGGCCAAAGCTGATGGGAATTTAGGAAGAGATAACTTAAGAAGGAATGAAGGGGTACGAAATTTGCATGCCAACCCCCTGGAGCAGAAATATTTCAAAAGAAGGGTTGAAAAAGAGAAATCTGGAAGGCCTCCTTATCCAATTAGGATTAGGACCATGGGTTTCACCTATTTAAAGGCACCATGGCTTGATTCATTGGACACATCTCCTCCTCTACTCTCCTTGTGCTATTACTTTGCTATGGACTCTCCAAAGGCCGAGTTGATCGTCATGAAGATGCCCCATCAGTTCTTCGAGCACCATGTCAAAGGAATAAAACCCTGATAGGCGCCCGCATGTGCGTCGCACCTGCTCTTCCGTCATGAAGCACGCGTCGCCAACACTCGCGTCACGCCCACATGGATTCCGCCATTTGCCCCACACCAGTTCTTCTATGGGATGATCGAGAACGTTGATTCGAATTTATCAACCTCCAAGCCTGCAGATCCAGCAATTCGTCGGGAGATGAATTTTTCAAGCGGAGGAGAATTGATGCAGCGTAGATTGGAAATATAGGGCTGCATTTATTTAATTATGTCGTCGCATTTTTTTATGTCGTCGCATTTTTTAATTTTAAATAAAGAGATCGCGTGTGATCTCAATTGATTAGTTAGGAATTTGAATTTCAAATTTAGTAGTCGGTTAGAATCAAATTAGGATAAATAGTTTTGAATTCGAATTTGAATTTCTATTTTTGTAACATCATCCCTCCTATATAAAGGGATGATAGGCTATTGTTTTAGACAGGTCAGATTATATGAAAAGTTGAGATTTATCTCTCTCTCCCTCTAGTTTCTCTCCTTCCCCACGTGGTCTTCACGTTTCTCTCCTCGAAACCCCTCGTTTTTCCGACGAGCTTCTCCTCTCAACCCTCCCAATTTATTCTTCCACCAAAAATCCACAAAAAATTTATTTCTTATCATCACGCAATTCTATTTTTGCATCACCCCTCCAGGCCCTCCTCCGCCGCCCCCCCCACTCCCTTCCAAGCCCTCCTCCTCCGCCCCTCCCCCTCCAGGTCCTCTTCCTCTGCCACCCCTCCCCCTCCAGTCCATCCTCCGCCACCCTTCCCTTTTTGGGTTCTTTTCTTTGACTCGCCATTTGCTTCGACCGGAGGCCCTAGCTTTAGGCTTTCTTCATCGATGACAGCGCACTGAGCAGGCCTTCAAAGTAACGATATTAGGTCTCCTGATAGGTGTGATCTGTGGATCTAAATCTACATTGAAAAGCCTCCACCTATGCATAGCTTTGTGGTCATCATCAACCGATGGAGGCGACAAGCTGGTGCTCACCGGAGCACCACCCACAAGCGAACCTATCGACCTTCGTTCCACTCTTCCATGTGACACTCCGTGCCCCATCTTCTTCTTCCTCTTCTTGTATTTCTTCTTGCCTGCGGTTTCCCCTTCACAGTAGCACCCAATTCGTCTTCACCCTTTGTAATCTTCTCATCTCCCTCTCTTCTTTCTCTTCGAACCATCTGGCTATGGGCCACCGCCATCACCATCACCCCTCTTCTCCCATTTTCAGTTCTTCCTCTTGCAATCCTCCCACCTCCGGTCAAATCGTGACCGGAGGAGCTTCTCCTCCCTCCTCCAACTATTCGAAGAGGAGACCCACCCATTATCCCAACCACAGTTGACCCGAGCTTTCATTCGAATAACCCATATTCGAGCACTTCGTGCTCGAACTTTATCTACCATTTGCATGTGATGCTGATAACAATGCAGGGAGAGACGCATTTGGATAACCCTCCAGGTCAAAACATGTTGGGCGCATTGGTGTTTGCAATGGAGAGACCCATGGACGATTTGATGAAGAAGTCACCGGTAGGACGCAGGCAAGGTTGCAGATATCGGTAGTCGGTACTCGGCCGGTGGGATCACTGACTAAGGATTAATCGGTAGTCGGACGACTAATCGGATTTAGTTGGCCATTAATCGATTTTAAATTTTTAATTGTTTAAAACATATAAATCATTTTTATACATATATTATTATATATTTGCATAGATTTGTATATTTTCTATATTATCATAATGAAACAAAAGAAGTAATTGACTTTAAATATAACATTAAGCATATTAAAATAAGGTTGCTTTTAGAAAAGCAAAAAAATAAAAAATAAAAAATCTCTATGTAAAAGTCGACCAAGTAGTCGGCCGACTAGGCCGATTAGTCAGCCTGATTAGCCGGGTTGACCGACTAATGGCCGATTAGGCCTAGTCGAGTCGACTACCCCGTGACTCGACTAGTCGGACTGACTAATCGGCCTAGTCGACCGACTTTTACAACAGTGGACGCAGGGAGCCACTGATAGCGAACGTCATGTGGAGGAACCTAACATTCCAAACAATGTTATGGGTGTCGACGATGGTGGTGCTGGTGTTCAGGGGAAGGGAGATGTTGGGGGTGAAGGGAGATGTTTGGACAGTTATGCACTCTTAACCACACCATGGTTTGAAAAAATCATAGTTAAGTTCAACTCTTTGACGGCTAAACTAACAGAAGAGCATACGAGATAGAACGACAATAAGTCGGGGACGCGACTAATATTCCAAAAAGGGGAGAGGTATAACTGACGTTGCAATATCTTAGAGGGGCACGACTGATAAAAACCCTATAATAAACCAAGGCCTTAAATGTCGGTTTCGGTCGCCATTTCGGTACCGACCAAAACAGAATTTCGATGGAATTTCGGTGGAATTTCGACCGAAATTTCGGTCATTTCAGTCATTTTTTGTACTAGGACCTCCATATTTCGGTCATTTCGGTTAAATTTCGATTTCAACTAGATATCGATATTCGACAGAAATTCGACCGCATTTCGCTGAAATTTGAGGTCATGTAATAAACTACAATACGTCTTGACCACTGATAATGTAATTCTCCCACCATTCAATCATTAGAATCTATTATACTTCTAGCCATTTTTACAAGTTGTCCACATGTGTAACATTGTAATCACAATTATACCCATATCTTCTTCAAATGTAGACGTAGTTTCCCTAGTAAATGTTTCTAATCACATGTTAGCCTCTATCCCTATATTCCTGAGGTCAAAGCTAACAAATCTAACAGGTGCATTGCTTTATATGTGATATAAAGTTTTATGAATAATCCTTTTGTGCGTGTCCTTTACCCTCCACCCCCGAAATTCCCTGCACCTCCCCATTCTAGAGGTGTTGCCATCACTCCCCGATGCCCCCTCATTACCTGGAGAGTGGCCGTCCAAAAGGGACCTAGAGCCTCTCTCAATGTCCATTAACTACTCAAAGCTCCACTGTTGCATCAATTGATTAATGCCAAAAAAATAGTAAAGGTTATAAAAGGTGATGAGAGACTTATGCAAAGAGGGGGGAAACGCATTTGCATGGCTGAAGAGAAGCACGAAAATGGATAGAGGAGAGAAGGGGATTGATACCAAGGAAATATGACATCACAGAGTTTAAAGGAAAGAGAAGAATCCAAAGCAAATTTTCCAGGGAGACCGGGACGTGATAAGACATAGGGAATGGAGGAGAGAAAGAATGAGAGAGATGGAAGAAATTAGAGAGAGGACAAAAGACGGGAGATAGTAAATGAGGGAAATAGGGAGAGATAAAAAACAAAATATGTTTTTGCACTCAAAATAACTTGTTACCTTTTCCATTACTTGGTTGAGAGGATAGAGAGCGAGCAAAACTTGTTACCTTTTCCATTATTTTGTTGAGAGGATAGAGAGCGAGCAAGCAAGCGGGTGCAGCGATGGGAGAGCGCAACGAAAGCCGGTGGAGATCAAACGAGAGGAAGCAAAGAAAGGAACAGAAAGGATATCAAGTGGGAAGGGGAGAGTGAGGGCAAGGAAGGGAGGGAGAGAGAGATGAAGAGATGGATCTTCTAGGGATGGGGATGACGATGAGTGGACATGGTTTCGTCGAAGAAGATCGTCACAAGTATGGGCAATGGATCCCCATTTTTTCATTCGCTTTTTATGTTCATGCTAAGGAGGCATGGACTAAGGTATGATGGCTTGGGTGGACTTCGTACGTACAGCTAGGTTATGGACCTCTCTGGTGTTGCATGCAACAAGTCTCAATATAATCAAGTGAATCCTATGGTGCCCATTTGGACACCCAGGCTAATGACGAATAGTGTGGTGTTCCTTCAGGTGAAATTCTGAGCATGCTAAGGATTTACTTGGGTTGTAGTCCTTGTATTAATTGCTGTGTGATGACTAATGTATAATGTGGTGTACATCATTTTAGGTGTCCATCCTTTTTTCTTTAAAAAAAATCTACACTGCTCAAGCAAACCCTTGTATAATTGGGATTTGCCATTGGGAAAAATAAGAGAGTTGTTTATTCCTTGAGCCCTAGCTCTCTTATATAAAGAAGCCTATGGGCAAACTACATAAAACTGATAAGAAGCTAAGAAATAGATAAACAAATACAGAAACATAGAAACATATCTCCACACTCCCCCTCAAGATGGAGCATAGATATCTATCACGCTCAGCTTGGATGAACACCTTTGAAATGATCCTCTAAGTAAGGCCTTGGTGAAAATGTCTGTCGTCTGGTCCCCTGAGCTGACATAGGATGTAGAAATGAATCCCTTATGGATCATGTCACGTATATAGTGGCAATCGACCTCAATGTGCTTCATCCTTTCGTGGAATGCAGGATTATTAGCAATAAACAGGGTAGCCTGATTGTCGCATTTTAGCGACATGGGAAGAGGTACATCTATATGTAGATTTGTAAGGACTGCTCGAACCCACATCATTTCTGTATCCAAGATATGTTCCTCCTCGAGGATCTAAAGGGTCTCCTTCGAGCTTGTCGCCAAACTTTCCTCTGGTTTGAGAAACTGCAATACCATAATGTTAGTCATTCGAAGCCAAATATGTTATCCTTTTGAGCTTCACGCCTCATCTCCGATAGACGATCAAAACCGATAATGAGACGTTGTCATTCCTTACGCAACACCTCCACTTGAAGCACCATGGTCCTCCTTCCCAATACTGAGATCCACCTAATCATCCACTGCGTATATTGTGAACGTCTTCTTTGCCTCCTTTAAAGCACCAGATATTAAAAAATGAAACTCCGTCCTTACATCTTTGCCAAGGAAATGAATGTGCAAAATCTTCACCGATCATTGCCACTTCATCCATCTTGTCAGTTTTCTGCCTCCAGGACAACATGCCAACATATTTTGGAGCCATCTAAGCGGTGTCATAATCTCTTCTCTAAGAGACACCCCTTCAATGTGAAAATGATACCTTGAGGTCACCGTTAAAGCTCTATCTAGAAATCAAGGGTAGCATCAAGTCACATCAGAGTTCTTGGCATCCAACTTCAACAATCTTTGAATGGCCGCCTCTTTTTTTAAGTTAAAAAAGGGGAAACACGCGATGGCCACTTATTAATCTATTGAATTAATAAAATAGTAAATACAACCTTAGAGCATTACAAAAGCCATGACCTTAGAGCAATCTTGGAGTGAACACAAACATTTTCACTATAGAATCTTTGGCTCGAGAAAAGAGTAGCGTTACGAGCAAGCCAGATAGACCAAATGATTGCTAGGGGCTTTAGGAGAACCTTCTTCTGACATTGCCGCCCTGCCAGCAAGGACTCCCAAAAAGATTCGAGGCTTCGAACACAAACCTAGACTAGGTCGGTGTCTCCCCAACAAGGCGATGAACAGGGACAGGGAAGAAGAGATGATCATTGGACTCAATCACATTCCCACAAAGAATGCATATGTCCGATACCACCCCAAAAAATCTAGCACAGCGATCTCTCGTCATCAACCTCTTCCTCTTGAGCAGCCAAAGGAAAAAGCTGATCTTCTCCGGGAGCCTACGCATCAAAATAAAGCCACAATCCCTAATCAGAACGTTAGTCCTCGAAGGAGGATGTCTACAAATCACCCTGTAAACCTTCCAAACGGAGAAGGAGCTCCCTCTCCAAACCCAGTGATCACGCCCTTCAGCCTCCCCCCCTCCAAAATTCCTCAGCGAGTCGAGCAAAAGCAGAAATTCTTCCGAGCGTAGATTGGAGAAGTTCGCAGAAAAACGAGACATCCAATTACCATCACTCCAGCAAGCCGCAACGCGAGCCTCACGATCCTCCGCCAAAGCAAAGAGGTGCGGAAAACGAATGCAAAGCGAACCATCTCTCGACCACTCATCCATCCAGAATGGAAGGACTTGTCATTCCCTAGGATGCGACGGAAGAGCTCAAGGAAGCGCGGCATAACCTTCACCACCCCACGCCAGAAAGAAGAAGGCTGCATGCCCGAGGAAATAGCAAGCGAAGAAGGGTTGGAAACCTCATAGATGCGTCTGAGTAGACTACAACAGATATCTTCATCCCTCCCCCAAATTCTGCCCACCCACTTCAGTAACAAAGCCTCATTCATCGTGTCCAGACGCTTGACACCAAGACCACCATCCGCCTTCGTAAGAGTGACCGACTCCCAATCCACAAGGTGCATCCCATTACCTTGCTGGTCACACTTGCCCCATAAAAATCTTCGCATAAGTCTCTCAGGACGCTTCTTAATCTCAGAGGGTAAAAGGCGGGAGGACATGAAGAAGATCGGAATAGAAGAAAGCACCGCCTTCACTAGAACCAGATGACCACTCTCTGATGCCCCATGCACGAGGACGAGGGCTTTCCCTATCTATAAGCAATCATCAAAGAGTTCTTCTCCTAAATCTTAAAGAGCACAAACCTCGCCACTTATTAGCCCCTACTCCCTGAAGAAGCAATTGTATACATGGTTGGCTTGTGAAGACCATTCACAAGTTTAATTCCTTGCTACTAAGTCCAGAATGACCCTTATCCTCTGAATCATTTAATATGGACAAGTCTTGCTACGATAACCCACGCCATTATAGTTGAAGCATCTTACTGTATTTCAGCGTGCACCAGCCATATATTCGTGGTTACCACATCGATAACATCGGCCGGAACAATCCAGCAGCTTCTTTATTTTGCCTTCTCGTGGGTTGTTCCTTCTAGACAAGCAACTTCGTGGGTTTCCTCTTCGAATGACCTCCGTCCAGGTCTTGTACGCAACTTCTCCATGGCCTTTGCTTTCCCTCGGACCTCATCAGCCTTCTATCTCTCTTTGTTGTTTGTTTTTGTTCCTTGAACTCTCGCACCACGACTCTTTTCACCTTGCCCCGTGCCTCATAGTTCTCGCATCATGGTTTTTGGTCGTTCTTTGTGGCTCCCGACACCACTTTGTTAGGCACCGCTTATCATCTACTATGCTTGTTTTTTTAAAAAAATTGTATCTTTTTCGGGAGCATTACCGTTGCCACTCATGATGAGGATGATGATGAGGTTGTTGCCACAGTGTTCACGACATGGGTGCCAACATTGCTCGTCACAAGGATGTCAAGATGGTTACGGATGACAGCAATAACAAGATCGCACTCAATGGCAGAAGTTGAAGAGTGGAATAGTTCTCCCTTCACCTTATTCTTGGAGGTGGGGAACTAAATGTAAATAAAGTTTTACGAAGGATTTGGTCATAAATACTTGTGTTTCTTGTCAATCCTTGACTGTTATATCTTTGTGATTTGACTACATAAAGTTAATGCCAAGCGAGAACATAGAAGTCTAAACATTTTTGAGATTACAGTGTGATACAAAATGAGTATGTATTTAACCTCAACTGACACGTGAAAAAAAACTTTATTTCTACTGTCTCCTTAAAATATCAAAACTTGATGCAGAACCTGCACAACTAAAGTCTCCTTTCAGTTTTTTTTGGTCTATGATAATAGCCAATGATTTCTGTGAGGGATAAAATAGCCAAAAAGCAAAAGAAAGCATGTCTGCACAACAGGAAAGTAGAAATTATTCTCCACCGTAACGGATGGACACACCTTGCACCACATGTCTGCACCAAACCAGTCAAAGAATTTAATATCGTCTGATTCAACTATCGAGAAAACTATAATTATAGCAGGTAAACAATAACTACCTGAACATCTCCAGCAGCAAAGACACCCTCAACAGATGTTCTTGCACTACCATCCTTGACCAGGACATAGCCTGCACTGTCAAGTTCCACTTGGCCTTGTAGTAACTGGCTATTTGGAGAGTGACCTATGCCGTAAAATAAGCCTCTGACTTCAAGAATCGATTCTTCACCGGTATCAAGTCTTCTCAAGAGAATTCCAGACATCTGTCCTTTGCTGTTGTCAACGACATCCACAGCTTCTGTGTTGAAATGTACTGTGATATTGGGGTTGTTGAATACTCTGTGAAACATTCGCCATAATCAACCTGTTAACAAAATTCAGGCAGTGGAAATTGACCACCATCAATATTCTTTAGCAGCCAATCACGTAAATAGATATCCGCACATACTCATGTTATTCAATGATTTAACCAACTACAACCTCTTCGTATAAAGGCCTTCGATTCAGCTAACAAAGTGCCAAAGATTCATAAGTATTAACTCACTACACAATTACATGCCAAAAAATGGCGACATAGGATTACTTATGACTTTGCCGCTAAATATCCTAATCCAAGATAGGTTTCAATGAGAAAAATTGATCACATCAGCCAATTAACATTTTTACTACACAAGCCAAGAATTTTTATTGCTCGCCGTACATGATCTAAAAAATTTGGCAAAACCTTCTCCCACCATAAGTAGGGTCGGCTACATGGATTCTTGCTCAAATCCATGCTGAAAGATTTGATTGTTTTTTATGCTAGTTGTCGACTACCTAACGCAACTCCCACAAGAGGGGATTTGAACCATGATCTTTTAGGTGGTAGGCACACTGCACTACCACTAAACCGTATGGGTACTCGCCATACATGATCTGCAAATAAAAAATATCAAACTTTGTGTGCTCTAATTTGGGTTTCACGTATTGAAGGGAATGTGTCCTATCTAGCACCAGCATCCTATTCAGAGGAACAAGTCACATGGAAACGGGAAATGGAGGAGCGAGAGATGGGTAGAGAAAAGGAGAGAGGGAGAGAAAGGAGTGGGAGAGAGAGGGAGTGAGAGGGAAGGAGCAGAAGACGGCACCAAGTAGGAGAAAGGGAGGTGAGAGGGCACCGAAGGGTTGAGGAGGACAAGCACAAAGAGGAGCGAATGCGTTGTAGAGAGGGTGACAGATGTGAGTTTTGGGGGAGAGGCATGTCGGAGGCTAACAAAGTGACACCAAGGTCGAAGAGAAAGAATCCCTGGCCAAATGCAAGTGCTCGTAAACGAACAGGTGAAGAGTTGCATCCGTGGGACCGTAGACACAGGAGAAAATTATGCATATACCATCCCCCTTGTTCCTAAGCACAACATACACCACATGACTGCCAATGAGTTTTGTTGAGAAAAATAGAAAGAGTTGTTTATTCCATGAACCCTAGGCTCTCTTATATAGGAGAGTAGCCTATGGGTAAATTACATAAGACATTCATAAGAAGAAGAAAATTAGGAAACAGTACAAATAACGTAACATAATTATATCTCTACACTCCCCCTCAAGATGGAGCATAGATGTCGATCATGCTCAGCTTGGACGAGCACTTCTGGAACGGTCCTCTGAGTAAGGCCTTGATGAAGATTTCTGCAGTCTGGTCCCCTGAGCTGGCATGAGATGTGGAAATAAAATCCTTCTGAATCATGTCTCGTATATAGTGGCAATCAACCTCGGTGTGCTTGGTTCGTTCATGAAATGCTGGATTATTTGCAATAAATATAGCAGCTTGATTGCCACATTCCAGTACCATAGGAAGGGGAACCTCTATATATAGATCTGTAAGGACAGCTTTAACCCACATCATTACTGTACTGACCTTGGCCATAGTCCTATATTCAGACTCAGCACTAGATCTGGATACAACAGTTTCCTTCTTGCTCCTCCATGAGACAAGAGAATCTCCAACGTATACAGCAAATCCAATGGTGGACTTCCTATCCTTTAGACACCCTGCATAATCAGCATCCACGCATACTGAGATAGTGACCTCCTTGCCTTTCCTAGACAATAGATCTTCACCTGGAGATTATTTAAGACACCTGAGTATCACTTGTATAGCATCCATATGGACCTGGCATGGTTGCTTCATGAACTGGCTCACCCGACTAACAGCAAAAGATATATCGGGTCTAGTAATGGTAACATAAAGGAGTTTTCCTACCAGCTCTATGTATCTCCTCCTATCAACCTCATCAGTATCATCATCATAAAGTTTCATGCTTGGATCCATAGGTGTGGTGGCAGGTCGACATCCAAGCATTCATGTGTCACTTAGCAAATTAGTGAAATATTTCCTCTGGGTCATCACAAGCCCTTGTTGATTTCTGGCAAACTCCAATCCCAGAAAGTATTTAAGGGCTCCAAGGTCCTTGGTGACAAATTCACGACCCAGAAGATTTTTCGCCCTCTTGATTCCTTGTATGCCATCTCTTGTAATAAGAATATCATCAACATACACCATAATTGCAATCATACCTCTGGATGTTTTCTGTATAAAGAGAGAATGATCTGCATTTGAACGTTTGTACCCATGTTTTTCAAACAAGTCTGAAAGCTTCTGGAACCAAGCTCTAGGGCTCTGCTTAAGGCCATAGATCGCCTTATGAAGTCTACACACCTGTGAACACTCCCCATCAACAGCAAAACCAGGTGGTTACTGCATGTAGACTTCCTCCTGAAGAACACCATATAGAAATGCATTCTTGACGTCTAACTGAAACAACGGCCAATCTCAAATCACCGCCACAGAGAGAAGGATCCGTAAAGTGGAATGACGAGTAACTTGTGAGAATGTGTCAAGATAATCCACCCCATATGTCTGTATAAACCCCCGTGCAACCAGGCGTACCTTGTATCTGTCAATGCTACCATCTGCATTTTGCTTAACTGTAAACACCCATTTATAGCTAACTGTAGACATGCCAGTGGGAGCTGGGATGAGGCTCCAGGTGCCTCTCGACTGAAGAGAAGCCATCTCTTCCTCCATAGCCAATCGCCACCGACTGTCCTTCAAAGCCTCTTGATAATTACGTGGAATAGCCACGGCAGATAGTGCAACAACAAAATTCCTGAATTCACCAGCCAAACGATCAAAAGAAACCATGGATGCTATAGGATATGATGCACAGCTACGCTTCTGCTTCCGAAGCGCAATAGTCAAATCAGTAGCCTCCACATCTATCCCCTGTAAAGAATCCTGCTCAGGTAAACCATTAGACCCATCATTAGAAACTATATTCTCATGACATACCTCATGCGAGCTAGATGATGAGCGGTGACCATGAGCAAAAGCAAGCCAGTGGGTATAGTGGTACAATGGTGGAACAGGGACTGTAATACGAAGTGGAGGTAGCGTAGGTAGTGGTGGCGGTGGTTTTGGTGGTGGTGGTGGCATGTATATGGCTTCATCAGTGTCTGAAGACATCAACCGATCACCTGTAGGGGAGAAGTACAGGACAGACTCGAAAAAGGTGATATCAGCACTAACGTAATACTTCTTACACATCGGATCATAACACATGTACCCTTTTGTGTCCTGGAGTACCCGACAAAAACACACTTGTTAGCTCTAGGAGAGAGCTTGTCAATACCCGGAGACAACTGGTGGACGAAGGAAACTGAGCCAAACATACGAGGAGTAAGTGAGAACAATTCCTTTTCAGGGAAGGCTAGAGAGAAAGGAATCTTCTCACCCAAGACAGACGATGGCATGCGATTAATGAGATAACATGATGTTAGAACAGCATCGCCCCAAAAAGAATGAGGAGCCCGTCTCTGAATGAGAAGCGTCCTAGTGACATCAAGCAAATGACGATGTTTCCTTTCTGCAACACCATTTTGTTGGGAAGTATAGGCACATGATGTTTGATGAATAATTCCTTGGGTGGAAAAATAACTGGAGTGTATTAGTACAAAATTCCAAGGCATTATCAGTTCTCACAATTTTCACAAAAGCAGAAAAAACATTACGGACTTCAGTTAAGAAATTTTTGATAACATTTCCAGCTTCAGATTTATTCTTTAATAAGAAGACCCAAGACAGACGGGAAAAATCGTCAACAGCAACAAGATAAAACATGTGCCCCTGATGATCAGGGACATTGTTGGGACCCCAAATATCGACATGAAACAACTCAAAAATGGAGTTGCTGCTCCGACTCTGACGACTGCTCCAACTCAAAGGACGTGTGAGGTGATCTCTGGGGCAGAACACGGCATAGTTTTTGAAGCGGCAGATGACCAAAGCGCAGGTGTTACATAAATGGTGAGACAGGTCCAGCAGATAGAGAGGAGATTCCAGCATAGGTGGTTCGAACTAGGTGAAAGAGGCTGCCCTGCTCACGGCCACACCCAATCATGTTACCCGTAAGGATGTCCTGAAAAACAAGAGAAGATGGGTTAAAGATGGCTCGACAGTGTAAATCCTTCGTAATCTGGCTAATTGACAATTAATTCATAGAGAAATCAGGTGCATGCAACACATTCTTTTGATGCATAGAGGGTGTCAAGCTAATCTCCCCCTGATCAGTGATCGGGGAGTGAGTCCCATCTGCAATAACCATAGTACGTCCTGGAGGAACATGTCTGTAGGTTGTAAGTTGACCCTTATCTCCACACAGATGATGTGTGGCACCAGAGTCCATAATCCATTTTATTGCATCAGATCCACTACTGCTATTGAGTGCATAAGTACTACCTGAGGTACTGGAGAAGGCTGAAGCAGCTACATCTGAATGACTCACGGGGATCGTCGAAGGTGGCACGGGACTGGAGGGAGGTATAATACCCCTAAATCATGCTACAAGATCATCAAAACGTTGATCCAAAGAAGAAGCAGTTGGGGGCTCAATCTGTTCAGCCACTCGAGCAGAAGCAGTGAATCCATGCTTGGAGTAGCATATATCCTCTGTATGCCCAGAACGATGGCAGAAAGTACATGGCTGATGAACACGACCTCCCTTGCCCCGAGGTCCACGACCACGAAACTGAGAAGATCCTTGCGACCTCGGGATGCCGCCATTGCTGAGGATGTCTAATTGGCAGTAGATGATGGAACAGTAATACGACTGAGTCTGCGGAAAGCTTCCTCCATAGTAGGAATAGTAGAGTCTGCCAAAATCTGGGAACGGGCCGCCTTGTACTCTGGATCAAGAGCTGCCAGGAACACACCAACCATGGTGGCATTCCTATAAGTCTTCTACTGCTCAGGGGTGGATGTGAGAGGCATGAAGCTATATAATTTCTTGAACATCCCTCTCAGGGATGTATATAGTGAGTGGAGAGGCCGTCCATTCTGTTTGATAGTAAAGATATCATGTTGAAGTTGTAGAATCTTCGTCTCGTTCTTTGTCTGTGAATAAGGAGTAGCAAGAATATCCCACATTGCTTTGGCAGTGGGCTGATGGAGTATATCATTTGTTATCTCTATTGCCAATATACCTGAAAGCCAAACTTTGGCATACGCGTCATCCGCCTCCCATGAGGCGTTAACCCCAGTCTTCTCAGCAGGCTCTTCCTCGGTAAGAATGTGTTTCTTACATGTAGACTTCATCATACTTATGAACTGCATAGCCTACAGTTCATAGTTTGACCCATCCATCTTCACAATAGGCGCAGGACCTCTGAAGGCGCATGTGGAGGGAATATCGGCCTTGCTTTCTGACATGACGACAAGAGAAGACTAGGGTTGTAGAATAGATAGACTTTTGTCTACACTGACATACACGGGTTCGGTTGCATGTGTAAACTGAAGCAACCAAACCCATCAAGAAGAAGACTCGACGGGGGCCTACGCGACGGTGGGGCCTAGACGGCAAGGGAAGAGGAGCCTAGGCTGCAGGCCGCGGGAGCCTAGGCGACGGGGGCCTAGGCGGCGGCCGAGAGATGCAGCGGGGAGGAGGCCCTCGGTAAGAGAGGGGACCTCGATGACGGTGGAGAGGCGCGGCGGGGAGGCCCGAGGCGGCGCGTGCGAGAGGGGCTTGAGGTAGGGGTTAGGGTTTCGATACAGGAGCTCCGATATAGGACTGTCGCTCTGATACCATGTTGGGAAAAATATAAAGAATTATTTATTCCATGAACCCTATGCTCTCTTATATAGGAGAATAGCCTATGGGTAAATTACATAAGACATTCATAAGAAGAATGAAATTAGGAAATAGTACAAATAACGTAATATAAATATATCTCTACAAGTTTGGCATATAGATCCAACAAGTCACCATTCCAACAAACAAGAAACCAGCCAGCACTCCCCACCACCTCCAGAGCTATGAATTCATAAAGAAAGCCACTCCCCGTCAAGCTCTATAGCTGGTTCAACCCAAGATTGTATCTTGGTTTCCTGCAATAAAACCACATCTCCATGTCATTTTCCCAGCAGATTTTTGATCGCCCCCCTCTTCTCCAGGTCTTTCAGACCCCTCACATTCCATAAAATGACATTCAAGGGGAAACCAATGTTTGCCCTCTGACACACACTACACCCGCATCCGTAGCAATGTGCTCACGGAAAAATTCAATAGCTACTTAGAGTCGATCGATCGTCAGCTTCGAATAGGGGCATCACAACCAGTTCAGTCGAGCTCTGAGAAGGGCGCGGGATAATCTGAGGGCCGAGAGTCATGAACGAGGTTCCACAAGGATGCAATGTCCGCTGCCTCTTATGAACATAGATCATCAAAGTATTCACCTCCACCACCAAGTGGGAAAGCTGGGGATGACTGGGGAGGCCAACCTTAAGCTTCTCAGGATGAAGGTGTTCGTCACACACAGGTGGGAAGGGAGATGTCAGGGAACAACTCAATCCCAGGAGCTCGATCCAAGAAAGATAGCCGCAAAAATCATGTCCCAAGGAGATCATCGACATCATGTCCAACCTCAGGTTTGGGAAGAGCGGCTCGTGCATAGCATGTGTCGTCCTGTTAGCCCATAGAATCCCATATCCAAAGGAATGTCCATCGAGCTAGCTGGATGAGAAAGGCATCCCTACATCCACAGCTTGGATTGTCAAATCAGTGATATCAACGCTGGCAACATCGAGTGTCAAGTTCATCCTAAAGATCACCATACCATCTTCCTCATGTAATTGATCTTGCATCTGCTCTCGAAAATCTGACCAGAACAGAGGAGCAAACATGACCTTCTCAAAATCACTTAGATCATGAATCGCCAGTTCGGTAGTTGGTTGCTCCAACACCATCACCTTTGGCTCCTCTGCCTCGCAACCAATCTAGGGATGAGACCTCACGTAAGGTGGGGGCGGCGACTGAAGCTCCATGACCTCGGTTCATGATGGGAACAGTGAGTGCCCCAATCTTAAAGCGTATTCAGTGCCAACACCAATCAGAGGTCGGCCCACGATCTCCACAACCATGGCAATGATATTAAAGCCCCACATCCAACCATCCGAGAGGACTTTTATCACTTCTCCCATCTTCTTGAGTGTCGCGTTCAGAAATTGGATGCCTCTAGAGAGAAGAGGAACAGCCATAATATGGTGTAAATCGATGTGTCATCTTCCTCTCCTTGTTCGAGAATCGAGATCTCCTCCAAGAGCAGAGATCGCCTAGTTTAGACCTATACCAGACGAGGAGGGATTCTCTATCAAAAATAGAGACAGCCCTCGTACACCATTTGATCCTCCAAACGCACCAACTTGCCCGTAAAATTTTCACAAAGCATTAAGAAAGCATTGCCTTGGCAATGTTGAGATATGTCTTCTAAGACTTGAAACCAATAAGGATCCCCACACAAAAAACAACATGAGTGGCCGAATAAAAGTTTGGACTTTGGACTAAAGAGAGATCACATGACTGCCTCCATAAAGGTCATCGTCGGGTTGGTCTTTGCATTCACAGTCTTCGACTATTCGTAATACCAACCATAGGCAAATTCCCTCGCATGCAGAGCAAAATTAGTCAGTGTTGCCTTTGTCGATGACTTGGTCACCTCCATTGATGCTACCTTCACAGTTGTAGCATGCCACTGAAGGCATTTTTCACAATCCATCTTACGGTAGCCAGCCCCACCATTGAAGAAACAGTAAACTACATCATTATAGATCCCCATGTAATGCCCTAAGACCCCACATCGAAAGCATTGGATGACCTCGTTGTCATGAGGTTTTCGATGGTTGACCGAGCACTAGCTCTCCCTCTCACCTCCCCCTCTTAGCAAGATCCCCTAGCAGACCCTCGCAATCCTTGGTGTGCCAAACAAACGCCAGCACAAATGACCTCACTCCCATACACGGTTTAAAAAACGCATCTCAAGTCGCATGAGGCGTACGTCTCAAGGCGCGGCCATAAACTGTTCCAGAATGGTCATCTCAAATGGGATCTGTGAGATGACCGCCTCAGCTTTTAGAGGCGGTTGAGGCATGAGGCGGAGGCACTCCTCGAGGCGTTATTGATTTTCTAAGCTTTTTTTACATAAATCGTTTGTCCTATTGGCAGTTTCAGATATTTATAAAAGGTCTAGTTGTTTAGGATATAATCATACAATATGAATGCTTAAATTTGGTTGCTTTCGTGTTGATATTTACCATTAAACAGGTCCAATTATGTTTTAATACCAAAAAGGGAGGAAATACTCAATGGTGTATGTCCCAGATTTTATAAAAATAACTTTAAAAAAGAGTGTTGCAGGGTACCTTACTGTAGCCAGGACTCGAGAAGAATCTTTGCATGAAAAATTACATTTTCAAAATAAAACCGATTTGAAGCGAAGATCGCCCCAATTCGAGCAAAAGCCAAATTGCCCACAAAGTAGCCAAAAGGAGAAGTAGCTAAATAGGAGGGAGTTTCCTTGCTGCAAAAAGCGATTCCCAAAAGTCCTCAAAAGTTGCATTGTCCACCCATTCAAGATCAAGTTCTAGTCAAACATGTTCGATCTTCAAACATGCGAGGAAAAGGTGGTTCATGCCTTTTACTGCCCTGTCACAAAGCGGGCATCTGTCAGAACTTCCTGCAACAAATCTGGAGCACCAATCCAGTCTTTAGTTAAGACTCGATCCATCAGCAAAAGCCACAAGAAGACAAAATGGGAGTTGGTAATTTAAGTCCCCCACAAAAAGAACACCCACGAACTAGAGAACCATGCATAGGAACAACGGATGATGCCATAACTTTGTAGACTTTCTTGACAGAGAACCCCACCCCTCTAACTGGATGACGAGCCTACCACATTCCGAATAGAGTCAAGCAAACAAAGTAATTCTTTCACCCTCTTGTCCGATAGGGTGGAAGAGGAGGACGGCATCCAAGATCCCTCGTCGCAACAATCAACTACTAAGGCCCATTTATCCGTCGCCAATGCGAAAAGGCAGGGAAAACAGGTCACAAAAGGCTCATTTTCAGTTCATGCATCCGTCCAAAAGGCAAAATAACGACCATCCCCAAGATTTGGGCAGAAATGGTCATGGAGCTGAGGCAACAAAGAGTATATTCCCTTCTAGAAGGCTGGCTTGAAAGATGAAGGACATTGAGCAGGTAGGTCAAGAGAATGGACCCCGTAAAGTTTGTGAATAAGTTTACAGCATAGACTCTCACCATTGCCCTAAATCCTAGCAACTCACTTCAGCGACAGCGCTTTATTCATGGTATCAAGGCGGCCAAAGCCCACTTATGCTTCAGCCTTCAGGTAAAGTGACAGTAGCCTAGTCTACCAAATGTACTCCAAAGGTCGACCGATCTGCTTTTCCCCAAAAGAATCTACGCATGATCTAAGCATGTCCAATTATGCAATAAAATCTTACCATTGTACCCTTAAACATACGAATCCACAAATCTCATAAAAAACATAATATGTATACTTATTTTTACAGGGCGGTCCCATAATGAGCTATGTAATGTATCGAGAAGAACAAACAGTATATAATTCAAGTGGAGTTTATGTACTACTCCCATACAAATGGATCCATGTACCTCATCTGTGCCCTAGCCCCCACCTGTCGACCCTCTCCTCGTCATGCGCATTGCCGGTCGCTATGCTGCAACTGCTACTGCGCCATCGCTGGTGTTGATGTGCAACCACTGGACTCATCGTATCCCCTAAGGCACTTCTCCCCTCTGTTGCCGTCCAACAGTTCGAAATAGTATGATTTCGACAAGAAAAGGCGATTTCGAACCAATAAATCATGCTTTCCAGCACTAGCACAGATCGAGGATTGAAGAGGATCGTTGTACGAGTCCACACGTACAAGCAATCCTCTATATGATCATGTAAACTCGCTCGAATCGTTTTACTAACCCCGATCAAGTTTCGTTTCAGCCTTATTTTCATCGTGTCAGAGAACAAGGGTGATCTTTTCTCTTCAAATGGTGCCTTCAAAGGCCCGCCTCCCATCGTGAAGATGGATGGGACCAACTATGAGTTGTGATCCATGCAATTCTTGACCCTTATGCAATGCCATAACAAGGAGTGTATTCTGACAAAGTCAAAGTCGACGGATGAGACTAGGGAGAATGCTTCGTGGAAGCAAAATGACGCATGCGCGCATGTTTGGTTGTTTGGGACTCTTACCACAGAGATCGCCAATGACATTGTAAATCAGGCCATTGCAGGATATTCTGGCAGCCACATATGTCCAAGCGAAGAATGAGGTCAAGATTCGTCAGTTGTAGTTTGATATCTACAATGCGGTTGTAAAAATTGGCCGACTAAACCGATTAGTCGGTCCGATTCGACTTGGCCAGGTTGTCGAGTTGACTAGGCCAAATTGGGCCTTAGTTGGGTAGACCCGATTAGTCGAGTGAGTAGTCGAATTAGTCGGCCGACTACTCGGCCGATTTTTGCATAGAACTTTTGTTTTTGTTTTTTTACTGGTGAGCCGACCCAGTTGACCCGATTAGGGGCTTAAGTGGGGCTTACTGTTCGACAGTAAGTCCCCACCAAAACCCTTATTTCTCACGCGTAATACATATCCTCCTCGACACCTCTCCTCCGCCTCCACCTCCGCATCTCCGAGCTCCTCTCCTCCGACTCCGATTGACAGAGCCTCCGGCTCCGTGTTGCCGACAGCGAGGGAGGTCCCAGCTCCCTTGGGTATATTCCTCTGAGCCTCTCTAGCCACCAGCAATGTCGCCCTAGGTTATCGTTTTTTTTTTCTTTTTTTAACTTTCGTTTCGTTGCTCTACCTTATTTTGCAGTTACTCTACCTTTTCTAGATAAGATTTCATGTGTTTTATGTATCTTTTATGTGTTTTATCTTGCTTGTAGTTATTTTATCATGTATCTTTCATGTTGCAGTTGTTGTACCTTACAAAATTTCGTGTTTTATTGTTGATAATCATGCTTGCAGTTGCTTGTAGTTGCTTTATTAATTTCATAGGATGTTTGTTCATAGGATGCTTAGTAGCTTTATGTTTATTGTTCTAAATGTGGTACATCAAATGATCAAATTCATGTCAATAAATATTGATGAGGATAAGTGACTTGTGTCACTCGCTCCTTGAATTATTTTTGTTTTAACATGTATTTATTTTTGAACATTAGCTTGTACTATGTAGCAAATATTTTGTTCTTAACTTGCTCCATTTTTCTTCTTTTGTTATAATTTCTTCTTTTTTAAGCTCTTATAATTATGAAAATTGCTAAATATATGCATATATATACAATATATGTATTAAAATTTGATTTATATATTAAAAAAAATAAAAAATCAAAACTGACTAATGCCCTCTGATTACTCGCCCGACTGTCGATTAATCCTTAGTCAGTGGCCCTGCCGACCGAGTATCGACTAACGACTTCTGCAACCTTGATCTACCGACCAAGCAGAATGGTTGTCCTCTACAACATTCTACTCTTCGCTCTGTGACATGTTTGAGAAGTTTTACAACTTCATGCATGTTACCACATCTACAGAGTAATAGATGGGACACAGGAATTCCGCAATGGTTGGAATTATCTTTACGGCTCTGGATCTGGAATACGAGATAGCACGCACAGCTTCTTCATACACGACCATACCTCTAATGGAGGAGGCCTATAGTCGACTCAGCAAGCTACTTGTCCCACCATCTGTCACCACACAGACCTCATCAGTGATGGCTGCATCTCATGGCAGTAGAGGTTCTACAACGTTCAGAGGGTATGGCCCCCATCGCAAAGGAGGTGGATGTCACCGTGGCCCATGCACCTATTGATGTCATCCAGGTCATTCTAAGGATACACGCTATCAAAAGCATGGATACCCTGCATCTGCTCGTGTGGACTAGCAGATTGAGCCTCCAAACAATTCGGCTCCTCACAGATATTCATGCCTTGATGATATTGTCTCTCATCTGAGGAAGATAATGACTCCTGCTGTCGGCACCACTAGAGGTTCCCCAGATGTTGCGGTCGTTGCTAGATCCTCTTTGAGCTCCTCGGGTATAGCATATACTTTAACTTGTTGTAGCAAGGCAGATATGACGGAGTGGATCAAGGACTTTGATGCTTCTCACCATCTGTGTGGAGACAGAGCACGGTTCAGTTCTTACTGATCTATACCCCATGGTAAATGGGTCGTCATTGCGAACAAGGTTTATTTACCCATTAAAGGACAAAGGGAGGTGCATTTGACGCTATTCGTGCGCCTGCAGGATGTTTTATATACATCTGATTTTCAGATGAATTTGTTTTATATTAGTTAGATCATCGCATACGCTCATGTAGACAAGTCAATTTGTGTTATTGACTCACTCTTGTATGTCAACATGGTGAACTTTCTTGTCTCCAAGCAAGTTCCCCAAGGTTGGACTAGGAACAGTATTGACCGACTAAAGTCGGAGTCAAGGAAGTACTACTGGGAGGATCTGTTCCTCTTCTTTGAAAGACTGGATTGTGTCTCAGAAGGTGTACTCCTCAAGTAGAATACCGTAGTGTCCTCACTAACTGTCATTCTCTGAAGGCAAGACACTATTCGAAAAAGCAGACCGCTCATAAAGTGTTCCAATGTGGATTCTACCGGCTAACCTTGTTTCGATATGCTTATGATTTTGTTAGGTCGTGCCCGATTTGTCAGAGAATGGGAGGGACGATTGGTTCAAGAAATGAAATGCTCATGCAGCCTGTGATATTTTGTGATGTTTTTGATGCATGGGGTATTGATTTTATGGGACCCTTCCGTATCAGTAATGGACATGAGCATATATTGTTAGCGGTTGATTACTTGTCAAAATGGGTGAAGGATATCCCAACCCAGATGCAGATAGCAAGAATGTCTCTAAGTTTGTGAAAGAATACATCATTTCTAGGTTTGGCATCCCAAAGGTTATTATTTCTGATGGGGGGCATGGAAGGCCATATCGATATCGATATCGTTTCAATATCGTATCAATACGATATTTCGACGATATATCGGTGATATATCGCCGAAATATCGCCCATATCAGCGTACTTTTGTGAAGGAAATGCTTTAAAAGGAGGATATATCGCCATATCGATACCGATATCGATCTTATCTCAATATCAATATATCGGCGATATGTCGTCGATATATCGCGATATTTCCTTCCATGGATGGGGATAGCTACTTTGTAAATCGTGGTATGAAGAGTTTGACAAAGGATTATGGGATTGATCATAGAGTTACTAGTCCTTACCATCCTCTGTCGAACAGCATGGCAGAGGTTTCTAATAGAGAGGTTAAGAGCATAATTCAAAAGTTAGTTCGTCCTGATAGGAAGAATTGATCTCAACTATTAGACCAAGTTCTATGGCGTACAGGATGACCTACAAGACATCGCTCGGTACTTCCCCATTTCAAATGATCTATGGCAAGACATGTCATTTCTTTGTTGAGTTAGTGCATAAATTGGATTGGGCATTAAGGAAAATAAATTGAACTGGTCACCAAGGAAAGAAGACTAGAGACTTAGATTTGAATGAGCTCATAGAGATCAAAAACAGAGCATATGACAACAACATGGTCTACAAGGATAAGATTAAGAAATAGCATGATCAGTGCATCAAGTGCAAGAACTTTGTCCCGGGACAGAAGGTATGGTTGTTCAATGCTAAGTTGAAGATCTTTCATGCCAAGTTGAAGTTAAAATGTACGAGTCCTTACATAGTGAGAGAAATGCACGGTAATGACAATGTAGAGATATTTGATCTCACAAATGGTGCACGTTCTTTCTTAGTGAATCGACAGTTTCTCAAGCACTTTGTCGAATCCAATGAACATTTAGTCCAGATTGAGGAGATTTCTCTCATGTGGAAGTGATGATTCTGATATTTTTCTAAACCATTCCGCATGAGGTACAGCAGCAGACAAGATTCAGATCAGAGCAGATTCAACAGAACCTGAGATTCCGAGTTTTTTACTTCTTCTAACTCTAACTCGTCATTTCCTAAATTCTTTCATATTCTCATGTGTTATTTAAAGCCTAAGTATAAGGGGGTCGGCCCCTTACTTTGTATATTCCTTTCATTTCTTCTATTCATTTTGTACCCTTGTTTTCAGTACTTCGTTTCTACACTTAGGCCATTTAAAGCCTAAGTATAGGGGGAGCGTCCGTTTTGGTTCTCGTACTTAGTACGATTTATTTTCTTCATTTCACTTCGTACCATGAGATATAAAGCTAAGTACAGGGGGTGTATATATTTTATATATTGTATGCATAGCTCGTACTTTAAAATGTTTTGATATTACATAATGGGGTAAGGGTATAAGTATTTGAAACTGATTTGTTCATTGTTTTGTAAAATATTTTGAAAATTGTATATCTATGTGGCATGTTTTGTAAAATGTTTTACAAACAGTTTGTAACAGTGAGTCAATTTGTTTTGAAAATTTATTTGTAAAAAGTTTTGTATATACTTAAAGAAATAGTTTGGCATTGTTTGAATATTTGATTAAAAAAGGAAAAAAATGTTTATTAAAAAATGCTAAATAGTAAGTGGTTTTATCCCCGACACCACCATATCACACAAGACTTGTGCAGTTCAGTATACTTAGTTTAGAGCAATACTTAACTCAAAGTTTAACTATTCTTGTTTATTAAGGTCTAAGGACGTAATAACTTGAACTCCCTAATTTGAAAGATATACATGCTATATTGCACATAGAGTCTCCATTCTGAAAAAAGAATATGACCAGCACTATACATGCATGATTGCATAGTCATTGTGATGAGTCGATGTTTCGCCTGAGGAAGTAGGATGAGAGGTTTGAGTTTGGACCTGATTTTATGATGCTTGAGGATGGGATAAGATTGAGGATTACATCATGAAACCTGAGGGTGCGTTTGATTCGTGGGTTATCCAGGGGTGGATAACCCGATTTTGTGTTTGTGTGTTTGGTTGGTGGGTTAAGGGTTGGGAGGGTTTGTGTGATGTGATTGTATTGGAATTTGAAAAAGTTGGTAGTTATTATGATATAATTGTATTGAAATTTGAAAAAGTGGGTGGTTGTTGTGATGTGATTGTATTTAAGTTTGGAATAGTGAGTAGAAGTTGAATATTTTATGATTTTTAGATGATATGATGGTATAATATATAACTTTTTTGATGAGAAGGGAGTGGGCCCCACTAGTGGGTTAAAAATGAGGATTTTGGGGGGTTACCCACCCAAAGTAGGGATAACCCCCCAACCAAACGCACCATGAGTGTCATGTGAGACCACTCGTAAGAGGACCCAAACCACTTTTTAAAAACTGCTCTTATCCAATATCAAAAAAAATGACTAAGTGTTCCATCGCGTAGTGCTTATCGAGACCTTTCCAATGAGTCCAAGAACGTAAAATCCAAATTCGGGAGCCTGAGTTACAATCATTTTAGCAAGTCAGGGTTCGGGTCAAATTTAGGTTCGAACCAAGATCTGGATCCGAATTTGCCCTCACATAAAAATCCTTAAAAGCAACCTCTCTCCCAAAACGCCCAAATCCAAGGGCAGTCCCTTCCTCCTCCCTCCTCACCGAAGCATTGCCAGAGCTCGCCGGAGTGCATCAGATCGGCGATTTGAAGCCGTCACTGTGTAGAGAAGGTCGATGTCACCCTCGTGTGTGTGGTTTTACGCACAGGAGGAGAAACCGAGGTGACGAGATTTTCGAGGTACGATGTCCCCTTCCCTCTTGCTGCAGATTCCACGTGATTTTCGATCCTATACTATTTTTAGCTTGTTAAAGCCGTAGAGATATTGTATGTTCATCCTTGCTTTGTTGAATCAACTTGAGATTTGGATTATGTTTGTAAGATAAAGCTTCTTTAATCACGAGAGAAGAGATTTGTGGGCATCCTCCCAGCAAGATAATCATTCGGGCTGTAGTTTATTTGAAAGCTAAGTGATTTTCAGTGTTGTGCTGCTAAAAAATCTAGGTTTATCGTAGTTTCTATACACGGGTTAAGGCTTGGATGATGTTCATTATATACCAACTGTACATTCTGGTTCATCCACTGTTTTAACTACAAATATTCCATGCACAGCGTAATTCAGATGAGTGAGTCTGTCATAAAATGCATCCCTATATCTAGATAATTCCTTATTTTCCTGTAGGCCAGCAATTTAAAGTGGCGGAGATAGCCCAACCAGTTTTAAGTAAATGTTAGTAAACTTTCTATTACCTAACATTATGCCTTATTGTTATGTTTACTATAAACTTGTTTATGGAAGCCCTATTTTCATTACCTTACGCCCATTGTGTTTGAAAACAAAGAATAGTTTTGTTTAATTGTGGCATGAACATACGGTGCCAATTCCAATTATTAGTATAGAACTGTAGATGCAGAATACGAATTGTATTCTGGATTCAAAGAAAATAGCTCAATGGATATTTTAACTAGAGTTTCTTAATGGATATTTTAACTAGAGTTTCTTCTGGTCAATCTTGAGAGTCTCCAAGCACTAATGACAGTGGGAGCCCTTCAGTTGTGGGTCATGATGACATCGTAGATGGGGGATGTACAGTCTCAAGTAGTTAATTTTGATCCTGAGAGTTGTGAATCTTATGGTATAGCTAGCAGTTTTGAGATAACTATCTTGGTCCTGAGTAACTGAGTTGAAGTTATAGCCTCTTAAGGGTTAACTGTAGAAGGTAAATTTCTTGTAGTAATTAAGCTTTGCAGTTGGGTTTTTTTGGTGTTGTATCAGCCAACTTTCTGATGTCAACTTTCAAGCAATTGTAAGCCTCGTTGTTGACCTGAACTGAAACTCATCTAAAAGTGCTTGTGTAAACAACCCGTAAGTCGTGCTTTTGTCATTAGCTTTGTGGTTGAGCTGGATCTATGCATTAACCTGAATTTTATGTTGAAACTGAAGATTTCTAAGTGTAACATCAATAATTAGAATCTGAAGTATTGTCGAGCTGGGGATTAAAATCGCAACCTCAGTTATTGTCTTAACTTTCTACTGATTGCGAGATTCTTGATTGTAAAATCGTGCACTTCCTTCTGAATGAATGGACTGAATGAGCAATTACTGAACTCAGTGTTCGTTATTGATCTTAGTCAGATGTTTTCCTTAGTTAAAGTTTGAAGAGTATGCTTCTCTGTTGTCCAAGCATTGAGCTGAACTGTTTTGAATCTCAACATAGGTTCAATACTCAAGTACTTAGGAGGTCTGTAGATCGCTGAAATGGCTTTTTTGTGATGTCTCTTCTTGGTAATTCGAGCTGGAATGAGAGTTAACTCGAACTTTAGTAACCGTTTTCAGATTAAAATTTTATCTCGCCTTGTACAAGTGAACTGAGTATGTGTTGTACTGTAGCCAAAGCTTTAACTGAATGAATTGTTTGTTTCTTGGTTAGAATGGAAGTCTTAAGTTGAGAATTGATTTGAGTCGCACTTGTGTCTATTCGTGAAGTTTTCTTAAGTATAAAGAATTTCATCTTTGCTATGCAAAATGTATGATTTAGCTAGCTATTGAAATGGATCGATAAGTTGCTTTTTAGGATAAATGACAAACTTGCATGTCTTCTCTTAACTGGCAGTAATTGTACGAGTACTCTTATGGGAAGATCGCATTAGAAATCACCATTCATTTATGACGATCGCCAGATAATTACCCAAGTTTCAACATACATTTTCTTGTGTGACCTCATGTTGTTTATCATGGGCCAGTAACTGGGATATCTAAGTTAAATATTGCCCCTAAAATGGTGCCTCTAACTATATATCCAGATCTGCGTTCATCGAATGCTTTTCCCGTTGGGTTCTCATCCATATTGCGGTGATTGATCTTAAGTGGTATGTGGGTAGATGGAGTTAGTTGTCGCCAAGGGAGATGCCTCTAACTATATATCCAGATCTGCATATTACATATATGTTCATCGAATGCTTTTCCCGTTGGGTTCTCATCCATATTGCGATGATTGATCTTAAGTGGTGTGTGGGTAGATGGAGTTAGTTGTCGCCAAGGGAGAGGCATGCACCCTTGGGGCTCCGGGTAGAAGCCTAAATGGTCGCTATCCCAACTGCTACTATGTAGCTGCGACGGTTGGAAGACATGTTACTTGGCACACCGAGGTGCAAATCTGACAGTGTTTGGCTTCAGTACTTGCGTGCCTTTAGCTCAGTGTGCTTCGAGAGCGTGTCGAGTAGTCATGATTGGTGGTATAGTATTTTGCTTGTCCACTTAGAGTTAACACTCGTATAGTGGATAATGTAGGCCACATTGGTTAGTATTCCGGGTGGAAGCATTAATAGGGGAGTTCTGGAAAATGTGGTTAATGAAGTTAGGTATGAAATATAAATCTCTTGTGCATAAGGAGGATTGGGTCAGTCATGGTGATTCAGACTACGGTAAGAATGATCTTGGTAGTCAGTGTCCTGACTCGTTCCCTACGCTACTATGAACTCTTACACGTGGGTAGTGGACTTGGGCGGTTTGCGATGATTCGCGGGTTGGAATTTGATTTGGGAATCGAAGTTATAATATTTTAAGTGAAGCCAAGTGGACGTGCTGGGAACTTAGTTAGGATGCATTGTACCTCACCGCATGCCTACGGAGGCACCATAACCCTAAGGTCTTATTCTTCCCTTAGAGTCATAGTGTGTGGTCTCACCCGGACCAAGACCACAGATTATCCATGAAGCTTGGGTGATCCATATCAAATAATAATGATTAGAATTTAATTCTTGGTGAGGGCAGTTTACCTGTTGTTCTTTTGCACACTTTTTAATTATACCTTACTTGTATTTTTTATATCATACTGGACAACTTTGCTCATAATGTACATATGTGTGGATCCGCAGGTTCTCAGAAGCAGTCACAGCAGTGAGCGGTCATTGGTTGCTTGGGGGCTTCTTTTTGTGCATCTACACAGTTTTCTTTTGTGGTACAGTTACTTGTAGCTGGTTTTTCCAGTTTTTCTTTGCTTGCAGTTTTGAGAGACATGCCGTGTACCATGTATATATGGATAGTTTTTGAATGCATACGTATAATATTTTGTGAGCATGGATTATAATGAAACATAAAGATGGATATGCTTATGAATGGAAAGAAATTTTTAATTCCAGTCTTTTGTGTTATTTTCTCCTGCTTATATGTATGTCACATGTTTTGAATGTGGAAGTACATGTGCGCCGAATCGATTTGCCGAGTACCCAGATCCCAGGGGGACGGTTGTGACATATCAGCACTCTAGCCGGTATGGAAACAAGGTTCCTGCACTATCTTGATGAAAACTTAGTTGTCAGTGTGTGTAAAATCATTAAAAAAATTATCGGTATGCGCCAACTTGGTAAAAGCAGTAGAGCTAGCCAAAAGGAAAAAAACATGTATCAAAAGAGAAAAGCTTAAACATTCCAAGAAAATCAAAAGAGCTTATATTACTAGCAATTGGCAGGCGCTCCCAACCTTCAAAGTGTCCATTTAGACCAAGATTATTAGGACATATGAGTCGTACGAGCATGATAAAAGGGTGTTGCATCGTAAGCGTTATAAGCCTAGGTGTTGAAGGTATATTAAATACCCACAAGAGATATATCCTACCCCAGAAAAATAAGTGCAGATGACTCAGATTTCTTGACGAACATACTGAATAACATCAAAAATACAAGTGTATATTTAATAAGGTACTCGAGTGATCCTTGTTACTATGAGGTGACAAGAAATGGCACAATCTAACAATCATCCATACTTAGCCATTCCATCTTACACTTTTAAGTCTAAGAATTAAAGAGACAATGGAATGAAGTGAAACTTTATTATTCCATAGAGTTGAGGGTTGCGTCCAAAGGATGACTTCTTAGACTGGGACCTCGGGTGAAGCTTAGATTCTACACTTGTATATGTGATCAACACTAAATGTCATGCTATTATGGATATGTACATATAGTGTATGATAATTATGGAAGTTGAGTTCCTTTTGAGTGAGACTAGATGAAATAGAGTTCAAGAGTCACATAAAACTTGTATCATGAATTTCAAGTTTTGTATTTCACGTGCACATTCAGGATTTAACTTACTTATTCATTCTTTATTTACTCGAGGACGAGCAAGGCATAAGTATAGAAGGGTGACGAATCTTAGATTCTCCAATATTATTTTAATTATTTTATTCTCTATCTTAGCTTATTCAATTAATTTAACAATTAATGAAATACAATTAACTTTATACACCTTGTTAATAACTAAGACTAATTATTGTAAAAAAATAGTCTTTAATTATTGCATATATATGTTTATTGTTCTCATTATTTTTATGAGTTTTTTTATAATTAAAAATCCCATAAAATTAGTATAATATTGTAAATTATATATTTCATATTAATTTCTATTCAAAAATACAAAAAATAACAAAACAATTGAAATAAGTATTTTTATATTCATAATGATACTTACAATAACAATACTATGTATATATGATGTATTTTGATTTTAGGTTCTACATGAAAGTTGTAGATCTCTAGAAAATACATAGCTTTCATATTGAACACCTTTTAATTTAACTTCAGTTATTATTTTATTTTGATTTATCTTTGCTTTACACTTTTCCTTTTTTCTAATTGGGCCACGTGGCCTCTTCTTGGCTAGTTACATGGCCCGGTCCTTCATTAAATCCTGCCTAATTTCGGGGTCATCTGATCTCTTCATCAGACATTCGACAGTGCATCAGCTCTACCTCCATCTAAACCGCTTGATCAAATGATAGCGCGACTCCCATCTCCTCCTTAGCACCTCCATCAGGACCGTTGGATCTCCAGATCCAACAGGTCATGTTCGTCATCAACCTCTAGTTGGCCTCCCAAGCAACGCATCTCTTCACTGACGGCAGTTACCTCAATTACCCCCAACTCTCCACGTGTCCTCGCCTTGTGATTCCTATACAAATCGAGAGCCCATTCGTCCCTTGCTCATGCCAACTCCTCCATCTCCGACTTCCTCTTCACGTACATCAACCAACTGCGATTGAAACCACCCCATCTAACCATCGGTTTCATGAACAAAATACATCGGTAGTCGACTGTTTTCCCGTATTCGCCCTTGTGCAAGTGTCCCCTGAGCCTCTCCTACAACGTTGATCGAGCTTTGCACCCTAGCCGTGTGCATCAAACGAAGATCAAGAGCTTATAAAGCTCCATCACAGGCCTCTGATCATCCCCAAGTTCTTCATCCTCTCCAAGTATGATCCCAGTTCAGCCCCATTGTATCTTCTTAGAATTTATTCGAACTACACACATACCTTCACACTCAATTGATCAGTCCTTCACCTTCACCGATCATCACTAATCTTCGCGCCAACCTTCGACTCTTCCTACTCTTGCTCCAGAACCATTCCCGACTCGATTCATTTCTTCTCTCTACAAGGAAGAAGAACCCACTTAGGGATCTGCTTCCAATCACTCCTCAGTCCTCCATTTCACCCCAAATCGATTCCATTTCACTTCGGCTATCCTATTAACATTGCAGATACCCATAAGAGCTTAATGGTTTGAATCCCCGAAGCTCGTCGATCTCCTGCACATGCTCTGGTAAGCATCCATTGATCAACCAAACCAACCACTCCTACATCTCCTCCGACCATCCACCTCCTCCGCCAGGTCCTCAGGAAGGTGATACAATCTTCAGCAAGCCTGGAAGAGCACGGAGGACGAATAGGACCCTCGTCGGAGTCCAGCCTTCACACCATCGCTCGAGGAGCAGCCAGCCTCTATGACGTACAGTTACTGTCGATCTCGTTGATCGAATAGTCAGCAACAGCCTCGAGCCACTTAGTCGACCCACACAAACTTTGTTGGACCAAACCGCAGGCAAAGCAACAGTAGAGCCCATGTGTCCCCAACCTGAGCAGTGCTCCGAGCCCCGCGTCGAAGCTACCTGCATGCTCGCATCGTGCCATCTGGAGTATTTGCATCGAAGCCCCACCGAGTTCCCCTATTTACAATTCTACCCTCGCCCGTTTGGAATCTTGCAAATAAGCCCCTGTGGCTATTTTTATTTGCACTTTGGTCCATTTTGGACATGTTTGTCATGTTTTATGTATTATTTAATTAAGTTTTTATTGTAAAAAGTCCATGGAGATGTTTAATAAATTTTGCATACATTATCCAAATTAAGTAAAATTGGTCTCGTTGGGTTGATAATTCCATGCTCTTTAAATCTATGTCTTGATTGTTCTGCTTTGAAGCAAAATTGGAGATTAATTTAGAGAAAAAAGTGCATGCTAGTTTACATATATTAGATTTGCCATAAGCACTGTTCTAGTTCTTAATTTTGCATGAAGTTTGGCAAATTAATTCTAGATGTATTCATCTTATGTTTAATTGAGCTGTGAATTAAAGTGAGTACTTTCTAACTCCGATTAAATAGGATTAGAAGTTCATGTACTTACGGACTTAGGTACATAAATGCATCTTGTTCGATAAATCAATTGAACATTCAATTAATGCATTCCTTCTATATTTGTATTTGTGGACCAATTTAAGATAGTTTATGCATATTTAATTCGGGAGCTATTTGTGTGTTGTATGTAATTGTGTGATTTGCATTGTCAATCATTTTGTAGCATCATAACTTAACTTGCATATAAAAAGCCAAAAATAACATGCATAAACATTGTTCTAGATACCATTGATTACTTAACCTAGAATATTTACACTCTAGTTAGATAACTAAATTAACTTGTATCCTTGTGTTTGACCCCGGACTTATCAAGGTATAAATTAAGCCATGTTCTCTTCACCGAGACATTTTAAACGTAGTTCTACTTGACCTATTGATCCCCATACTGCAATTTGACATAATTAAAGTAATGAATTGGTGATTCACAAATGTATTGCATATTGTTTCTACTAATGGCACTAGTGATTTGTCCATGCAACAGGATTCTATACAGGATGAGCAGGTGCCCTTTCAGGAGGATGGTTTACAGGTTGAAGAGGAGGCGTATGAACTTGACGTGCATATTGCTCTGTAGAAGAGGAAACGTACTTGTGCCGCCTATCCTTTTGCAGCCCATGTTTCCTTGGACTGACTTTCAGAGGATTTCAGGAGATTTGTGGTGGAATTATCAGCCATAAAGATACCACGAACATACCAGGAGGTGTTACAGGGCGTCTTGCTATGGAAAAAGAGATGGTCGCATTATAGTCGCGTGGCACATAGAGCACTGTTACAGCTCCTACAAGAGCATATGTTGTGGGATGCAAGGGGGTGTTCACAATGAAGAACCGTGCAGATGGCAGCGTGGATCGCTACAAGACGAGGCTTGTGGCTCGTGGGTTCACCCAGACATACGAGGTGGACTATCAGGACTCCAATGGCTCAGCATTCTACACTGTGGATAGTGGATATTTATCTTTGTTGCAGTGACACGAGACTTGCTCCTTTATCAGCTAGATGTGAAGAATGTGTTTCTCTATAGTGACCTACAGATTGAGGTCTGCATACAGCAGTCACCTAGGTTCGCTGCTGAGGGGGAGTGTTGGAAGGTTTGCAGACATCACAAGGTAATCTATGGCCTTAAGCAGAGTCCAAGAGCATGGTTCCAGAAGACCTCGAATTTGATTAAACAGCATGGGTTTGTGAGATCGATTGTGGATCACTTATTATTTGTTAAGAGGTCTTAGAGAGGTGCAGTTGTTATACTTGTTTATGTTGATGATGTCATTATTAAAGAGGATGATGTATAAAACATCCAATGTTAAGGATTTCCTTAGTCAGCAGTTTGTAACCAAGGGCCTCGACAGTCTGCATTACTTCCTTGGGCTGGAGTTCAACAGGAACCAGTAAGGTCTTGTGATTACCCAGAGGAAGTATGTTACAGATCTTCTCTCTCAGACGGGCATGGCAGATTGCAGGCCTGCTACTACTCTCATGGACCCGAGCATGAAGTTGTATAATGATGACACTGATGAGATAGATAAGAGGAGGTACAGAGAGCTCATTGGGAAGCTCATATACCATTATACGTGACCATCACCAAGCCAGATATATATATTTTTTTTGAAGCCAAGAAAAGGGGGATACACTCAGTGGTGTTCACCCCAGTATATTAGAGAAAAAGAAGAGGGACGAAAGTACAAAAAAGCTAGAAGGCCAAAAAAAGAGGCCAGAGAGCCTCCAGACAGTGATAGAAAACACACACCAAGAAAATTAACTACCACTCCAGTCGTCCACCAATCCTGCAGGCTGCAGCGCGAGTCATCACGTTCTCCTTGTAAAAGCGTTGCGCCGAAAAAATGGCCTCGTTTCGACCAAGCTAAATCGACCATAATCTTACCACCGGAGTCAAGAGTCGCCTTCTATCCGTGTGTCTGTTCAAGAATAGCAAATCACAGAAGGCCACCACATCACTAGCTCGCACCCAAGCCACAAGCGGGTCCTCCCACAGCCCACGAACCACAGAGCACTCAAAGAAAACATGGTCAAGGGATTCCACATCTGAACCGCACAGCACACAGATATTAGAAACAGAATGTAGCAATCTGGAGCAGCGGTCTCTCGTCAAAAGCCTCTTTCTGCGGACCAGCCATAAGAAAAAAAGCAATGCGCAAAGGTAGACCCAATCTCCAGAACAAGCAGCAGTCTCTCACCATGGAGTCAGAACGAGCAGGCGGAGCCACAGATAACACATCGTAGGCCTTACGCGTCGATAAGCCACCGTCCCTCCAGACCCAGTGATCCCTTCCCTCGGAAGGCATATCCGCACCAACAAGGACGTCCACCAGGGCAAGAAAGTCAGCCATCCTCTGATCCGAGAAATTCGCCCCAAAACGAGGGCACTAATAATCACTCTCCCAGCAAGAAGCAACCGAGGCATCCTTGTCCTCCGCCAACGCAAAAAGACGCAGGAACCGGACACAAAAAGGATCCCCCCCCCCCGACCAGCTATCCTTCCAGAATAAGAACGCACGGTCGTTCCCCAGCACAGGTTTAAAGCTCGCCCGATTTCTCAAGAACACCTCCTGCACACCACGCCAGAAAGGAGAGCGAGCACTCACCAGCCCCAACCTCTCCTCCCCTGCCCATTCCGCCCCATGGAGTTCCCTCAGTACATCAATAAAGAAGTTTCCATCCCTACCCCAAACCCTGCTCGCCCACTTAAGAAAAAAGGCGTCGTTGACAAGCTTCAACCGCCTCACGCCCAACCCCCCCTCCTGCTTCCCCCTCGACACCTCCTCCCACGCCACAAGGTGAACCCCTCTCCCCGACGCACCCGACTTCCCCCACAGAAACCTTCTCAAACAAGACTCAAGCCTCCTACAAATCCCAGCCGGCAAACGATGAAGAGACAAAAAATGCACCGGGATAGCAGCAAGAACCGACTTGAGAAGGACCAGCCTCCCTCCCTTCGAAAGAAGCGCCGCACGCCAACCCGCCAGCCTCGCCTCCACCTTCTCAACGACCACACTCCAGTCCCTAAGTCTGGGCCTCCCAATCACCAACGGGAGACCAAGGTAGTCAAACGGTAGCTCGCCCGGAGTAGAGCCCAGAATCCTCCCACAATCAAGCGCCAAATCCACCGTCATGCCAAAAGGAATAACCTTTGACTTGGCTCCATTAATGAGCAGCCCCGAAATCTCGCTAAATAGTTCAAGAGTCATCGACATGCCAGCGACCTCATCAGCACCTCCCTCTATGAAGCACAAGGTGTCATCAGCAAATTGTATCAGCGGCACAGACACGCCTCCCTTGGAGAAGCCCTTGGAAAGTCCAGCAGCAACAACCCGATCAACCATACGAGCCAAGACATCCGAAGCTATAACAAAGAGGAGGGAGGCCAGCGGGCAGCCCTGTCGCAGCCCCCTTCTCGGCTGGATTAACCCCCCCCCCTCCAACCCACCATTGACCAAAACCGAGAAGGACACGGTAGTCACATAACGCCGCATCCAAGTAATCCACACCTCCGGAAAGCCCCGCCCTCTGAGGACCGACCATAAGAAGCTCCAATCAATGCTATCATAGGCTTTGGTAAAATCAATTTTCCAAAGCACCCCCTGTCTCTCCGAAGAGCTCCAATCAGCCACCAATTCCGAAGCGACCGCAATACAATCAGAGATCTGTCTCCCCCGAATAAAAGCAGCATGAACGGGAGAAACAATCGAGTCAAGAACCCGAGCAAGCCTCCGAGCCAGCACCTTGACCACAATTAAGTAAATGGCGTTCGAAATCGATATGGGGCGGAAGTCCCCAATATCCTCCGTCGCACTCTTCTTGGGTATCAGAAGCAAAATGGCCCTTTTAAGCCGATCGAAGCCTGCATTCCCCTCGCAAAACTCCGCAACAACCTCAAAAACCAAGCCAGATATATCCTATGCATTAAGCAGAGTAAGTCAGTTCATAGAGCAGCACAAATAGGCACATATGGATGCGGTCCATATGCATCTGAGGTATTTGAAGAACTCACCTAGCACTGGTCTCCTATTTGGCAGAGGCACATCCCTTATCGTTACATCCTGCGCGGATGGAGATTATGCAGGGTGCCCCAAGGACAAGAAGTCCACCTCTGGCTTTATTATAGTCATAGGGAGTTCCTTGGTGTCATGAAAGAGCAAGAAGCAGACGGTGGTCACCAGATCCAGTGCAGAATCAAAGTACTGAGCCATAGCATGGGGGAATACATAGATGATGTGGTCAGATCCGTTCTTACTGACCAAGCAATTGATGCACCTCTAATGTGACAACCATGATGCTCTCTTCATTGCCAACAACACAACCTTCCATGAGAGAACCAAGCATATCGAGGGAGACTGTCATTACACTCGAGACATGATTCAGAAGGATTTCAACTCCTCAACTCATGTTAGCTTAGGAGATCAAATAGCAGATGTGTTCACCAGCCCTGGTCGGAGGGCCATTGAGAGATGTTCCAAGCTAAACCACAATTGATATCTACGCTCCACCTTAAGGAAGAGTGTTGAGATATTAGTTATCTTTTATCAATTTTATGTATTATCTTTTCTTTCTATCTACATTATGTAATTTGCCCAACAGGTTTCTCCTCTATATAAGAGAACCCTAGAGCAACATGAATAAGCAGTTCATTATTTTCTCTCCATAATCTTGGAGTGTGATTGCAGTCTAATCTAGACCCTTAAGGGCGTTCGGTAGAGGAATACAGGAAAGAGATAAGGATGAATAAGAAGGGATAAGACACGGTTTCTATTCAATTGGAGGGAGAGGAGGAGGAGGAATAAGAAGGGATAAGTGATCGATATTGTTTATGTGCGTCACTTATGAGGGAGATGGGTAAATGGATCTCCATCCAAGAGTTTAGTCCCACATCTACCAGTGGTGGGACTAGGAGGCTCTGTGGAGGCTATATAGTATATAAGGAGCCCCAGACCTCTTGTATCCATTGAGAAAAAGCAATAAAGCATATGCCCCTTTGAGGGCTTCTCCCGTGATTTCATCTCGCTCCTTAGGGAGTAGGGTTCCACGTAAATCCCGTTGTTCTTCTAAGTTTTATTTTTCTTCCATGTTTCGCTTCTGCATTCTAAATTTCCTAACATCGTATCAGAGCGGGTCGATTCTCGAGGATTTCAAGTTCTTCTTTCTGTTTGAGATTCGTTTTATTTGAGGTCTGTTTGTAGAGATTATTTGAGATTTGTTCAAGAGTTTCAAGAGTTTGATAGATTCAATTGTTCATATTCATGTTTCTATGCAAGAAAATAATAGGGTGTACATAACCCTAATTTCTGCATTCTGGAGATTTTAGAAGCAAGATCCTTACAACCTTAGCCGCCGCAGTTTACAGTCGAAATAATTCTGGATTTGGGGGGGAGTACTCGCCCTTCCTCCCGCGAAGCCCAGGTGGCGCATGATCAGCCCAGGCCACGCTTGGGAACCCTGCAGCCTTCGCGCTAGGATCGAATATCCCAGACATGCGCGTACAGACGGCTCGTCTCCAGCCTCCATCGTGTGCAGGCCCAAGCGCGCCTTCTCTCTGGCCCCAGCGCACCGTCTTCTTCTCTCGAAGCGACAGCACTCGAAGAAGCAGTCACATAGAAGAAGACGCTCCAGGCAGTGCACTACAGGAGTTGCCCTCGGCCTGGCGATCGGATCCTCGGGAGGAAGCGGCACCTCTTGAGTCCTGACTCTTCCGCGCAAGATCTGCTCGCACGAGGGCCCCTCCAGGTCACATCATGTGTGCCCCCACGCAATCCTCACGCGCTCTAAGCCCTCACTCACGCATCGCGCGCACAAGGCTGCACTCCAGGCCATCACAACACGTCGCGGCTTTCCAGACACCCTCGCGCGATGGCGGCGCAACCTTCGCAGGCGGCGTAGCCTCTTCCGCCAAGCGGCGCCTCTCTCCCGCGCGCATCGAGTTGCGCCATCGCGATGCCGACTCCTCCAACTCGCGCAAGCCCTTGTGTGCATCCCTTGAGCGGAGAAAGCACCCAGGCGGCATCCCTCTCTCCTCGCAAGTGGCATCGGTGCCCTCGCGCGAAGTCCAGGACATCCTGTAGCGGTCCCCTCCCCATCCGATTCCCTGTGGCGGCGCTCGATCAGAAGCTACCAAAGGGTTTCCCACGATGGGAACCCTAGGCCCGAAGGCCCTCTTTATTAAAAAAAATTGTACGCCCAACAGTGGGCTGGAAAATGAGGGGCAGTCTGTATGTAAAAAAAGGGGGAGGAGGGGGACTGTGAACTGTGTTTAAAAAGAGAGAGAGGAGAGTTAAAAGCCAAGTGGGTTGTATGTTTGATTTAAAAAAAAAGAAAAAAAAAGGCGCGTACAAAAAAATCGTACGCAAGTTAAAAAAACAAAAACAAGAACCAAAAAAAATGTGAGTGGCTTATTAAAAAAAAGGTGTGGTGGCTATATTTAAAAAAAACAAACAACATAGTCGGAAAAAATTCTGATTGAGAAAAGCCGAAGAAAGATCCGACGGCTTATTTGGTTTTCTTTTCTCCCAATAAATGTTGTCTTCTCCCAACGTGTTCGATGTCCTCATTCCGACCAGTATGGGAGAAAGGGGGGTGTTGTGTAGAGTTCTTCGGCATCATCACTCTGACGATTCCAATTGCAATTCCGGTTCAGAGACAGATTTCATATTCCAGATGTCCAGTCAGCTTTCAGACTCTACAGTTCAGACATTCAGACTCGACACTCAGATTGGTCAGAGTCCAAGTTCGAGGTACTCCATGTTTGAGTGGCCCATTTTCGAGTTCTCCAGAGAGAGACTCGTTTTCAGACGCGCATATGTTTGCGGTCATTTTCAGATGTGCACATGTTTGCCATCATTTGTTCGTGATCCCCATCTTTTCTTGTTGTTTCTGCCAGAGTTTTCATGTGAGCCATAGGGACTCCAGAGTAGAGGACCATTCCCTATGCCATGTTGGCAAGGGTTTTCATGTGGTATCATAGGTACTCCAGAGTAGTGTACCATTCTCTGTGCCAGATGGGAGAGACCCGGTTCTCCGACGAGTAGACTTCTTTCAGACTCCATTCTCCAGCAACTGTGGACTCCGACGAGGATTGCACTTCCACGGTCTTTTTCAGTTAGGCCCTTTTCAGAGATGGAGCAGTTGTCCACATGTTGTGGCGGGCCAGAGTACTCCAACGAGGAGACTCATTTCCAGTTGCAGTGACTCTGACAGGCGCAGTTTAGAGCACATGCTCTCCGACGAGGAGATTCAGCAGACTCGCACTCCAGCACGTTCGTCCTCCTCACCTGCACGACATGAAAAGCAACGTCCTCGACAACAGCAGTTGTGCGCGTTGGGTTGATATTGTCCGCAGTGTCCTGTAACGTGGGTTGAGTTTCTTTCTGTTTGTCCAAGCTGAGCACTGCATGCTCCAGCTTGAGGGGGAGCGTTGGAGTATTGTTTATGTGCGTCACTTATGAGGGAGATGGGTAAATGGATCTCTCCAGGATCCATTTACCACATCCAAGAGTTTAGTCCCACATCTACCAGTGGTGGGACTTGGAGGCTCTGTGGAGGCTATATAAGGAGCCCCAGACCTCCTGTATCTATTGAGAAAAAGCAATAAAGCATATGTCCCTTTGAGGGCTTCTCTCGTGGTTTCATCCCGCTCCTTAGGGAGTAGGGTTCCACGTAAATTCCGATGTTCTTCTAAGTTTTATTTTTCTTCCATGTTTCGCTTCCGCATTCTCTATTTTCTAACAGTTATCTTTTATCACTTTTATGTATTCTCTTTTCTTTCTATCTACATCAAGGCCTCAAATGTCGGATTTCGGTTTCGTTTCGATAAGCCCAGAAAAGGAATTTCGGTGGAATTTCGGTGAAATGGCCGAAAATTGGAAAAATGACTTGAAAACTCATTTTTTTCAAAATTTAAGATTTGTAATGTTATTTAATCAATAAAAGAGACATAAATACAAGTTTTTTTGCTTATAATAAGATGTTATAATGTTCAGTGCCTTAAAATAATGATTTCGGTCATCATATCGATGACCGTCCAGAGTGAAATTTCTTATTTCAGTACACAGTTAAATTTTGGCATTCAATTTTTCTATCAGTTCTCAAAAGAATAATAATACTTTTATTTAAAAATAAAATAAGACATACACACAAACATGAATATTTTAACATGTATGCCAAAATAAATGCATAGTAGGGCTTATGATCGTAAAAAGTATGTTATACGAGACACAAACAAATTAATTAACACCAAGAAATTGTGTACCATTCATAAGCACAATTTACGTCTAGCCTAATAGTAGAAAAATAGTTACAGTCAAAGACTTGGAAGGTTATTAACAACCTACCACACGTACAGACACACATACTCCTTATAGTGGAGAGAAGTAACAAGAGAGTCCTAGAAAAGAACAATCTTCTAGTGTCTTGTGAGTTAAAATGATGCAATGTAATGTACTAATATGTAGGGCCTAGGAAATCCCGGAAAAGATATGCAAGGAAAAGAACTCTGAAGTTTGTTAATATGCAAGGCCCTACCTAATAGTTACAGTCAAGTTGGCCTAGGAAAAGATAACAAGATGGTTATATAAAGATTCTAACTATGAAGATTCTGAACTCTGAAGTTAGCATTCAAAGATGAAAAAAATACATATTTGGCATCTCGAAATATGTTAAAAAAAGATGTGTTATGAAAAATTATGGTAAAATACTTACCTTGCTTGGAATTTGGAAACATGGCTCTCCAAGACTTAAGTTAGGTTGTGAATTGTGACTTGCGAAGTTGTGAGATGGAATGAGAACATATACATTATATTTATTGGGTTTAAAGAGGACCCTTAATGGCCTTATTTATTACAATGGTGTTTGGAATAGTGGATTATATTGCAATGGTGGTTGAAATAGTGACCTATAAATTTCATTTAGTGACCAAATAGTACCTATGAATATCAATAAGTGGCCTAGGCATGACATATGGTGATCTAAAACAATTTCAGTCGAAATGGACCGAAATGAACCGAAATTCCACCGAAATTCCACCGAAATCTGAGAAATCTGTGAACAATTTCCACCGAAATGGACAGAAATGGACTGAAATGACCGAAATTCGGCCGAAATTTCGGCCGAAATCCTGGAAACTGATATTATACATGGTTTCGATATCGGTATCGCCACGAAACCAAATTTCGACCGAATTTCGATCGAAATTCGCCGAAATTTAAGGCCATGATCTACATTATGTAATTTGCCCAACGAGTTTCTCCTCTATATAAGAGAATCCTAGAGCATCATGAATAATCAGTTCATTATTTTCTCTCCATAATCTTGGAGAGTGATTGCAGTCTAATCTAGATCCTTAAGGGTGTTCGGTAGAGGAATACCGGAAAGAGATAAGGATGGATAAGAAGGGGTAAGACACGGTTTCTATTCAGTTGGAGGGAGAAGAGGAGGAGGAATAAGAAGGGATAAGTGATCTAGGATGCAAAAACAGCTTAAACGGTCGTTTAAACGTATACGGCCCTCGACCGCACCGACTAGTCAAACTCGGGTTCATAAGCGTGTGGGTCGCATAAACGGCGTTAAACGGTCGTTTAAACAGCTTAGTTGCGTACTTTTGTGTTATCCATGACTTTTTTGGATTCATGCTATGAGTTGTAATTGTTTGTGTTGTCGATTTTGACGTTTGGTTATGGATTCTAGTTGTTTATGCTATCTATTTTGTCATTCGATGAAAAATCAATTTGACAATATTTGATCTATATTGTGAATCTGTGATTATTTTTAAATTTATTTATACTTTTTATTAAATATATATGTAATACCTTTTTATTAATTAAAAATTAAAAAACCGCACAACATGTTTAATTTCTGTTTTAACTCTCGCATGTCGTTTAATCAGTAATCAGTGACCCACCGACTGAATATCGACTATCACTATTTGCAACCTTGTAAGTGGTAGTTATTTGTTATTCTTTGTTCGGTATGAGGGAGAGGATAATGAGGAATAAGGGGGTTATGGTAGATAAGATCGCTAGATAAGTTTTGGTTATTTGTATTTTTTTATAGGAGAGGTCTATGACGGAGGAATAATGAGGGCAACCTTTCCTCATTTCGACTTCGAGACCAAAACGTTGATCGAAAATGGAGGAATAAAAATTTAGAGGAATAAGGAAGGATATCCCTCATTATTCATCAAATGGACACCCCATTAAAGTCCCACTCAAGCTGAAAAAAATTTCTGCGACTGCACAGGCAGAAGCGGATACTTACCAAGGTTAGAAGATTCACTTTTGTGCAGGGAAGCAGGAGGATGACACTGCATTCTCGATGTGCGGTAGCGACAATGAGGATTTGACTCATCTTTTCTACTCTTGCACTTGTGTTCGGGAGGTTTGGGCTGTTGTGGATGTCCATTGGATTGATCTCCCCCCCCCCACACACACACATATCGAATTTGTAATGCGTTGGTGGCCAACCATTTCAGGCCCATGGAGAAGCTCCTCCTATTGCCATGAGCCCACAATCTGGGCAGTCTGGCTGTCATGCAATGGTATTATCTTCCGATTGGATAGGTTCCATGTATACTGTTGAGCTATTTATTTATATCTCTTTATCTTTACTTTGTAATTTTCTATTTCTTCCGTCTCTTAATGTAATTATCCCTTAGAGCTTTTCTCCTATATAAGAGAGCTCTAGGGCTACGGTGAATACCACTTTTCATTTTTCAATCCTTTCCACATGGTATCAGAGCGACAGTCCTAGAACGGAGCATGTGCCTTAGAATCCGTATCCACCAAAACCCCACCGCATCCTCGTGCGGCCGTCGCCGACGACAACATCGGAACTCGCAGTGGCAGCCATAGCTGCCACCGTCGCCAAGAAGCAATAGCGGCGACTATAACCGTCGTCGACCGTCAGGGGGAGCCGCCGTCGGCAGCCTGGTTCTGAAAGGGTTGTCGCACCCCCCCCCCTTCTCGGGGGTCCTGTTAGGTCTGATTTGGTTCCTAGAGTGTGGTTTTTGATTCTCTAAAATCATCCTAGGTACCTAAAGAAGCCTACAGTGAATGGAAGAGGTTGTGGTATGAGTCTACACCCACAACCATCTTTATATATGTCTGTGTAGAAATTGTTATTCCAGTTTGCAAACCCAGTCTTGGAGATTGTTGTTGTCATGTCAGACAACAAAGCAGATGTTCCATCCTTGGGTGCCTTCAAAGGTCCAGCACCCATCATGAAGATGGATGGAACAAACTATGAACTATGGGCCATGCAGTTCATGAGCCTAATGCAATATAATGGCAAGAAGCATATCCTCACACAGGAGGAGCCTGGTGACAAGATTAGGTTTAACGCCTCATGGGAAGTAGATGACGCTTATGCATGTGTGTGGCTTTCTAGGACTGTGTCCATGGAGATAGCTAGGGTTGTTAATCGAACCGAACTATAACGAAAGGACCTATGTTCGAGTTCGGTTCGATAAGGAAGTTCAAAAGTTCGAGTTCGAGTTCGATTCGATAAATGTTTGATAGGATATATCGAGTTCGAGTTCTAGTTCGAGTTCGTTTAGAAAACAAACGTTCGAGTTCGGTTTGATAACAGTTCATTAACAATTTAACTTAACTAAAACTTGTTTATATGAACAAGTTCGAAACTGGAGTTCGATAACAAGGTTCGATAAGCGGTAAAAATAAGAAATTATTCAAACTAAAGTGGTACAAAACCCAATAAATACCACAATTTCTTTTACCTTGAAATTTATTAAGTGTATAAATAATAAGTTACACATACAAATACACACACATTTACATATACCGAACTCGAACTTTTATCGAACGAACATATGTTATGTTCATGTTCGGTTCGTTAAGCTATCGAATTAAAATATGAAGTTCATGTTCAGTTCGTTTAAAACGAACGAACATTTTTCGAACTCTAATCGAATACGAACATGTTCGATTCAATTAGCAGCCCTAGAGATAGCAAATACCGAGTCAGCCCACGGCGAAGACTATGTGGGACATTCTCGCCGCTACGTACTCTCCGGCAAAGAACGAGTCAAAGATTCTGCAACTTCAGCATGACATTTTCACGTCAAAGTAGAATGACCGTCCTCTCCATACCCTTTACATTTCTCTAAGGGGTATGTTTGAGAAGTTACATGATTACATTCCCTTGACTGCCACACCAGAGCACTCGACCGGTTTCGGTTACCATTTCGGTCGCAACATCACCCGACATATAGGGATTCGGTGATGGCCGGAGTTTTTCTAGTGGCACTCTACTCTGAGTATGATGTTGCTAGAGCACAGATTCTTTCTGATGCCACCATACTTCCGATGGAGGAGGCATATTGCAGGTTGAGCAAGCTCTCCATAGCTTCTGGTGGTACTCAGTTGCCATCTTCAGCCATGGTAGCATCTCGTGGTAGGGGGAGTCCTACACAGTATCGTGGTCGAGGTGGCTGTGGCAGGGGAGGGGGTAGTTGGTTCCCCCGTTAGCCTTGTACTTACTGCCACATGCCAGGTCACTCTGAGGAAACATGTTATTCTAAGCATGGGTTTCTAGCTTCAGAATGTATGACAAAACAGACCCAGCAGCTTGGCAGTTCTTCATCACCTGCATCTGATCAGAGATTTGATAAACCAGTAGCGCGACTCAGGGAGATTATGCCTGCTCCTGGGTCAACTAGCTCTCCGACAGGATCATCAGAGGTAGCAGCCTCAGCTTCTTCGTCCACATCAGGTATAACATATGTTATTACTAGTTGTTACAGGGCAAATTTGTTGGAATGGATTATGGATTCAGGAGCTTCCATCATCCTTGTGGTGACAGAGGACAGTTTAGTATTTAGTACTTGTAGCCCAACTCAATTAGGTAGATCGGTTGTAATAGCAGATGCCAAATGGGACACACTCTCCCATTACTGGTCAAGGGGGTGCAGTTAACTCCTGCAATGCGGCTTCAGAACGTTCTCTACACTCCTGAATTTTCTATGAATTTACTGTCCATCAGTCAAATCACCAAGGATTTACATTGTCGTGCCATATTTGATCATTTTGCTCTTGTGTTTCAGGACATTCTTACAGGCAGGATGATTGGATCTGGTTGTGAGCAAGGAGGTCTCTGCATACTGGTACAATCTCCTTATGTCAGTGCCTCTTCTCTTCGCACTGGATCTTTTTCTCCCTATGTGTGGCATCTTCGGTTTGGTCATCTTCCTCTGCAAAAGATATGTCAAGTTCTTCCACATATTTCTCCTCGCTCTACTTTTCAGTGCGAGGCCTACCAGCTTGGGAAGCATCATCGGTCCACATTCCAGAGTCGTCGAGATCGAAGTAGTCATAGTCTTTTTGAGTTGATTCATTTTGATATTTGAGGTCCTAGTCGTGTCCCAAATCATCAGGGGCATAGGTTTTATCTTGTTGCAATCGATGAGTTCTCTAGATTTTCATAGGTATTTCTTCTTAAGAACAAGCTCGATGTTGGTCATGTTATTCAGTCCTTTATTAATGAAATAAGAAATGTGTTTTCTGCAATGTCAAGTTTATACATTCAGATAATGCTCTTGAATTCTACAGTACTCAGCTTTCTCAGTTTCTTAGATCCTATGGTATTGTGCATCAGACATCTTGTGCATATACTTCTCAACAGAATGGGTGACTGAGTGAAAACACCGCCATTTTTTGGATGTTACCCGACTCTTTTAATCCAGAGTTGTGCTCCTCATTTGTATTGGGGGGACGCGGTTATAATTGTGTGTTACCTGGTGAATCGTATGCCCACATCGATTATGGGGGGAAGATCACGTTCTCGATTGTGTTTTCCGAGATGGATCTTTTCTCTCTCAAACCTCGTGTTTTCGGATCGGTTGCTTTTGTTTATCAGATGTCTCCAGATCTTGACAAGCTCTCTCCTAGAACTGTCAAGCGTGTGTTTGTTGGGTTTCCAAGACCCAAAAGGGTGTCGTTGCTTTGACCCTATTCGACGAAGATACTATGTTAGTGCGGATGTCACCTTCTTTGAGTCCATTATGTATTTCTCTCCTACTGGTGACAAGCTCATTCCTTCAAAGAGTGGAGAAGAGGTCTATATGCCTCTACCTCCGATTTCGCTTACTCCATGCTCTACTACACCGCAACCACCACCACCCTCTCCTCCACCGTCACCACCACCTCCACCTCCTGCCACGCCTACTTTCTTTCCGTAGGTATACCTGCACCAACCTCGTGCTCATGTGTCTCATCTATCATCCAGCACGCTCAAGTTATGTTATGAGCATTTGAGTTCTACTAATGACACTGGTGATTTCAGTGTGGAGCTTGAGGTGCCGTGCAGGATGTCTTAGATGATACACCTTCTGAGGATATTGCGGACTTGGATGTGTGTATTGCTCTACGGAAGAAGAGGTGTGCATGTACTATGCATCTTCTTGCTTCCCATGTTTCCCTGGCACGGCTCTCTGGGGATTTTCAGAGGTTTGTTGTTGGATTGTTAGTTGTGGAAATACAGTGGTCCTATCAGGAAGCATTGCAGAGTAGTCAGTGGCGTCTGACGATGGAAGAAGAGATGGTAGCTTTACAGTCTCGAGGTACATAGAGTGTAGTACCAGCTCCTCCAGGTGCATATGTTGTTGGCAATAAATGGGTGTTTAAATGAAACACAATGCAGATAGTCCAGTGGACAGATATAAGGCCATATTGGTTGCTCGTGGGATCACCCAAACATATAAGGTTGACTATCAGGACACCTTTTCTCCAATTGCGTGTCATTCTACACTGTGGATTCTTATTGTTGTTGTAGTGGTGGTACAGGGTTGTCCACTTTTTTAATTAGATGTCAAGAATGTATTCTTGTATGGAGATTTGCAGGAGGAAGTTTATATGCAGCAGCCACCAGGTTTGCTGCTGAAGGGGCATCCAATATGGTGTATAAACTCCATATGGCTATATATGGCTTTAAGCAAAGTCCGAGTGCTTGATTTCAGAAGCTTTCAGAGTTGATTGAACAACATGGATTTGTCATATCTATTGCAGATCATTCTCTCTTTGTTAAGAGAACCCTGGTACTGTTGCTATTTTGGTCTATGTTGATAATATTATTATTACAGGCAGTGATGACCAGGGTATTCAGGCAGCTAAGGATTTCCTTGAACAACAGTTTGTGACCAAGGACCTTGGCAAGCTGCGTTATTTTCTTGGCCTAGAATTTGCAAGAAATCAGCACGGTATGGTAATGACGTAAAGGAAATACGTCATTGATCTTCTATCTGAGACGGACATGACATGATGTAGACCTACTACTACTCCAATGGATCCCAATGCTAGGCTCTAGATGACGACTCTACGAAGGTGGATAAGAGACAGTACAAAGAGCTGGTAAGGAAGTTGTTGTATGGTACTATTATTAGGCCTGATATATCGTTTGATGTAAGCAAGGACGGCCAGTTTATGGAGCGGCCTAGGCAGGCTCACATGGATGCAGTTACCATGGTCTTGAGCTATCTGAAGTCTTCTCCAGGTGCAGGACTTCTATTCAGGAGAGACACGTCTCTCATAATTTCTGGATGTGTAGATGCAAATTATGTTGGGTGTCCCAAGGACAGGAAGTCTACTTCAGGCTTCACTGTGTTTGTGGCAGCTCATTAGTTTCATGGAAGAATAAGAAACATACGGTTGTAGCTAGATCCAGTAATAAATCAAAGTATAGGGTCATCGACCAAGGGAGCACGAAAATGGTGTGGGTCAAATCCGTTCTCACTGACCTAATTGTTGAGGTGCCTCTTCCTATGCATCTCAAATGTGATAATCAAGTTGCTATATTCATAGCTAATAATCCATCCTACCATGAAAGGACAAAACACATAGAGTTTGATTGCCATTACACCCGTGATTTAATCCAGAAGAGGCTTATATTCACTTCTCATGTTGCTTCAGGCGATCAGATTGCCGACATGTTTACCAAAGCTCTTGCAAAGGGCCCTATCCACCGTTGTTGTTCCAAGTTGAGCATGATAGACATATATGCTCCAGCTTGAGGGGGAGTGTTGAGATTTTTATCTCTTTATCTTTACTTTGTAATTTTATACTTCTTCCATCTCTTTATATAGTTTTCCCTTAGAGATTTTCTCCTATATAAGAGAGCTTTAGGGCTACGGTGAATACCACTTTTCATTTTTCGATTCTTTCCACATATACAATGTAACCCATCTAGCTAGGTCTCTTCTCGAGACATGACGATTGTGTAAAGCCTTAATCTTTGCATCTCTCAGATTCTATATAATAAGATACTGCTCGTCAAGAGGAAACCAACGAAATTTGTTTCATATGAATTGGACTTCGTTTCGATTTGTTATGATTTTCGGAAGAAAGAGAATTAAGGAGGTTTAAGATGTCATTAACTCTTAATGACCATCATTAAGACTAATTAAATATGATTAAAGAAATTAATGATGGATTGTGGATCATTAATGACTATTAGCGAACACTAATCAATAGTTAGCAAAAGTTAAGCATAAGCCGCGGAGGTCAAATCAAGATGAGTAAAAGTTAATCACGATTAGCGCTAATTAAACGTCATTAGCGAATCTAAAATCTTCTGGATAGTTCTAACTTAAGCTCTAAGTTTCGGATAAGTTTTGGCCAAAACCATGGGCCGCTAATCGCGGTTAAGGTATAAACCATGGTTTTCCAACCATGGTTAGCAGTTTTCTAGAGCCTATAAATAGCCCCCCCCCCTACCCATTCATTCTCTACGATTTCCACTACCACCACCACACAAGGGCTAGGGTCGAGAGGTCATGAGGAGGAGTAGGAGGCAAGGAAGGAGCGCTAGCAAAGCACTGTTGGGAGAACGAGAAGGAGAAAGGTACGATCCTCTCCTAGTTGGCTTTGTAAATATGCTCGAACCTGAGCTAGGGTTTTCGATTCTTCTTTTTCTACCTTTGTTTTTTATTCATCCTTCTTTCCGATTCATTTTCTGTTGTGGTTCGAGGAGAAATCTATGTAACACCCTACTTAGGTGCGGGCAGCTATACACGTCAGTGAACCCTATAATTCATCACACTTTCATTCACCTAAGACGCGTGGTGTCTACCGATTCTCCATTGCTTATTATTCTATTCTTTCTTTTCCACTTTTATAGTTATTTTGATGGAGAAATTTGTGTAATACCCTACTTAGGTGCGGACGGCTATACACGTCAGTGAACCCTGTGATTCGTCACACCTTCACTCACCTAAGATGCGTGGTGTCTATCGATTCTTCATCTCTTGCTGTTTGATTATATTCTTTCATATTCGTTGTTGTTTCCCTCTCGGTGATTTTATAAAGGAAAATCGTTCCGTTTTTTTTAAAATATGTCAAGATATAAGGGGAAACTCTGACGACATTTTTATAGAATCATGTCCCGATATAAGGGAAAACTCTGCCGAAATTTTTATAGAAATATGTCCCGATATAAGGGGAAACTCTGCCGCAATTTTCCTAAAAACATCAACCCGTTTAAGGGGAAGCTCTGCTGAAATTTTAAGAGAAAAATATGTTCTTTACGTTCTTCGTGTTCTTCGTGTGATCTTCGTGTTCTTCGTATTCTTCGTTAGTTTTTCGTGTTCTTGGCTGGTTCTTAACATTTTTGATACGAAAATGAAATTCGATTGTTTCAGGAGCTATAAATCATCCTTTTTGATAAAGAATCGCGATAAAGCACTGCCTACGTGAGAGAGAGCTCGATTAGGTAACGAAATCCTTCCTTTTGTTGTTGGGTTTTCATATGAGATCGTTGAGATTTCTGTATTTATGCTCCTTGCTATGAAGAACCCTAATTTGGTTATTTTTGAAAAATTATGAAAAGTTGTTTTGTGATTTCAACTAAAATAAGATCTAAGCATCAAATGGATGCAGTGGTTTGGAAAGTTGGATTTTGGAAATTAAAATAAGCATAAATATGAGTATATAAATATATGAATTAATATATGTAAGTCTATACTCAGTATTTGTGTTTATGTAAATCTAAGGCTTAACGGAGGAATTATATCATGGGAATTTATGTGTTTTGAGTTGGATCCTGAAAAGGATCTTGTCTTACGTTAAGAATGACTAGGAGTAGAAATACAGGTCGGGTATGCAACATGTAGGTTTGTCGAAGGAACCTGTATTGGTGTTGCCCTACCTAGATGGTACGCGGTTGCCTTGTTATGATAAGTGCGAACGAAATGAATGATTTGCAACGCATGGTACCAGGAGCTAATATATTCGGGTTGAACGACGGAAGATGTGGTCTTGCCATATGGAGGCACGGGTGGTTCGATAGCGGCTGGATCACGATAACGTGTATTTTAAGCCGCTAGGTTATGTGATTAAAGGTTAGCATAAGGTTTTTAGCAACCGGATCCTCCAGGACGGTGTACTCCTTTCTTTGTCAGGCTGAAGGTTTGAGACCCTGATTATTAAAAGAATAGGAAATTGTCAAGGTAGTATTAGAGGATTGGTTGAAGCGACGTGCGTCGGTATAAATTTACCAGATCAACGCAATCTCCAATCCCGAAGTGTCCACAACTTCGGAGTCCATATAGTGGTGAGGTAATTACCTGGACTAATCCGTGACGTGGAATAGAAAGGAATAGGACTTAAACTAATGAGAATGAATGAAACTTTTAAGATAACAACTTTTGAAAAAAAATATACATTTATTTGTTTTTCTCTTCTTCGTTACTTAGCACTCGCTAATTGTTATCCTCTAATTTATGGAAAACCCAACAGATGTCGATGAGCCATCACAATGACTTTAATAATCCAGCCAGGAGCCTCAAAAAAATTAATCCAGCCAGCTAACATAGTCATCCAGCCAACCACAATAGCTTTACTCTGTAAGGTAGTTAGTAATCTTGTTGTGTATTTCCTTTCGAGCTGAAGTGCATGTAAATGGTTATAGTGGGATAATGTATCATGTGAACTTTATTTCATGAATGGAAAAATGTTGAAATACTTTCTTCAGAGTATTTTTAATTGCAGTCTGTTTCTTAATGTTAGTTGAGATTGCTAAATAAATTATTGCTAAGTAACCAGATCTGGATATGAGAGGATCCAACGACACAGAATCGAGGTCGTGTCAAATTGTAAGTTTTTACCTTACCTTATTAATATGTTTATAAGGCAAACACCTCCATAGTATTTCTCCCTTTTTCGATTAAAAAAAAGAGTGCATGTGATGATAATTATTAAGTTGCAACTTGCAACTAGCAAGATATAAACATTGAAGGGGGAAGCCATAATGGTGGACTTGAAGGGAAAAGATATAGTTTAATTGTATGATACAGGCCATACGGTCAGGATCATAGATTTTTATTTTATTACCCCTATAAATCAATATGCATGAGTATATTGACATATAATAAAAAATGATAAATGAATATCCATATCCACCTCAATTTACTTTTCAAAATTTGTATTCGCATTTACCTAACTAAAGGATACGGTATTCTTATTCTTATTCATCAATGTGGAATATGAATTTCTATACCCATATTTATATCCATTTCATATTTAAAGAATAATATCAATTTCCTCTTTAATATGAATATGAGCGCAAAGTACTACACGTATATTTGCATGTGATTGCATCCCTATATCAAAATCTAACAGATGAATCCAACATTTCCATCTTCGGAATCACTTTACCATTTTTTTAGTAATCAACCAAATAATTCCATTTTGTGAAGTCTGTACAATAACAGAAAGGAATTTAAATTTGAGCTTTCATTTGGTGTCAAGGCCCTAAATGCCGGTTTCGGTCACCATTTCGGTGACGGGCTGAAACGGAATTTCGTGAATTTCGACGGAAATTTCGGTCATTTCGATCATTTTTTGTACTAGGGTCCCCTATTTCAGTCATTTCGACTATTTTGATCAAATTTCGATTTCAACAGGATATCGATATTCGACAGAAATTCGATCGAATTTCGCCGAAATTTGAGGTCATGTTTGGAGTTATATCTCTGCTTACATAATCCTGACTTAAATTAGGCCCTCCCATTGTCACCCAATTCATCAAGGAACAACAACGAAATATACTAAATACAGTTGCACCCAAGAACCTTGGCTTAGTTTAGTTATGTTGATGAGATTTTCGCAAACAACTTCTATATTTGTCAGATAAATGTTTGACTGGATTTGAGTTTAAATGTGGCATATGCATAATGCAGCAGCCTAGAAGGTGGAGAGAGCAATAAAAGAGAGATGTAACTCATAAGGGCAGTTTTGTTTACCTAACACTCGATGGTTGTTTTCTGGGATATATTTCTTTGATTGGAAAACTGATCTCAAAACTTACAGGGTGTGTTTGGTTGGCGGGTTAAGGTGGGTTAAATTGGTAGAGGGTAACCCGTTTTTGTGTTTTGGTGTTTGGATAGAGGGTTAAACTGGGGGTGGGTTAGAAGTGGGTTTGGGGTGATATGATTGTATTGGAGTTTGAAAAAGTGAGTAGTTATTGTGATGTGATTGTATTGAAGTTTGGAAAAGTGAGTAGAAGAGTAGTTTATAATTTTTATATGATATGATGGTATAATATATTATTTTTTGATAGGATTGATGATGTAAAATTGATTTATTTAATTTTTTAAAAAAGGAATAAAGTGGGGCCCACGCAGGAGAGAGGGGGTGAGTTAAGGGGGGTAAACCCCCTAACCCGCCGGCAACCCTTGTGCCGAACGGCACCATAGTGTATATATCAAGCTTTTTGGCAGTATTAACATTTAGGTCACTGGCCTAATCCTGGTGATCCAAGGAACAGAAATTTGTAGAAATTGTAAGTAGGGAAATAAGGAAAGGAAAAGGCAACATAGTAAAAAGCACACGACAAAGGAACATATTTTCCAAGAAAAAACTTTTCTTTGTGGCTAACTGAAACAATATGTAGAAGTTAGCAAAACAGATGAGTCTGCATTCTGTCCTGTTTTAGTTCAAAAAAGGTTGTACCTATCAAGAGGAAGAGCATATTATACCTATCTTGCATGGCTTTGGATGCCCTCAACTGGTCTCTACGAACAAGCAGATGCACATGGCGTGCATATTTAGTAAGATAAATTGCTTCTTCTGTGGCGGTATCACCTCCTCCTACAACAGCAAGGATTTGTCCCTTGAACAATGGAGATGCTCCGTCACAAATTGCACAAGCACTTATTCCCCTGCTCCAGAATTCATCTTCACGTGGCAACCTAAGCCTTTTTGCAGTAGCCCCCGTAGCCAAAATAAGACTGTGGCACTTCACCTGTTAAAAAGTTTTGTAGGGAAAAATCAACAGGAACAGTACTAAACATGAACCTTTTCAAGAAACAATTACAGAACATGAGGCACAGTTTCGTGACTAGGAATGAAAGAATAAATGTCTGTCAGATTAGATGGATATAAAAGTTGCATGTCATGTTTTCAATTACATTATGGTAAATGGCCAAATGAACATGTCGATTACTTAACCTCTCATTCGTCAATTCAGGAGTTCAATATTTTCTACGAAGGTGGAACCGAGCTTACTTCTGATCTCAGTTAACACCAAATTCCGGTCCACCCCACCCGCTCTGGGGCCATGCCAAAGAGACAGTTCATCTTACTTGATTTCTTGGCCCTCGGATAAAAGGGAACCCCCTTCACCACATCAGAAAAAGTCCGTCCAATCCCCTCGGGCTGAGGCACAGAGCACTCGACTTTCCGGTGCACCAGTTACAAAACCTTCAGAGTCACATTACTCTGACTGGCAGACAGCCTTTGCTGCACACGAGAACTGAATATGACCCCTTCACCACGGGCGAAGCACCAAGGCGGGAGGGTCAAGACCTTGTGAGATGTCCGCGACATCCACAGTGGAAGCACTGCCGACCCAAGCGAGGCTGCTTCCGGTGGCTCACCAGCAACTAGCCCTCCGAATCAATACCCTTTCTCAATTTGGCAGCCTTCCTTTCCCCTCTCCCCCTCCCAACTCCCTCATAAACCCAACACCTTTCCCGGGAAGAAGGCTCAGGACCTCTCTCTCGCATCTCCATCCTGTCTCACTCATTCGTAAGTCACTCCAATAGAGTGGACAAGGTGATGGTAGAGGAGATTAAGGGCAAAAATTGTGGGTACTCTAGAGGATCACTTTCTTCATTTCAAGTAGAGAAAGCACTAAGGTCATAGAGATGACCAGTTCAGGGCCATGTTAGCTCTCCATAGAGGAACGGGAAAACCTCGATACCTAAGCATTCTTATTTATCTCTAACAGCCAGCTATCCTTGGGAACCTATAAATAGGATGACTACCGTAATACACATCAAGTGAATAATTCACAATACACTCTATAATATTCATTCTAGACTTTATGAGAGTTTTTTTGGAGCTACATTCTGCTTTATGCTACACGCCTAAAGCTTCACCAGTTCAATTTAAAGCTTCACCAGTTCAATTTATATCTCATAAACGTAATCCTACTATGTAAGATTGTTCATTGTTTCATCACACTTTACATTGCATATTTCAGCTGCATTTAAGATGTAGGGTTGTACTTTAGTACTTACGATTGGAGTTGTCAGTGTGAAACACCTCGTTATAATACAATTGGGTTATCAACATAAGAAATCCAGGTTTACTGAAAGGATTGAGGGATCTGTCAAGTTGTAAGCCTGATTCCAGAAGACATAATCGTGGTTTTTACATGTGAGGCTTTCCACGTTAAATCCTAGTACTTTATGGTTGATTGTTTTTCTCTTACGATTAATAAGTGAATTACGTTATGTTTGTCTGAGTATTTGTGTTTGTAGCGACTCCGAGCATTACAATCCTATGTGAAATCACATTTGGCGTTCATGTGAAAGAAGTAACTTTCCAACACACATGACCAACTTCGGAGGAGCACGGACACAAGAGAACTCAATAACTTGTTTATCATTTTTTCAACGGAATGATTACGCAAGTTGGGAAGACAAAGATGGTGGTCTTCCTTCAGCCATCCGATTTCATTATATGGAACATAGTAAGGAATTAAATTTTATAAAATAGAAAGAAACGGGCTACACTGACATGGAAATGGGACAAATGGCGCTCAACTCGAAGGTGAGGAATGTGTTGTATTTTACACTATCCGAAATCAAGTTCAATCGAGTCTCTCATTCGATGACCGCCCACAAAATTTGAAAGCGTATATTTAGGATGCAAATATGGGAAAGCATTAATGACAAGGATGTCATATTCACATAAATCGTGATCTAATTGAGGAACTTGAGAAGAGTTTTCCTACTCAGAGAACTCGCAAGCAAGATCATTGTTTCACTCTCATTGGAGACCAAAGTGATGGCATCAGAGAAGTCAATCAATTTCGGCAATACATTGTTGGAAGATCTCGTAGATAACCTTCTTACCTGTGAAACAAAGTTAAAAAATAGAAAGAAAGAAGAAGAAAAGACAAAGAAGATTTTGCTTTCTCAATCAACAAGAGTTGAAGGGATGATTCTGATTAAGATAGTGATGATGATATAGCTCTCATCATTCAAAAATTCAAGTTATTTCCCAAGAAACAGAAAATAGGATAATAAGAAATAAAATGTTTCCAATGTACATTGGCGCAACCTGAGCCGCCCGATAAGATTGTGGCAAATGCTCCATGGAAGCAATATTACACATAGGCATCAGTTTGGCAACCCGATATGCTTACAACAAACAGCCAATGATATTCAATACCAGCCCACTGCCAAGGCAATTTGAAACATTCTCGCCACAATATATTTCCAGATGAAGATCCTCCAGCTTCAGTATGACACCTTCACGGTGAAGTGGGATGGTTACCCTCTCCATGCAGTCTACTCCTTGTTAAGGGGCATGTTCGAGAAGCTCTGTAGCTTAATGCCATTGAATGTGAGTACCAAGCAGCAAATGACATATAGGAACGCCATAATGGTGGGCATGTTTCTTACGGCTCTTGATCCCAGGTAGGGTGCCACATGTAACTAGCTCCTTACTAGTTCTTCTATACCTTCCATGTAGGAGGCTTACAGCATACTGAGTAGGATAATAGTGCCTCCTGCAGCTACTATTCAGACCTCTGTTATGGTCCCATCTCGTGGTAGATGAGGTTCAGCACAATTCAGAGGGTGTGGTGTCCATGGCAGAGGAGGCGAACGCCCTCGTCTGCAGTACACGTATTGCAATCGTATAGGGAAATCTAAGGATATAAGCTATCAGAAGCATAGTCGCATTGCATCTACTCATGTTAATGAGCAATTTGAACCCATTGCTACTCTTACCTATAAGAAGTATGATGATCTTGTCTCACATCTGAGGGGGATTATGACTCCTTCGACCAGTTCTACTAATGCTCCTCCGACCTCACCTGACATTGCTACCTCTGACGGTATTTCAAGTACAGATTATTCATTTGTCACTGTCACAGTGTTGCCATTATCAGAATGTATCATGGGATTCTGGAGCATCACATCATCTCTACAGTGATAGAGAACAATTTACATCCTACAGTATCGTTCATCATAAGATCGATATGTTGTCATTGATGATGGGAGATATTCTCTTATTATAATACATGGAGAGCTTTCGTTAACACCTTTCATGCATCTGCAGAGTGTGCTATATACACTTGAATTTTCTATGAATTTAATGTCTATTTATCAAATTACCAAGGATCTAAATTATTGTGTCATTTTTTATAGATCTTCTCTTGTGTTTCAGGATATACTCACAGGAAGAGTGATTGGATGTGATCATAAGCAAGGAAGTCTCTACTATGGTTGAGCATTGGGTAGGGGCAGCATGGTCCAACCCGATGCCTGGCCCATTAATATCCGGCCCAAGCCCTATCCCTTAATAGGCGAGCTTGGGCTTCAATTCTGGCTAGTATGTATTACGAGCTGGGCTCGGGTTGCACCTAGCCCAAACCTGAGGCTCAATTGCCCGCCCGCCCAGAGGCTCGATTCCCAGCCAGTGTCCAGTGCAAGCTCGCACCCACTTTAGGATTATAACTTAAACCCTACGATACTTACATGAACCCCTTCTTTCTTCTCTGTTCGAGTGGCAAAACACTAGGGGAACAAGGGAAGCCCCACACCGTGTTGTGCAAGGTCACCAGCAAGTGTGGTAATGTCACAATTCGTATGGTGCTTGCTCCTCGTGGTGTCAGGGTTTGGGGGCGATAGGGAAGCAGACGTTGATCTATAACTTCATGGCATGTGGGACGATGATCCCCGTCGAGTTCACAGAGTTCGTGGGGAACTCAGTATAGTGGCGCATGGGAGGCTACAGTGATTTTTCCCTCGTAAAATCCCATTTTTCACGATTTTGCGCAACTAATCGCTCGATTTTTTTGGGATTATCATATTGTTGAGTCATTCGAATTTGGTGAGATTTAGGTTCTATGGATTAGTTGTGCATTTTTTGGTGATCCGTGGGGTTTTAGATCTTGATCTAGTGATGTGTGCATGTTGTGTTGTGCTTCGATCACAAGTTAGTTCTGGGATTATGTTTCAGGTTCTGGGATAGGTGCTGTTTTTATTTTGGTGGACTTGAGCTGAAGTGTTGTTTGATACCATCATCTAAATATCTTGATGCCTGATGGACTTGAATGCTTTGTTCCGGAAATTTTGTTTAGGTGCGAGGGTGAACTCTGAGTTTGTTTATATATTATTGTGCGTCTAACAGAATTTATTTTTTAAATTGGCCATTATGTTTGTGCTTATGATTTGAGCTATAAGACAACTAACAGTCTGATAATGTTTCCTTCTATGGATCAACTAGCAGTCTGATACTGTTTCCTTCTATGGATGCACGCATATCTGCTAATTAGGTCATTCAAATATTATTCCTAATTATATCAGAACTTCGTCAAGGGTTGCCACCACCAAAGATTTCATCTTTTTCGGTTAATATTACTTGAATAGATCAGAACTTATTGATTTTTTTAAAGGTGCCATCGTAAAATAAGGATTATGTGTGTCAAACCAAGCCGGTCTGACCCAAGTCCAACCCAAACACTCACGGGATGGACCCAGACTCGGGCTGAGTTTTTAGAAATATATTGAGCCCAATCCCGGTCCGTAGGCCCGCCAGCATAAATGGGCTCGGGTTGGGCCATGCTAAGCCTGACCTAACCTAGCCCGATGATCAACCCTAGTCTCTAGTTCTCTACAGATTGGTCCAGTCTCCTTAAGTTGGCAAATCATCAGTTCATATTGGATCAGTCTCTTCGTACACATAGCACCTTCGGTTCGATCATCTTCCTATGTTGAAGTCGTGTAGAGTCCCCCCTCAAATCTCATCTCAATCCAATTTTCAGTGTGAGGCTTGTCAACTTGAGAAGCATCATTGTACCAGTTTTCTCGGCCATCGAGATCGTAACAGTAATTCTTTATTTGAATTGTTGCATTTTAATATATGGGAACCCAATCGTGTTCCTGATCACCAGGGATACATGTTTAATCTTATTGTTGTTAATTATTTTTCCATACTTTCTTGTATCTTTCTATGGAAAAATAAGTGAGGATGGTTTTGTTATGCAAAAGTTTATCATTAAAATAAAGGATACTTTTCGACCAATGTTAAGTATGTTTACTATGATAATGCTTTGGAATTTTGTACTGGTCAGCTATCTCAATTCTTCAAGTCTCTTGGGATTCTCCATAAAACTTCGTGTGCCTAAACTTCTCAACATATTTGTGTTGTTGAGTGCAAACACCATCATCTCTTAGATGTTACCAGGACTCTCCTGATACAAAGTCATGCTCCTCACTCTTATTGGGGGATGTCGTCATCGCATGTTGATACCTCATCAACCTCATGTCGTCTTCTGCGTTAGGAGAAGGGTTCCTTATTCGACTGTATACTCCAAAAAAGACATCTTCTCTCTAATACCTCGTGTCTTTGATTGTGTGGCCTTCGTCCATCACCTAACTCTTGGCCGAGACAAGCTCTCCCCAGAGTTGTCAAATAAACCTTTGCCGGCTACTCCTGAACCCAGAAAGAACCAGTGCTTTGATCATGTCAGACGAAAGTACTATGTCAGTGTTGCCTTCGCATTCTCTGAGTATGTTATGTATTTTTCTCCACATGTGACAGGATGACAACTTATGTGTTTGATGAGAAGGTTTACATTCCACTTCCACCTTCACATCCTGCTCCTACCACACCTCCATTGGTGCAAGTATTGCCCAGGTTCTTATGTTTGCAAATCCATCATTGCTGGACCCATTGCTCAGGTGCCTTCCCCATCATCCATCATGCCCCGGGTAAATCATGAACATTTGGTTTCCACCGATGGCATTGTTGATGTTTCTGTACAACAAGAGAATTTACAGGGTGAGAGCAAAGCTACTCGGAAGATTGATGTACAAAAGGTGGATTATTCAAAAGATCTTGACTAATTTATTGCATTTCGAAAGAGGTGATGTACATATGATATGTATCCTCTCTCAGGCCATGTTTCACCTAGGCATCTACCAGAGGACTTCGTGAAGTTGGAAGTGGGATTAGCAGCCGTTACAATCTGACGTACATATCATGAGGTTATACAAGAGAGTTTGTAGTGTCTTGTTGTGGAGGAGAAAATAATTGCACTGCGGTCATGAAGCACATGGAGCTTCATTACTGCCCCAACAGAGGCATATGTTGTTGGTTATAAGTGGATTTTTACAGTGAAACATAAAGCGGATGGCGATCCTGATCTCTATAAGGCCAGGCATATGGCACGTAGATATACTCAGACATATGGGGTGGACTGGACATCTACTCTCATGTAGCACATTACTCCACTGCATGAATCCTCCTTTCTAATGTTGTGGTGTGAGACTGAATGATCTCCCGACTTGATGTCAAGAATGCCTTTCTGTATGGAGACATATAAGAAAAAAGATGTATGCAGCAGACACTTGATTTTGTTGCTGCGGAGGAGTGTCATAAGATATGTATACTTCATAATGTTATTTATGCCCTTAAGGAGAAACCCAAAGCATGGCTCCAAAAGTTCTTGAACCTGATAAAGCAGCAGCGTTTCAAGAGATCGGATGCAGATTATCTGCTCTTTGTACAAAGGACATCACAAGGTATTGTCGTTGTTCCGATCAATGTTGACAACATTATTATTACAGGTGATGATTTACAAAGGATCAGAGAAGCTAAGTCATTCCTTGGACAGTAGTTTGTCGACAAGGACCTTGAGAAGTACGGTACTTCCTTAGGCTCGAATTTACCAGGAATCAGAGAGGTCTCGTGATGACTCAAAGGAAGTACGTTACGGACCACCTACTGGAGACCGGGACGGCTGACTGTATATCCGTCACTACTCTTATGGATCATAGAATGAAATTCTATGATGATGATACAGGTGAGGTGGACGAGAGGGGATACATGGAGCTCGTTGGAAAGCTCCTATATGTGACTATCATCAGGCCAGATACCTCCTTTGCATTAAACAAAGCCGGTCGGTTTTGGAGCAGCCACGTCAGGCTCACATCGATGCATCTAAATGATCCTAAGGTATCTAAAATCTTCTCCAAGTATAGGTTACTATTCAGCAAAGGGGTATCTCTTTCCATCACAATCTGTGTAAATATTGACTGTGCACGATGTTCAAATGAAAAGAAGTCAACCTCTAGATTTGCAATGTTTATTGGGAGCTCATTGGTCTCATGAAAAAATAATAAGCAAATTGTTATTGTTAGGTCAAGTGTTGAAATCGAATACAGAGCTATGGTGCAAGGAAGCGTTGAGATGATGTGGGGCTTTGTTCTGATTGATCTAGCTATTGACGCATCTCTTCCATGCAACTATTATGTGACACTCAGGTTGCATTGTTCATCATCAACAATCCAACTTTCCATGAGTGGACCAAATACATTAAGGTGTATTTAAGGGAGGAACTAGTATATGTCATGTAGGGGTCATGGCCCCTCCTTGCTTATTATATATCACTTTTGCCATGTATTAAGATTTTAATTTGGCCCCTCCTTAATTGTATAATAAATAGTATTGTTAGAGAAAAGTTGTATAGTCACTTAATGGTCTAGTGGTAGAGTAACATGGTTCTTTTTTTTAGACCAGGATTTGAATCTTACCTCTGCTAATTTTCCATTCTTTTTTTCACGCTAATTATTTTCCTTCCGGAATAAATAAAACCAGAGGGTTTATATAGTTTATCCAATCACTTCCGAAGTATCAAAATTATAGTATAATTTGATATAAAATTGTACTTGAGTTCATTTATCTCTTCAATTGTTTCTTGCAATCCTTGTAAATAAAAAAATATTGTTTCCTTTTAACCATGAACTTTTTTGTTTCAAAATTTCACTTGACAATTTAGCCTTTTTAGGACAGATCTAGAAAGGCTTAAATGATTACATTTATCAAACTTTAAAAATCACCATCGAAAATAATAATATATTTGAAAATCTAACCTTAATAATAGATTTAATTGCAAAATTTAAAGAGGTTTATTTTAATAATATTAAATCCATTTAAAAATAATGTTTGAAAATACAGCGATTTTTCCATTTTTAGCATAATAATAGTTGTATACTTGGTCCCTCCTTGATAAAAATCCTCGTTCCACCCTTGGGTGTATTGCCATTATACTAGAGACTTGATACATAAGAACTTCATCTTTACTTCACGTTAGTTCGTGAGAACAGACTGCAGACATATTTACCAAAGTTCTAGCGAGGGCGCCATTCCAGAAGTGTTTTTCCAAGATGAGCATGATAAATATCTATGCTCCAGCTTGAGGTGGAGTATTATAGGAAATAGTATTTATGTATTTCTTGTTTCCTTTTATATAATTTCTTTTTTTTGAAGACCATAAGAGAAAGTAACACGCTATGGTGCCCTCCCCAATATATTAATTAAAAAAGAGAAAAATGAAAAAGTAGAAGAAGTACATGTGAAAAGAGTCAGAGAGATGCCCAGGCTTCCACAAAAGCCTTGGATTGAAACACAACATTCTCACCATAGAATCTGCGACCTGAGAACACCAAGGCATTTCTAGCCAGCCAAATACTCCAAAGCAAAGAAATCGGTCCCAAAATCTCAATCCGCGGTCGCAGACGGGCCGAACGAAAAGAAGCCCAGAAGGCGTCAAAAGACGACGTGCTGACCCAGCCAAGGCCCAAATCGGCCCAAGAACCGGTCGTGTAAGAGCAGGTGAAAAACAAATGGTCCACCGATTCAGCGCCCTCCCCGCACAAGTAGCACGCCTCGGAAGAAGAGCCAAAGAATCGCGCGCACCGGTCACGAGTCATTAAGCGCTTGCGCCTGAAGAGCCATAGGAAGAAGCCAATCCGCTCCGGTAGGCGAAGTTCCCAGATCAAAGAACAGTCCTTGACAAGAACCTCGGAGGGAGCGGGTGGTGGCCTGCATATCACCGCGTAGGCCTTCCTGACCGAGAAAGGGGAGACCCTCCAGACCCAGTGGTCCCTCCCCCCGCAGGGGCCATCGCAATCCTTTTATATAATTTCTCCATTTGTTATTTGTCATTTAAGGTTTCGCCTCTATATAAAAGAACCCTATGGCTATAGAATAAACATGTCATTCATTTACTTTTTTCACAATATTGCAAGGCGGGGGGTCACTAAAGCATGAAGAAGATTGTGCACAAAGGAGAAAGACCAGAAGGTAGGCTGTGCACAAAATGAGAAAGAGCGAAAGGAAGCTTAGGAAGGGGACGTGCTAATTATATACTCTATTTATATACTCTAAAGCATATGGCATTCTCCAAATGTGATATAAATAATACATATATAAGTGCAATTAGGATATTGCGCCCTCTAAATGTGATATGCATATCACAGTCTCTAAATGTTAAATACATATGGTGCTTATGCAATTTCTTTTCCCATGCCTTGCATAATGAACGATTTAGTTCCGATGCACGTGAATATGATTTTTATATCATACTGTGTATATATCAGAAAAATCCTCTTAAACATGTTCTACAGGTACATACACCGTATGATTTCGAAATTGTGCAAAAATAATAATCGATCTATCATATACACTTTTCAAATCCCTGTGCCTTCGAAAAATGTTTAATATCCCATCTAGAACAAAATATTCAAGCTGAATTTTTCATGTCATTTTCCAAATCAGTTTCCTGGGAAGTCAATAGGGAGTAAAGGATTCAAGTAGCCAGCTCAGTAAAAAAAACCTCAAAGAATGGCATTCACCTCACGCTCGCTGCTTCGCACGGTAAATGGTCTATTCTCAACATCAACATACTCCACATCTTCTTGAAAAAGCTCAGCACCCCAGCGTTCCGCTTGTTGCCGCATTCTTATAGACAAACAAAAAAAATGAATACAGAAAGGAATCTACGATCACATAAGAAATATAGGACCAATAAGAAACGAAAATGTAGATATCTTCGCAAATTATTTTAGTTGCACGGTGATAATTTTTTGCATTAAGCATTCAGAGTAAAGTCACCTCTCCATCAGATCAGGACCAGTTATACCAGTTGGAAACCCTGGAAAATTCTCAACTTCAGTTGTTGTCATCAATTGTCCTCCTGGAACACCACCTACTTGATATCCTTCAAACACGAGGGGCTTCAAATTTGCACGAGCAGCATATATCGAAGCAGTATATCCAGCTGGACCAGAGCCTATGATTACCAAATTTTCAATTCCTCCGCCAGGACCTATCATGTTTACACCTGATCAGAGGATACTATGACACTACAAATAAAAAAGTTTGCCGTAACAAAATAGCAAAATATGGTCATCGCAATGCATTTCTTGTCGAAACTTCACTCCCTCGCTTTTAGCTCGAAAGAATTTACTACACTAATTACTCCAGCACCAAGAAAGCTACACTTTCAAACGCCAAAAAAGAGACAACGCCAGAAAACCTAAGTTCATAAACCGTTCTCTGGACAAAAAAATCCACTTACCTCAACTTCAAAGCCACTTACTGAGCTAATAGACCCTCTTTTCGGGCATCTTCAGCAACATGCTTCCAACACACACAAAAAAGTGCCACCTTTCACTCTCTTTGAGCCCACCTCACGTTCCATCCAACTCGAAAATTCCTAGTTTTTCAATTACCTGCAGGGGAGGGGGGAGCGGCGTCGGCGGCGGAGCGAGGGGAGGAGCGGAAGGGGCGGCGGAGGAAGGGGAGGCGGGACAAGTGGCGGCGACGTACGAGGAGAGGGCAATGCGAGGAGGGGAGGGGTTGGTGGGATGTGGTGGCCATGGCGGGAGACGTTATCCGAAGGAGGGACGCCGTCGTCGCCCCCATAGCCATTATTACTTGAGAAGTGAGGAGAGGTGAGGGGGGAGAGATCAGATGATTAGATATATCCGGTTTGCTCACTCCTACCATACAAATGCCCACCCCTACCTTATATAAACTCGCGTGCGGAACGCGTGCGGAACGCGTGCGTGGACTGGTTGGACCGATCGAGAGGGGGGTTATAGCCAACGAGCGATTCGGGATTCTTGGGGGTGGCGTTAACGGGTCGGGTGTGAGGCGGGTTCGAATATTTCAAAACTTATAATCATTTGTAAAATCACTACTCCTATATGTTCATTTATTAGACGGTTAATTTTTAGTGGGTACTCATATATCCATCAGATACCCGTATATTCAATGGGTATATATATATTCAACATGGTAAATCATAAGTTGTTCATAAATGTAGATAAGATTTTCATTAATACACGAAATAGAGTGAGATCGTGTAATATGGTGATACATAAAGATATGTAATATATAGAGAATATTCAAGGTTTATATATATTAAGTGTTTAACTCTTTTAAGTTGCAGTTTTCATTTATAAAAGATACAAAAAGTTAGTTGAATATGAATAAATGGATGGAGAGGAGAAAATTGAGTTGGATGTTTATACATGTAGATCGATACCTATTAGATATGAAATGGATTTGGCTAGTTTGATTAAAATGCAACACACACATCTTTATATATATATATATATATATATATATATCAGGTTTGGGGTGGGTTTGGGTTCGGGTACCCACAAGGTAGTCCCAAGCCCGTACCCATACCCGCATGGATAGTCAATTCAAAACCCAAACCGTCCAAAAGCAAATGGGATGGATTTTGGGACCTTAAATAGGACAGGATTGGGTCGGGTACCCAATAGGTAGACCCAGATTGAGATCCCTAGCACCGTGGAAACTAAGAAACCGTGAGCTGGGCTGGGCGTTACCCATATTTTGAGTTGATAAATAAATAGTTAAATCTAGAAATTACCTAGAAAATCAAAATCAATTGATTAGACTGATTGGACCGATTGGACCACATCAACGGTTCAATCATCTTTTTATAAAAAAAAGGTTTTTTTATTTTTTATACAATATTATTTTAAAAATGCATACTCTCCTGACTCTTTAAGGTACTCATTTGATCTTTCATCTTACATGTTTCTTCCAATAAGGCAAAAATTTTAGCTTCATGCCCCCACCCTACTTTTCGTGGCAAAAGTTCCACGTGGGTTTCAATTGCTGACTTCGAAAGATGAAAGTTGTAATGTACCAGGCTTAGGTCTCCAATCTTTTATCGAGGAAAATCGGCCCTCACAACTTGTTGGAATTGAGCCATATTGTAACCATTGACAACCACCTAAATGCTTTGTCAAGTAGTAATCCCACACACCTATAACCCACTCTCATGCATCATGAGTTTTCGATGTGGGACTATTTCTGAGATTGTTACAATTTCCTTCACTTATATTTGCAATGTCCTCATTGCGACATGGCATAGCACCTATTTCCAGTGACGGTGGCGGTTGCATGCTACAGGTAGCTTTTTCTTGATATAACTTTGTAGGGGTGGCTCCACCTTTCGGGTAGCTCTTTCCACTATTAGAGGTAATCCGCTCTGAAACCATTTGTAATGTCCTGAGCTTGAATCCCATCTCCATTATCAACGGAAATTGACCATGACTACTTGTTGAGCTCCAGCCCAGATGGACCCGTTAACAACCACTCACAAAGCTTAAGTTCAAGTTGTCAAGTAGTAATCCCCACCCCTTATAACATACAATTACACTTTGTGAGCTACCAATGTGAGACTACGTTAGGGTTTCACAACCTCTCACGCTTATATTCGCAATATCCTCGTTGTGACATGGACAATCACTTATTCTCGATGACTTCGCTCTTCACCACTCTTAATTATGTAGAATTGCATCGTTTGCAACAGGTGATAAAGAGCAGATCAATCAAAATATGACCACACAAGAAATAATGTATGGAATTAATCTGTGTGGTCGATTGTTTATTTTACTTGGGCAAATTCCAAAGTCAAACTCGGGAAGGTAATATGAAGGTTTAGAATTAATTTTCAAATAAATCAGAGTTAAATTTTTAAAAGATATCTTTTTATGGATTTTTTTAAATTTTATTGATTTTTAAATAAAATGTGTAAACAATAAAGGACAATATGATGAGCGATTTTTTAGATTCTGTGCAATGAAAATAGATACTATGAAATGCATGAGAGAAAATAAACAATGCAACTATTTAGAAATTTAAAAATGATGAATGCAAAGGGATGCAAGAACACAAGTAGGCCAACTAGTCTATTCTCAATTTGATACCAAAGCAAGGCAATTAATGAATTTTTAATCCAATTTATAAATCTCATGAAAAATCCTTGAAAATCCTCGTTGGTGTATCCAATAATGATGCAAGATTGTTTTGAATTTCAAGACATATTAAAATTTGAAGGAATGAAAATCAATCAAGAAAAGCACCAATAATTTATCGAGAACACAAATCTCAATTAGTTAAAGTGAATCAAGTATCAAAAGCTTACCATTTAAATTCTCTTTTCAATGAGTATTTTTGCAAAATTATATTAGACAAAGTGAATTTGAATATAAATTAAACCACATCATAATTATGTAGACTTCAAAAATCAAACAGTAACCAAATAAAGATCCCATGATGTTCCCATGAGATGTCAAATTAAAGAGGAATAATATGAACAATGCCTCAAAAATTAGAACTTTATGGGTTTGTAGAATGCAAGATATAAATAATTTATTACAGGAGCACGTATGCAATAAAAGGATTGAAATGAGAAAGAAATTTCACCTTCTAGGGACGTGTCTATGATATTTAGGAGGTGGTTGGATTTTTTTGTAAAAGTTCCCATGTGTGGGGATTCTTCGTGGTTCATAAGCTACTCGAGGTCGATTCCGCAAATCTCTTTGACACACGAGGTGCCTCATGTATCTCCTCTCAGATCTTAAGATGGAAGGTTGTCTCTTTGTTGCTATCTGATGGTTACGATCTTTCCACGTGTTTGCTCCTTGGCCCTTGATGCAGGTCAATTAGATGGTTGAGGATTGATACGCTCTAAGTAGTTAGATGAACATGATGGCTCAAAATCGGGTGGTGGTGCTTCACTAGAGTACACAGCTGAGATGTACCTAGATTTATATTAGCGGGTGCATGTAATGCACCCTATTCTTCCTTCATTTACCTCTCCAGGTCCAGCAGGTAAAGGTCGATGAACTCCAATGATCTTCAAAGACTCAATGAGTGATGAGATTAGGTTTGTTGCAGAGGATAATGAACGTAGGGTTTGTGGGTTCCAATGTCCTGATTTGGTGATAGGATCAGGGGAGGTTACGCGAAAGGGATAATGGTGTTTGGTTGTCTGACGGGTGTCGAAGAGATTCAAGGGTGTTGGGGATTTTTTGTAGAATGATGATGGTGGAGGGATTAGGACTCGTGGGGAAGAAGGTGGTCAGTGTTGTTAGGTTTTGGAGATTGGGTTTAGACAGAATAGGTGGGTTGGGCTGGAGGGGAGTATTTACTGGGCATGTCAACACTCAAAGCATTTGATTGGAGGAGAGGCGTGAGTGCGAGGGTGATAGAAACGGAGGAATTTGGTGCGGGAGTAGGCGAATTAGGGGTTGCCTTGTGGCCAAAACTTTACCAAGATTATTGACCCATGCCAAAAGGAATACAATGAAAATTTATTTATAAATACTATATGAACTCAAATGCAAAAGATAAAATCAAAGTTGTAGATTTCCATAATATCTATAGCATTCATGAAGGAATTAAATGCACGTGAAATCAAATATGAGAGATGTGATTTTTTTGATGATATTTTATAGAATGGAAAATATCTTTTTTTATGTGGCTTGCCATTTTATTTGGTTTTCTATGCACAATAAATGCATGTAAAAATTAAACATGATGTATGATGATGCATGGACACAAATGCATTTTTTTATTTTCATGAGTTAAGAAAATGTCAAGAATAAATTGGGGACGTAAATTATTTACGGATGAATAGGTCAAAATGCATGTCAGAACATCTCTTTTATGGTTTTTTTGGTACAACAACAACCAAGCATTTTCCCGCATCAAGTAGGATCAGGTACATGGAATCTTTGCCTCCATTCAGATCCATCTTGGGTCATTATTGGGATTAGATCTAAAAAACTAAGATCCCTTCGTATAGTCTCATTCCAACACTTATTGGGCCTTCATCGCCCTCTCATAGCCAGCTCAATATCCCAAAACTCGCATCTCCTCACCTGTGCGTCAGCTGACCTCCATTGCAAATGGCCAAAAAATCTTAAGCGATTTTCACGCATCTTATCCTCGATCAGTGCTACACCAACTTCCTTCCGATTGCATCATTCCGAATCTGATCTTTATGTGTGTGTGTGTGTGTGTGCATGTGTGTGTGTCCACACATCCACCTTATCATTTTCATTTCTGCTACTACCATTCTCTGTACATGTTTATGATTTTTTGGTATTTTTACATTTTTATTTTTATGTAATTAGATAAATCTTGAGATGAAATATAGAAATGGAAAATAAACAAATAAAAAAGAGTCAAATATGTGCATGAAATAACAAATCAAAAATCAGTAAATATGTACAATATACAAATCGGTCCCAAAACCCAAGTTTCACAAATGAAATCCGATTCTTTTGAATTTGATCTTGATTTATAGATAATTGAATATGCATTAATTCAAAAGTGAGTAGAGTGAAATTTTGTATTACATGTGAGAGATATCATTATTCACAGATTTTTTGTTTCAAACTGGGATTTGGATTTCTTTCACATATATACAAGTTAGTATTTTCTTAGGATTATTCATTGATTAATGTTAGCTATATGTACGTAGTGAGCTTGTTTTATGTAAATTGGAGTTAGTGTGAATCGGTTAAATATAGGTGAAGTTAGGTTAATATTTATAAGGAAATATGAATGCAAAAAAATGAAATGCTAATTTATGCAAATTATTTACAAGTGCATAACTGCTAATTATGAGTTATAAACACATGAATGTGTCTAGTTACTCATGACGGAGCTTTATTTTCAACTAATTAGAGGGATGAATAACATATTCATCAGTTGCTTAACCCATAATCATGCTTCATGTGTTCCTAATGCAGGAGTATTTTGATATTGTTACAGGAGCACGATGAATACATGATTCATCATCTTTATTCTTTCATTTTAGCTAAAACCCTTGATAAGATACATGTAAATTCTCGCAAAATAACATTCTAACCATATTTTTTAATATTATATATTTAATACATATTTTATCCGAAATAAAATAGTAAAGAGAAAAGGAATATAAAAGAAAAGAATGATGTAGATGTGAAATATGTACAGACTGATCCTAACCCTGAGATCAGATCAATATTGACTTGGTCGATAAAATAAATAAGTGGGGGGGGGGGTAAGGATCCTATTTTATAAAAATATCAGAAAAGCAAGATCATCATTGTACATTAACACAATTTTCACCTTGTGCATATGTTCACATGTTTTATTTATCATTCATATCATCTTAAATCAAAATATTTTATTCATGAAAGTTGTTTTTGATAATATATATTGATTTATAAAAATATCACAAAAAATATTTAATGTATAAATACATAAATATAATGAACCCCAAAAGCCTAAAAAGCCTACTTTCAAGGTTCATAACTATTTATAGAAAACTCCAAATTGACCAAACTCACTTTTAAATTTTGTTTTATAATTAATACTATTTATTAAAAATAACAAAAATATTAGAATAAAATGTGTGAATTTTGGCGTTTGGACCCCTTTGTATATATGTACTATATGTATATAAATCTTCTTCATTTTTTATTTAATTATTCCTAGTCATGTTTAATATAATTCTTTTTCTAATGTATTTATAAAATTATTAAAAAATATAAAAAATATAATTAATTTTATTTATTAATAATATACAAGAAATCTCAAAAGTAAAAGGCCGTGAAACCAAACTTCCGGGCCTCATAACTCAGCCATATGAACTCGGAATTGGATGTACTCACTTGTAGAGTTTGTTTTACAAAATATCTATCAAATAAAAGTTATTTCACTAAAACCAGAGTTACTATATAAAAAGTATATTTTAGGACTCTATTGGTATAAATTGTACAATGTATCTTAACCTTATTCTATTTATTTTTTGTTATTTTTTTATTCTTATATTTTTATTAATATTTTATCAATGTTATATTATTAATATAATATAAAAAAATTATTTAAAATTAAAATTATTAAATTTATTCATTTATATACCTATATTATTTATATATGTATTTATTTAATTAACTAATTGATATTTTTTATTTAATCTATACTAAAATTATTTGCTAAATTATTTATATGAATTTTTTATTTTTTATTTTTAGATTATTCATTTATTTTAATTAATTAATTTTTTATTTCTTTTTCTCTCTCCTCCCTTTTTCTTCCTCCCTTCCTCGTTTCCTCTTCTTCTTCTGCCTTTGCCCCTCTCCCTTCCCTTCTTTCATCCAACAACATGGGCCTACCAGGTCGTTTGCCTAACTTCCTTCCCCATTACTCTCCTCCGTCGATGACACCACCCTCGTCGTGCTCCCCATGCCTTCCTCCTCTATTTAAAGCACCTCACCCCTCCGAGAGCCAAGATCCACAGTTTCATTTCCTTCGAGTCCTGTGAGCTCCAGTAAGAGAGAGTGCTTGTGACATGAGCGTCTCCATCCACCGTCGAGAGAGGAAGAGTGAGGAGCGGCGTGATCATATCTCTGACGTGTAGCTCCACTTTGCTGTGAGACGAGCCCCCACGAGCACTGCTCACGTAGAGGCAAAGACCCTATGGAATCGAATCTCCAGATCCACATGCGACCTTCATCCATTCCGTCCCCCATTTCCAGGTTAGGTCCTTCTCTTCTCATCTTCCTTTTCTGCTTCTCTTCCAGATCTTCTTTCCTTCATTTCCACTCTGTTTTTCTTCGATTTTGATCATCAACCCATCCAATCTGTCATCCCTACCTCGAATCCCTGAACATTCACATTCTATCTCCCATTATCTAATCACCTCCGACCATGCACGGTGGCCGTAGTTCAAGCCCAATCCTTCACGTTCACCCGGGGTTGTTTTCATTCATCTGAGCTATTTGTTGTAGGGTCGAAGCTTCCAGTTGTTTGAACCCTTGTAGGTCATAGGTGCATCGAGGAACAGGAGGGGTAGCCTCTCAAGCATTGTAGATCTGAGAACAAACGAGATATCACTCGGATTATTTGAGAATCAATACCATCGACATGATCGAGAGGAGTAGTATCGTTCGAGGAACAACCATTGGAGATCTGGACATCTAGTCACATTGAGGTTTCCTCAATTGAGCTTCAAATCGAATATCCATCATCTTGTGAAGAAATCAAAGCAGAACCTTATCAGCCTCCTTAAGATCTACTTCTGATTAGAGCTTCATCTGCACCTGAGATCGAGAAGCATCTGAAGGTCCTTATTTGGAGAGTGTCTGCATCGGAGATCGACAGTTATCGTCGTTCGAAGAAATCTGCAAATCACCATGCATCTGGAGAAGCCAACCATCGTCGCAGTTGAACCGAGGCTCATTTAGAGCACATCCACCGTGAACTGTCGCCCTTCGATCTCAAGCCTCGAAGCATAGCCGCACGAAGATTACATTTCCAGAAGTCGTCGCCTATGACTAAAAGTGGGAAGCACGGATCTTTCGTCCAGAATATACAGGGACCATTTGATCGAATCTGATCCAAGGAACATCGACACGTCATGTGTCGATCCCTCAGCAAGCCGGTCGCCCCACCGCTAAAGCAAAGTCACGTTCGAAGCGCCTGACTTGCAGATATTTAATTTTCATTAAAGGCCATGCTACCCTTGTATCTCAAACATGTCCCTCAGCAGCTTGCGATCACGTGAGCAAGCACGTGCTTACTGGAAGTTATGCTACTATACCCATAAACATTTCTTTATGTACAGGTCCAGGTGCTGGTGAGCTACACGTGGTTTTCACGTGCGCTCTAGAATTTTTGTGCGTGATCCCTCTTGCTTCTTGCATTTATCACTCACTCCATATTTTCCAAAAAATTACGAAAGACCCGTAATGTAGTATATTAGTACTATACATATTATATACATAATAAATAAAATACTAATAATAAAAATATAATATATAATATAATAATAATTTTCAAAAATAAAAATATTTTATGTTTTTAAATAAATTTTAAAAATACAAAAAATTATAAAAATACATAAAAATAGAAAAACACTTTTAAAAATCTATAAAAATTATCTATATGAAATTTTACTATATTTTACATATTAAATAAGAAACAAAATAAGAATTGAATATTAAAATTAGTAAATAAATCAAAAATACATAAAACTTCAAAGATACATAAATAATTCAATAAAAATCACAAAAATATGTATAATACCTTGTTAGAAAGGTATTTTTATCTACTTTTCAGCAAAAATATTATAAAATTTTTTTCTTTCTATTTTATATTTTCAAAATAAAAAGGGATTTTTACCCACCAGACCCTATAAACTTTGTCAATCACCTCTACGACCTTTTGCATAACGTAATTACCCTATCGACCTTATAAATTACCCCAAGAACCCTCGTGAGCTTCAAACGGAGTAACCACAAGGTTCATAGGGTAAGAGTTCGCAAGTTTACATGGTCGAGGGGAGAATTATGTTATTTCAAAGGTCATGGAGGCAATTGGCAAAGATTATAGGGTCTACCAGATAAAAATCCCAAATAAAAAATAAATCCTTATTTTCATTAAAAACCTTATTTTCACTTTAAAAATAATACAAAACCCATAAAAATTTAAAAAACCTCTAAAAAATTCACAACAATAGGAAATAAAATGAAAAACATAAAATAATAAATAAAAATCAAATAAAAAATTATAAAACATAATACATATATTTTCTACTTATAGGTATATAAAATCACAAAAACAATATAAAAATCATAAAATCAACTAAAATTCAGAAAAAAAATCCTTAAAAATACATGAAAATCAGGAAACCCTACAAGATTGTATGAACCGCTCGATCATTTACCATAGTTCCTCTACTATTTTACTTTAGTTCCATAGTTTCCTTAAAAATAACTTGTGTTGACGGTTTAGCGGTACCTCTCCCTTTCTTCCTTGGAGCATCATTACTCCCTTCGTCACGAGTGTCGTCTCTCCTATCCTTTTATATAATGTCATCTCCTTCCAACATTAGCAAATGACGTCGTTAGTGTTGTTGTCACACATTGTGGGAGGGAACAAATTAGAAATCGTTATCATTATTTTTGTTTATGCCCCTACAAGGAAAATGCGAGTGCAATGTCACTTACATGAGTAACGAGTCATTAGATTATTTTTTAAAATTGTTATATAAGTCTCTACATTCCTTGGACTTCAGAATCAATACAAATTGTGTTATTTGTCTTGTTGGAATTCAAAACCCTTTTCTACAATGTGTTATGTACCTCATAATACCTTCCATGTTTTTTTCGTAACGTAGTTGCGGGACTAGTACTGTTGGAACTCGAATTGTCGTTACCCTCGTGCACTCCGAAATAAGTAAGAATTTGACTTTCAAAGATAAGGTGATGATACATGTCCCTTGATGAAGTGTTGAATCGCTAAATATGTCAAATTGTAGCATGAGCGGTCAACGAAACAATGGAACCTCACTAAAAGTATCTCCATGAAGAGAATGAGGTGTAAGTTTGTATCTTGATAAGTCCGGTGTCAAACACAAGGGCACGAGAGAGAATGAGGTGTACATTTATATCTTGATAAGTCTAGGTTCGAACACAAGAGAGAATGAGGTGTACATTTAATTTTTAAAGTCAAAAAACTAAATAAAATTCATAATAAAATACTACATTAACTAATAAACATTTTTTTATTTTATATACAAAAATTAATAAAATCATTTACTATTTTAAAATATTTATTTCTGAATAAATTAGCAGCTTTGTCGTTTTGCGTGCCAATGTGGACCAATCATCATCCAGCCTTCGTTGACTCCAAGTCAACTGTCACCCCCGCTTCCAGACGTGACGTGCCTATCCAATCCTGCGATTTCGCACCTTTTTCCTGGGCATCTCGTCGCTCAATCGCCTTCGAATCCTTAACATGAAATGGTCACTGATCATTGTACATAGACGCCGAGACCTTTAATCCCTTGTATATACGCCCAAATCCTTGATCTTAGCTAGTCAAACAAGGGTGTATCTATGTTCTATAAATAAAGGACCCATGTTTTCTCCTCAAATTTGGTCACCATTTCGAGTCTAGGAGCCCTGATCTTAAGCGTAGTCGAGCTCCTCGTGACATGAGGCGCTTCTTCGAGGTCGGGCAAAGCTCTAGGAGCAAGGAGGTGCACCCACGGTCGCCCCGCTAGCAGCCCTGCTCCCTGAGCTATGTCAGGTATAAGAGCTGCTCCCCTTAGCCCTTCTAGGTCTATTTTGATTTCAGTTTTTTTTATTCCCGCACTTAGTTTAGCTTAAATATTAGCTTTAGCCTAGAAAATCTGATCCGTAGTTCACCAGAGTCGAGCTCCGGTGAGCTCCTCCGTGCATGATCATCTGCTCTCCGACCCCGCTTTCGCCCTCATTCGCTTCCCCTCTCGTTTCTCCACTCGCCAATCACCTTTGACCAACCAGATCCGCCCCGGGTCTGCAAATCGAAGTCTACCTCCGCCGCATCGCTGGATTTCGCCACCCGTCACCCATATCCAACTCATTCCACGCCTAATCGGGTCAAGGCAGTTTTCCCACGACCCATGCTCTTTTCTGTGCAGGTTACGCGTTCAACAGAATCCCTCTGGCTTGAATCAAGCCCGCCTTCAGGTTCCTGGAGGTCCCATCTTTTCGGGGCTCTCCTGACCTCGTTGTGAGCTCCCGGAGCCTCTTTTGACCATCAGCCATTGTAGAATGTCTCCCTGGAGATGTAGAGCACATAGCCATCGAAGGATCCCATCGGGAGGAGGAGTAATCGATGAACGAAGTTCAGGGAAGATGAATTCTTCCCTGTTCTTCCTAAGGAGCATCCACCGTCCGATCTGGGGAGGCACCCCAGATTTGATCGCAGTCGTCCATCAACCCCATGCTTAAACCGTTCAATGGAACCCTCAATTAGATCTGAACTGGTCATCAGCGGAGCGGTATCCGCCGTTGTGCGAGCGACGCGTGTCAAGTGGATGAAGCTCAACCGTTGGATACGCGGCACCTTTGGGGTAATTTACACATTTAGCCTTGCCTTTTTGTATTTAATAATTAGTCCTATAAATAAAGTATAGCGTGTAAAATAAGTTGGACATTTTGTAGAAAGGCTCCCATATTTCCTTTAAGTGCATTTTGATCTTATCCAGCTCAGCTCACGTGTCGTCCCACGTGAGCTGGGCAAATTGCACTGTAACTCCTGATTATTTTTGTAATTGTAAATTAGTCTTTAAAAATTAAATAAATATTGTTTTATTCAGACACTTTTGCACCGAGCCCCCTGTCTTTCATTTTACTTGCAAAAATACCCCTGCCAGGATATGTACTTAGTTGCTTTTTGTCTATTTATTAAATATAGTTATTATGCTCTTAAAAAGATACAAAAATAGGGTTAAATGCCTCATACCTTGTGCTTTCACACATGTGACTATTTGTCATTTTTGGGCAGTTTAATCATTTTATAAAAATCAAATGAGCATTATTTATTCCCTATATAAATTTAAAAATACAAAAAATAGAAAAATGTGTCTAAAAATTCCAAAAAAATTATATATAGTATATTTTATCCTACTTTATTTACAACTAAAAATCACTAAAAATGGGAAAACAAAAAGGCTAAAAATAAAAAAAACCCCAAAATATTTTTATAAAAATCTGAAAAATTATTTAAAAATCCAAAAAAACTCTTTTTCTATTTTGTAGTTTTATTTATATTAATATTTATATCTTAATTTTGATTTGGATAATTTTGGAGCTTGTTTACTGTTTTTAAAATCCAATCCAATTTCAGCCTATATATTTAATCCCTTATTTAGGATATTGTTGACTTTAAAAATACATAAACATTACCAACAATTCCAGAAAAATAACAAAAAATGAAAAAAAATGAAAAAAAAAACCCAAAACATTTTTTATTTGTATTTTTTTATGTTCATCAGTATGTTGAAATATACTCCTATATATTGTATATATAAAGCCTTATATATGATATATTGGTTAAAAGGAAAAAGTAATATAAACATATAAAAATATAAAAAGGAAATGTAAAAATAGAAAATTAAAAAAAATCAAATACAAAAATATAAAATAAAAATAATAAAAATAAAAATATACAAAATTAAAAAAGCACAAAAAGATCTATGCATATATATGATGAATGATTTGGTTGTGCACAAATAACCTTTGGATACCATTTTGCTCTCTCTGATTCGACCTCTACATGTTTGCTTACTATGCATCTTATGGTAGGGAAAAAGAATTTTTAACCTCACTTGTGCTATTCATTGCCTTTATTTAATATTATTAGTTAAATGCTGACTAACCGGGGATTTTAGAGTGGTCAACTCGTCGACCGCGGTCTCGCCTTATGAAACTGGGCGACCCTCTACCCGTCTGCCCTGTTGTCAGATGGCACCGTTGCTGGGGAGCAATGAGCGTAGCTTATTTTTATCAGTCATTTTTAGAGTCATTTATTTGACTTATCGATTCATTGCTGAAAATATTCATTGAATTTTATTCAATTAATTCTTTGATTATTGTTGTATATATTTATTGAAATGTTGATTTAATTATTTATTGGTTCTAATGACATCTCTTTGTGACTTTGTTGTGAGGGCCCGCCAGGCGAGGACGGCTTTCTAGGAAGTCGATGCAGCCAAGCTTGGAGGAGGTTGGTCTTCTCTCTATGACCAGCTGGAGGGGATACCAAGGAAGCAAGGAGATGAAATTATCTTAGAATCAATTTCATTTATGTAATTTTGGTGAGAGAGACACTGTTGGCATGTAATAATTAACTTGGACTTTGCTCTCCACAACGAGGTCCAGTGCGTGGGTTTATGTTCACCTAGGGCCTCATCGTAGTTTTCCGCGTTTTCTCGTTTTTTTTACTTTGTTTTCCACTGTTTTGAGCTTTCCTCCTTATTTTTATTTGTTTTGTGTGCATGGAGTCCCTAGACTTAGGTTGCTTGACTCGGTAACTAGGTCCAAACCTTAATAAGAATGCATGTTCCTATACTTTCTTATGTATGGATCTAGTCAAATTAATAATGTTAGTAATTCAGATCTGAGACCGCGTGCCGCTAGAGGTCGTATACAAGTGCGTGTAGGACCCATTGTAGTGGGCACCGATCGACATCAGAGACCAGTTCTTGGTCTCATTTCTGAATAACCAACAACTGGTTCTTCACGATAAATAGCAGCTACCATTTAGGGTGATTTTGTCAATTGCACATTGCCATATAGATAGGTTTAAAAATTCCGTTTTGCATACCGCATGGAGAGAGATGGGAAGCATTGTAAGTCATCTAACTCAGGATGCATCATTAGATTCAATGGTGAGATTTCCGTCATTGAATTGACTTGCATGGCTTTTTCACTATCTCCCTCTGATTTTGAGCACCTATGACTTAAATGGAAATCTATAAAACGTTAGGCGCTTGTATGAAAATAGACTAAAAAAAGTGAAAATCTGAAAAAATTAAAATAAGGGGGCTGCTAAATAAACTTTGACCTTAATTAAAATCTGTAATGGACTATCACTATTTTGGGTTCATAAAGCCCTCATTGTTTTCAGGTACCTTCGGAGGGGATCAAAACCCCTCCCATGAGCGAGGCACGACTCGCTAAGCATTAGAGCCAAAAAGCCAGTATGTAACTGCCTTGTGTATCGCCTGGATTTCCGAAGTAATGGCACTTCTATCGTACGTGACCGAGTAAGGCCTTGTCAACGATGGTGTTCCCGCCTTGTGCGGAACATCGACATGGTCTGAAGTATTGAGCATAGGCCACGCCTTCGCGGGGTGTCTGTCTCATAGGTTTGTATCTGAGTAGGTTCTTGCACGCTCACGGGTGATTCCGTTGCGAGCTGAACCGAAGTAGCGGTTTCACCTATCGGCTTCCTCTCTCTGTTTCTTTGGCTGAGTAGGGATCCAGGAAGGGTTACAAGGATCTCAAAAAGTGCAGACTACGGGTTACAATGGAGGATGACAAGTGCGGGATACTTTTCTGGCAGTACTCTCTCTCCTATAGGGTTAGCGTGCTAAGGACTTGTTATAAGATATGCCTGAAATAACAACTCTAAAACTGAAAAGATAATAAGTAGTCGAACATTTGTGGCTTCACATGGGATGAGTTGGTGAACCCAATTTTGTATTGTGTTTGCATGGATCTAGATTAAGGTTCAAAGATCAAGTGCCGCGCACTTACGTAAATTTTGTCATATGTTTCTCTCTTTTGACCCCGCTTAGTTTCGAGCCTTTCTACCATTTTACACTCCAATTTATTCCTCGTTGATAATTGTATCTTTCTTCCAGCATCTATCACCCTCTTGCTTTACGATGTCAATTCACGGATGGTTTAGTCGGGACCCCGCCGACACCTACATCGATTCCATGGACTCATCCTCGTCAATAATTCAAGGCGATTTCCGAGAACCAGATCTTGACCTTGCAGGTCGATCTCCAGACTCCTCGTCTTCTACCCTTCCTTTTGACCACCCAATAATCTGGGATCACTCTTGTCCCACCTTCGCCATTGTGGATGAAAGTCGATTACAATCCATATCCTTTTTCATTCACAACACTCTGGGATTGACCTTAATGCCAGATTCATCTTGGCAGCTGGGATTCAATTGCAAGTGGTCTGATTGGGATTCTCTCATCTTGTAGATAGAAGCCAAACCAAGTCCTGGATCCCAATCTAGAATTCATCTCCTCAGACTCAGACCCTAAAATGGCTCCTCAAGGAAAGGGCAAGGGTCAACAGCCTCCCCAACCTGAGCAAGGACAGATGCCTGATCAGAATCAGGTGAACGAACAGTTATTGGCATCTATTCAAGCCATCCGGCAGCAGCTGACAGAGCAAGCCCTATCACAGACTGTGTTTTAGGATATGATGAATGATGTTATGAATAGGCAAGCAGGAGGATGGGACAAACTAGGAGGAGGAGGTGGTGGACCCCGTGATAATCCAGATGAGGAAGAGCCTGAACAAGGAATGCTGAAACCCACGCTGAAAGAGACATACAACCCTGGAGACAGCCAGATGACCGAGTGGATCCTCATTCCACCGGTGCACGCTCACTTTGAGATAAAGCCCCGGTTCCTTTCTCCTCTTTCTTCTTTCCACTAGAATACCAATGAAGAGCCTTACATTCATCTGTAACAATTTTCACGCATCTACCATACTACCCACTATCCCAATGTCCCTTTGGACGTAGTGAAGATGACAGCGTTCCCCTTCAGTATATAGGACAAAGCCGTCTACTGGGTTAACCATTTGGGAAAGGTTGTGATGACATGGGAGAAACTGAAGTCCGCTTTCCTGCACAAATTTTATCCTCTCAATTTGCTCAATCAGATACGAGCCAGAATCATCAATTTCTCTCGGGGAGCCCACGAGACTATTTATGAAGCCTGGGAGAGGTTCACAGATATGCAGGAGAAATGCCCCCATCATGAAATTCCTAGGACCAGCTTGGTCCAACACTTCTTCGGGGGCTGAACGTGGAAAGCCAAAGGCTCTTTGACGCAGCCTGCGGGGGATCACATTTCAATAAGGATGAAGACGTAGTTTGGCAGATTTTTGAGGAAATGACTGAAAGAGGGACCACCCTATCTTCATTCAAGGCATATCAAAAGCAACTCCAGATCCTCTAGAAGCAAGTCATATGACAGCGTCCGTGGGGCAGAGAGAGATGAGAGCTCCAATCTTAGCATCATCGGGGGCCATCTCTCAAAGGTTGATATCATTGAGAAATGATCGCATGATCTTGAGAAACTCGCTGTGATCGAAAAGAGGACGCATAATCTCGATAAGTTGGACCATATCACCAAGCAGTTGGAACTGCTGGTGGACACCATCAGTTCTGTCCAGTCGGCAACACCATCCACAGAAGCTCCAACTGAGAAGAAAGATGAGCCATCACTTCCACATCAACCTCAGCCGAGCCAGCAGCCACCGGTATTCGAACATGTATACTACGTGCAGGCACCAGATCAGGGCCAACCGCAACAATGGATGGTTGTCTACCAGCCAGACTTCCTCCCACCATCAGATCCAACCTTTCCACCACCACCCTTGATCCAAGAAGTCAATGGTGTATGGAGCAATGATGCACAACTGGACCGCCCTACCGGACAGCTCCAGGGCCAACAACAAGCCAACAAGCAATATCACCAACCACATGGTGGTTGATTTGAGCAGTCCTCACAACCACCGCCTCAGTTTCACCAGCCTCCGCAATTCAACAACCAATGGAGGCAACATCAGCAGTACCAGTAGTTGTAGTACCGTCAGCCTCGACCATATCACCAGTATGCGGTTGCACCACCTCCACAATATAAGCAGTATCCTCTGCCCTCTTACCATCAGTATCAGCTTCCTCCACCTCCTCAGCACCACCAGCAGTCGTAGCCTCAGCAGCAACATGGTCCCCACGCTGAACCTACCGAGGTGAATCCCGTGAATCCAAACCTTAACTGCTTGGCCCAGCTCATCAAAGGCCTTGCAGACATGATGAAGAATCTCGATGACCTTACCTCCACCAAAACTACCATTCCAGCACGGGTCGAAGTCAACCCCAATAGCTTCAAGGAAAGGAGCAGGTAGAATGTAATGTCCAGTCTATGCCTGTAGAGTTGGATAATTGTACTATTGCTTTATCTAATGTTGTAACTCTCATGAGCGACAGGACCTTGCCTCCGCCTGCCCCCAACAAGAGGAAGAATAAAGCTTCAGGTGAATCATCATCTTTTGCATCAACAATGTCAGCTACAGGGCGGGTGGGGAAGAAGAAGGAGGAACCATTCCAGTTGCCGCTCACCACCATCTCCATCACCAAAAAGAACCAAAAAAATCGGAAAAAGCAAAAAAGAACAAAAAGAAGATCATCGCCAAAGCAAAGCCGTGCCAGCCATGGAGGAGATGCCAAAAGCAGTCGGTCCTATGCCAGTCGACGGAGCGGAGGCTCCACTTTTTGCTTGTCTACCTGCAGCAGAATCTTCACTTCCAGATTGTACACCTTTTTGTAATCCAGATGTACAAGATATTGTGGACAAACATTTTGTTGTAAATAAGAACTCTTTTTTTTCTTCCAACAATGTACGTATTCATTTTCCTAATAAAATATAAAAATTCAAAAAAAAAAAGCAAAAAGAAAAGGTGCATTTGATCCTGGAGTTGTGGACATTATTAATAACTTGAATGTTGAGATTCCTTTGATGAAGGCCATGTAGTACATGCCAGCTATGAAGAAAGGTTTGAAAGAGGCATCCACGAGCAAGCGTCACCCAGCATGAAACAACAGACGTCAGCAGGTTGAGAAGCACGTTCTCACCATGGCCACAGTTGCACCCATCAGCAATCTCTCACAGAAGAAACAAGACAAAGGAGCGCCTCTGATCAGTTGCGAGATTTTTGATCAAGTCTTTGAGCGCACTCTACTTGACAGCGTTTCTTCCATCAACCTCTTGCCCTCATTGTTATTGCAAGAGTTTGGGCTAGGTCCTCTCAAGCAAACACGTATAATCCTTTAGTTCGTTGATCGATCCATCAAGCGACCTCGAGGTCTTTTGAAAGACATTGTGGTAAAGGTGTGGGGCATGCAGTTCCCAATTGATTTTGTAGTCCTTGATATGGACTCACCCGCACCCTTACTCCAGACCCCTATCATTCTTGGCCGGCCATTCCTACGCACTTCAAAAGCCGTGATTGACTACGGGTCTGGCAAGATCACCTTCAGCTCGGGCAACAATAGAATCACCATAGACATGATCGGTGAGCCCAAAGTCATAACTGATAAGAGACATGCAGCTACAAACTGTGACTTCATTGCGGAAATCAGAGATACACAACTCTCTTTGAACGATCCTTGGACACAAGAAATACTCTCTCTCGCAGAGGACATGAAAAGTACAGTCGACACAGGCTCCGATGACATTTGGGAGACAGAGTCAAACTTGTTGATGCGGCTCTTTGACACCAATAATCTACTCCAGACCGAACACACTGATTCCATCATAGAACCGTTTAGTAAGTAATAGAATCTCAACCTAGCACCGAGGTCAGCAATTCTACCAAAGTTCAAGCATCACATTCTCTCACCAGTACAATCTCAGAAGTGATCGAGAAACTAGTCAGATCAAAATCGGAACTCAAGCCACTTTCAGCAGGCCTTAAGTATGCTTTCCTTGCAGGCATAGGAAATATGTATCCGGTCATCATCAGCAGCAGTCTGACCCTGCAGCAAGAATCTCGACCTCTCGAGGTTTTGGAGAAAAACCACAAGGCACTTGGTTGGCATGTATCAGATCTCTGTGGGATAAATCCCGTGTTGTATTCACACCACATTTACTTGGAAGAAGATGCCAAGACATCCCGTGAATTTCAAAGAAGATTGAATCCAAATCTCAAGGACGTCGTCATGAAATAAATCATGAAATGGTGCAACACATGTTTCATTTATCCCATTTCCGATTCAAAATAAGTGAGCCCCTTGCACGTAGTTTTAAAGAAGTCAGGGCTTACTGTGGTTACAAATGACAAAGGAGAGGGGATATTTACTCGAGTACCTACATCCTGGCACGTGTGTGTTGACTACCGTCATCTTAATGCTGCAACAAAGAAGGACCACTTCCCCTTGCCATTCATTGATCATGTTCTAGAAAGATTGGCTGGTAAGGAGTTCTTCTGCTTTCTGGATGGGTACTCCGAGTACAATCAAGTGGCAATCGCCCCCTGAAGACCAAGAGAAGACCACCTTCACTTGCATGTTCGACCCATGTGCTTTCAGGAGAATGCCCTTTAGATTATGCAATGCACCAGCCACATTCCAGAGATACATGCTTGCAGTCTTCGCCGAGATGGTAGGCAGTTTTCTTGAGGTGTTTATGGATGACTTCTCTGTCTATGGTGACAGTTTTGATTCTTGTCTTAAGCACTTGGATAAAGTACTTCAGAAATGCAAAGAAGTCAATCTAGTGTTATCGGGAAAAGAGTCACTTCATGGTCACATAAGGGATTGTGTTTGGTCAGGTCATGTCATTTTCAAACGTGGCGACCCAGCAAAGGTGGATGTCATTGCCAATCTTGAGCCACCTCAGACAGTTAAGAATGTGAGGTCATTCTTGGGGCATGTGGGGCTCTACAGAAGGTTCATCCGTGATTTTAGCTGCATTGCCTGACCTCTTACGGAACTTCTATGTAAGGAGACGGAGTTTCATGTTGATCAACATGTTTTCTTTTCATTTAATCACCTGAAGGAGCTGATCACTCAAGCTCCAGTCCTACAACCATCGGATTGGTCTCTTCCCTTTGAGATCATGATGGATGCGTCGGACTTTGCAGTTGGGGCTGTTTTAGGACAGGGAAAAGACAAGGTACCCTATGCCCTTCATTATGCTAGCAAGACATTAGATGAATCTCAGAGAAATTAAATGGTGACAGAAAAGAATTGCTGGTTGTGGTATTTGCCCTCGAGAAGTTCAGATCATACCTGCTTGGATCAAAAGTCACCATCTTCACCGACCACGATGCTATCTGATATTTACAACAAAAGAAGGATGCCAAACCCAGACTGATCAGATGGATCCTTCTCCTCCAGAAATTCGATTTGGAAATCAAGGACAGGCTTGGAGTTCAGAATGTGGTAGCAGATCACCTCTCCAGAATTGAGCAGCAAGAGCCTCCGTTGAGCAGTACACCCATCACAGACACCTTTCCTGACGAGCCGATTCTGGTCGTGGATTCACTCCCTTGGTATGCTGATATTGTCAACTACCTCGTTTGGGTGTAGTTCCACAAGATTGGACGAAGATTCAGAATGGCAAATTCTTATCGACGATCCATCTCTACTAATGGAAAGATCCTCTCTTATTCAAGGAAGGAGCAGATTGCATCTAGCGCATGTGTATTCCTCAGGAGGAGCATCATAGTATCCTCAAGCATTTTCACTCGCTCGAATCTGGTGGACATCACTCTGGAGGTAGAACGACAACAAAAGTACCTCAGTGTGGCCTCTGGTGGCCCACACTTAAGGATGCAGCAGCCTTTGTCAAACGATGCATTGATTGTCAAAGACTGAAGGGCACCCTCACAGCGAAAAATTCAATGCCCCTAAAGATCATTCAGATAGCAGACGTATTCGATGCTTGGGCATTGATTTCATGGGACCTTCCCCAACAGTCAGGATATTAGCACATCCTGCTTGTCGTTGATTATGTGAGTCACTGGGTTGAAGCTATCCCCGCTCGAGCCATAGATAGCCGTACAGTTTGTAGAAAGAAGTGGTCAGAAAAGGAAAGATGATTTGAACATGCTCCTGGAATTTTGAGACTATACATATTTCGAGACTATAAAACATGGATCTTGGGCTAAAATCAAATAAAAAAACAAGGCGAGAAAAGGATGCATATTTATAGAATGAACTCCGACGAATTTTGAATTTCAAAATGGGCGAGACCAGAGGTACGGTTGGCAGATCTGGAGTGATGGCGAGTGAGAGGAGTGAATAGGCTAGAAGTTTGGAGAACGAGCCGGGGGAAGTTAATGAGTGAAGCGTGAGAGAAAAATGGGAGAAGGAGAGATGAAAGCGAGGTGAGCGGAAATTAAGCAGGGTTCATACAGTTGACCCGGGTCAACAGACCTGGGCTGGCCAATCAGAGGGCGCGTGGGAAGCAACCAAAATAGATTAAACGATAAAAATCAATAAAAAGATTAAATAAATCAATTAAAAATAAAAAATGAATTTAAAAAAATAAAAAGTATAAATAAAAACGTTAATAATAAATTAAAGTTAATTTCAGTTATTTTTAATTATATAAATAATGTATATACAAGGGTTAAAATAAACATAAAGGGTTATTTCCACGTACGTATACCTATATATACAAGATTTTAATTTGTAATTAATTATTTATATAAATATATACATAATTTAATGTTTTATTTATTTAAAATTATTATTTTATATTTAGGAATTAATTTATTAGATTAATTAAATATGTATAAGTACAATATATACATGGTGAAACATATACAATATATACCTGATTTTGTTTTTTTGTTGATTTTTGATTTTGTGATTTTTATTTGTATTTTATACAAGTTAAATATAATACTTATAAATATGTACAAGGAAATAAATACTTAAATAGTATACATAATATATAGGTATAATATACACTAGTACCCCAATTGGCCACATTTCACACCTTAACTCTGATTTTTATGAAATCACCTCTATTTTAAAGATAATTTAATTCAGAGTATAATGAAAGTGCGTTTGATGAATTTGGAGTCTTGGTGGAGCAGATATTGATTTTGCAAGTTTGTACTTTGTGGCTTTTGGAGAGTGTTGTTATTTACACAACATATACAAATTTGTGTTGTACTTATTTTTATTATTTACAGAAAAAATTATTAACAAATTTCAAGAAGAAATAATTTTTATTTACAAAGGATATGGTAATGAATAAATTAATTAAAGAATGCGTAATATAGACAATATTGTACATGTGATGAATATAGACAAGTGACAAATGGATTTTCTGGTTTGTCTTGTAATTAGGCCTTATATCCCCTTACTTTATTCTCTGTCGATCATGTCAAGTCTTGACCTTTTCTCAAGGTCTGGTTTGGCATGTATCTATTGCATACATATAGTATTTTATTTCCTTTATTTTTACTTTATTTATTTATTTATTTTAGGTTAAAATAGTGATAAATATACAATATTTACATAAAAATTAGAGTTTGTAAAAGAATAAATTAGTGATATTTACAGGTGATTTACAAGGAATTTTAAGTTAAAATAAATGAACAAAGATGATGAAATACAGATCTATCACTAACCCATCATTAAGTGCTTTAAAATCACAATAACCAACAAAAAGTGACTTGGTCAAACCAAGATCACCTCCTTGTCGCCCATCGTTTCTCCAGAGATTCTCTCTCATTGTTGGTTTTAAGTTTTATCTTCTCTTCTCAATCCCTTTCTTCTCCTTAGTTTTATTCAAATTCGACATCAAATTCGCTTTTCGATCATCATCTCCCATCGAAATCCTATCATTTCTCTTCTATCCTCCATACCTGTCCAACTCCGATCACCTACAGTGATCGGAGATTTAGGTTCCAAACCATCACCTTCGTAGGAAACCCTTTCCTCTCTCCTTATTCTGTTTGTATTCCATATTGAGATGATTGTCTCAAGTCATCGCATCACCTGCATGTCATGGCGCTATCATCTAGATATCGAAGCATCTGAAAGCGAGTCGTTGTACAGCTAAATACACCTGAAGTCGTCCTCGTCATATATAACTTCTTAGAATATCCATATATCTTCTTCTTCGGATGCTTGGGACCCTGACTTCTGACAACCTAGCTCTTAGACCTTTGTCGCCTACCTTGTGTTTTAGCCATGAATAATAACCAATCCAAGAAATCAATGAGGTTCTCAAAGTATATGACTGATCTTTCTTCTTAATCATAATGAACGATTTCTTATATAGCTAGAACTACCTTCACAAATTGCGGATAGTAATTTGTTAAGAATCAACCGTATTGAGGCTATAGCATCATCGGGATCGAAATATCCGCTTACTTAGTGTTGCGCGCCTAAGAGGGCAGCGCGCTTGGGGATGCGGAGGAGCTCGTCTCGTTCCTACTCCCTAACCTAATGCGGCCGGACCGCTGGGAACCGTAGCATGGGGGGACGTCCTCATCCTTTAGCCGCCGCAAGGCTAGCTAATCGTACGTAGCGGAACGAACGCGGTTCTGAAAGGCACATGAGTCCGAACGCTATTATGAATGTACGACCAACACTACACTACGTAGGTACCTGTGCTGGTGAGGCGTCGGTCGGTCCTAGAAATGGCGGTAGTGACGCAAGGTAGACCGGACATGCTGCAACCTAGGGATCACCAGAATTTCGCTCTATAGGGATCTCGAGGGGGCATAGCACGATTCTTCTTGGAGGAGGGTTGGTTTGCCCAGGTGACTGATCCTGCCATAATGTGCACTTCGGGGCTTTCTGACTCCCCTAGGGAAATCATGACACCCTTAAGCATTATCGAGTCAAACTTTGAGGTTGAATTCCGTTTGTTTTGAAAAGACAACAAATGATGAGACCTCATAGATATTATAGGGCAGAGGCAGTCTCTTTATTTCTCATTTTGCAAGCGTTCATTCTTTTAGTATTTCTTCTAATGAGGAGTTTATAATACCTATTAAGATATTTGAGAATCAATTGATGAATATGCCCTCTCATATATTTTGTTCTAATGAAGATAGTAATTCATCTCCTTATCATTCATATGTCTTTTAATTATCGGAGGTCCCAACTAATGTTCAAAAGGGCAATCTAAGTGGTATTGAGTTGAGAGATCCCCGTCAACCATGCAGAAATCTCAAATCAGACGATGATCTATGATGAGGAGTCCATTTGGAAAGGAGTCTCAGATTGAAGAGAATTATGAATGAGCGGGGATCATCCCTCTGCGAAGGAATCTCTCTTAATTGAGAATCTGACTGAAGAGGATAAAATGGTGGTAAATAAGATGCCAACTTGAGGATTGGAAGGTATTAGTACCCTGGCATTACTTTTCAATAAAATGGAAAAGTCCCTTGATACCTAGAATGTCTGACTTGCTACACTTATTGAGCAACTTAGTTATTTTATTTGTTGTCAGTTCTTTATGCAAGAATCACGAGAAAAGACCCATCTTTTCCTGACCCCCTTCACTCTTTTTTCGGATCAAGCGGCGCATCAAAAAGCCCGTACCTTCACGAACTCAGTTCAGGGAAGACTCATCTAAATAGCCCCTGACTATCATATCAATGGCGATTGGTTTTAGTAGATTCATTCCTCACACAGTTTAATAAGGAGAATTTCTCATTCTATATATATTGACACTGAATAGACCCGAGATACTCACTACAACTACCCAGTGGAAAGAAAGAGATCGGAAATCTGACTGTAGACCGTAGGCAACCTGAAGAAAGACTAAGTCGAAGGATCGGTTCTATATTCTCAAAGTGTAACTTTTGGCTAGAAAAAGTACCATTTCTAGGTCATGTCTACCCAAGAGGTGGAAGCGGTAGTGAACTGGAGCCAACCGACAAATCTTTCTGAGATTCGCAACTTTCTCGGTTTGGCTGGATACTATCGGCGATTCACGTCTATCGTGATAGGCCTTCTCGAAGATTTCACTACCGGCTGATGAGAAAGGATGTGAGGTTTGAATGGTCAGAAAATTGTTAGCAGAGTTTCAAAGAACTAAAACGAAGATTGACTACAGCTCCAATACTGACCTGACCATCTGGCAGCGGAGGTTTTCTTGTATATACTGATGCATCTGGTACTAGACTTGGGTGTGTCCTTATGCAGAAAGAGAAGGTCGTAGCATATGCCTCACGTCAATTGAAGCCGCATGAGAGAAAATACCTTACACATGATCTGGAACTTGTTGTGGTAGTCTTTGCTCTAAAGATATGACGACATTATCTCTATGGGGAAAAATTTGGGATCTTCACTGATCGCAAGAGCAGAGAGAAGCTTATCTAGTGGGAGCTGAATATGAGCCCCCTAGTTGAGAGTTTGGCTGGAATTCCGAAAAGACTATGAATTTTCTGGAAGGCAAATGTTGGCGTCGGGGAGCGTCTCTCAGTCTAAGCTACCCGCTCGGCTTCTTTGTTGTCATTGATCAGGGCTTTCAGCTATCTATCCAGCCCCCCTATGGGAAGTAATAGGGAAAGAAAGGCTCTTTCAATGGGGCTCGTCTCATACTATTTCCCTAAGAGAACCCTCTATAGTTTCGTAAACTACACAATTTCTTTGAGCTGATTCGCTCCTTTCGCAAAGTTAGCGGGAATGTCACTCACTAGACTAGAGTTTATTTGGTGGTTGACGCAAGGAAGGAGAGTTGGCGACTTGGCTACGAAGTGAGCGGGAAAGCAGTAATATCAAGCCTAGTTGATTGGAGGCTCAAGAGGGAAGTGGAAAGTGGCATCAAACCCGGGAGTCCAATGGGAAGTCGAATAGGTTCTTCTCAGTCTGGGCTGATTCTAACTGAATAATGGGGATAGCCTCCCACCTATAGCTCTCCGGAGGTAGGGTAGAGAGGGGAGCCCCCCGAGGGTCAGGGGGAGAGGGTGATACCCATACACCTACTCTATAGATGGTGAAAGGGTGAACTAGATATCAAGAGAAATGAAAGTAGGTCAGCCTCACTCCGTCGCCGCTCGGGTCCTTCGTTATTACTTCCGTTAGCTTGCGGTTCACCTCCCCTTATCAATAGTCTCATTGTCTTTACACTAAGTGCGTGAAAACAATGTCTTAACACATTGGGGGTCGCAATTCGCAACTCTCAATGGTTATCGGTCGGGGTTGTGTCTGCCGAACAAAAAAAAGCCATAAGTCGAAGACCAGTGAATCCTTGGGACTCCTATGGCACCCCCGCAACTACCTTTCTAGGTCGGAGACCACCTCACCAGACAACGCCCCCCATCACCCGGGACAGGAAGAAGGGTACGCTCAATCGGTAGTTCGGTTCAAGGGGCGAAGAAGCTCTCTTGTCCTTTGACAGGAGAGGGGCGAAGAAGCTCTCTTATCCTTTGACGGGAGAGGGGCTGATCTTGTTTCATACTTGTCTTCTACCCGGTTACAAGAAAACCACTCCTGAGGGGGTCTTCTCCACGTCCATCATCCCAAGAGTGGATCGGCTCTTCGTTGTCAGAGTGAATTGGATAGCCCCACTGGGTTCTCCGGTTGAATCAATTCCCCTCGTCAGAAGAAGCCGTCCTTATCCCCCTGCCTTAATCTTGATGAAATCCAGTCCCAGGTAGCCTCTATATGGATGGGGGGGATGTCCGGGGGGGGGGGGGGGGGGGTAGATTGGGAACTGGAGAATCTGGCCTTTCTTCAGGGAGCAAGGATCACGAGCCCTATTAGCCATCATGCGATCTTCGTTGAATCAACCCCACCCAAGTGAAAGCTGCGAGTAGGCCCAGAGAAAATACATAATACCTACTAATATCAATGTATTTAATATAAGAAAAGCTTTGTGAAGAGTTGGTTTATATAGTTTTCTTCGCTTCACACTTACTTATATAGGGATTGACATTTGCTTTGTGAGTCACGTAGGTGAATGGTAAGCGTAGGAAAATTATAAAAAAAATTAGATCAAAAATGAATACTTGTGAACAATGTGGATATCATTTGAAAATGAGTAGTTCAGATAGAATCGAACTTTCGATTGATCTGAGCACTTGGGATCCCATGAATGAAGATATGGTCTCTACAGATCCTATTGAATTTCATTCAGAGGAGGAACCCTATAAGCAGTGTGGTTTCAGGTGCTGTCACGTCGTTGAGATCCGCAGAGTGGGTGGCGGGGACTTCGACTGACCTTTCAATCTGGGGTGCTAGGCTTAGTAGGGCTCGAACCTACAATACTCTTTCCCATAACTTCGAATACCAGACCAACCCATTGAAATGGAAATAGGGATCAGAAATGTGGTCAATAGCATGAAGAATAATGAAATACCGTCTATACCCATATACAAATGAATGTTTTCATAAGGAAGCTCAATAAGGTGTAATATGCTTTCCACAAATTGAAATTTGGTCGTAGAAGGATCGAATTGTATCCAAAGAACAAGGGAATCCATTAGCGTTTACAAGATACTCAATTTTTGAATACGACATGCACTTCAAAAAAGAAGCTGACAAACAAATCAGTCACCCAGCCTCTTCTTTGATCCCTTTCCTGAGGCCCCTCATATATAGTATATAGTGAGAATAATGTTCGAGAAACCCACATTATCAGGAAGACTAGTTGGCACCTTTCCGTTGACCTTCAATTCGTCACTCGAAAGGCAGATCAGGGGCAAGAAATTGCTGACCAGCTAGCTGATCACCTATCCTCACTCACCCCCGCTCGATCGTAACGCGATATATATTTCTGAAAAGTCAAAGCCCCATTTTTGATAGTTATATCTCATCTATTTTTTGATAGTTGGAATGAATTTAGCACATGAAACTCATGGGTTCGACATTACTTATGCACTTCAACACTGAGAAGAGGGAAATCCCATGTATCTGCCGCTAGCTCTTTCGCCTTCTTTCTAGTGGAAAAGCCTCGCAGAAAACTCTCGACGGTAAAGACTCATCCATGAAAAGATTTGGCTGATTCTCGGCTTATCACATTTCTGACTAAGTTTGCCACGATCTTCTGCCTCAGAGGTGAGGGTCACAGTCCAAGAATGGCTGACTCTGACCTTTCCTCCACCCTGCACCTGCTCGACTCTTGCCCAAGCACTCACTTCCTGCCCCCCATCAGTTATCGCATACATGATCTCCTAGCCTAGATCCTAAAAAGACTATGAAAAAGCCTCTCCCTGGGTGCGAAGTAGCTGAGACGTGCGTCGAAGAGTGCGAAAGGAAGATGTTAAAGGAGACAACATGTTCAGAAAGAGCTCAGCCTAGGGCTAGTATGCATTCAAGTCTGGATAGTGTTGTCTCTTTCCTCGATTGCCCTTCGAGTCAAAAAGGACTAGGAGCCCTATTCGTCCGAAGGAAGGTAGTACTCTTTCTTCACCCAGGATCCATTCTGGCATACTGAAAACAGACTTGATCCCTCTCTCCGACATTAGACTTCGTCCTTGGTTCAGACAATATCCCTTTGTTCTATTGACAAAAAGCCTCTCTCTCCGATGAGTATAGTTCGTGGGACGTACTATTAACTAACCGGATTCGTCCCTGCGATTAGACCTAAGGAAGGGAGATTAGACTAGAAGCGACAGGGAAGACAGAACTGAACTTAATATAATCAAATAGAATAGGAGACTGAGTGCGCTGGGTTGGAAATCTGGCTGACCTTCTCCATCGTGCTGACTGTAGAAGGTCCTTAACCCAGTCGCTTTCCTTTGAGTGCATCCTTGGGATCGAAGTTGGGGCTTGCTTTCCCTCAACTCTCGTCATTTGATATTGATTGAAGACTATTGAATTCAACATTTCTTTCATATTTCATTAATCTATTTTCCATTTCTTTTTCTTTCAAAAAAAGAAATAAGAAATCGCTTTTTTGAGCAACTAATATCTATTGAAAAGCCTCATACCATAGCCTATACCTGCCCAAAGCCTATTGAGCTAAAGTAGAATCCTAGGAGGAATGTCTCTTTCCCTGCCGCTTTCCCCCAGACCACCACTTTTCTTAATTACTTTTGACCCTTGACCTCAATATCTATCTCTTATTGTCTTTTTCACTGAATAAGAACTTATACCTTCTTGTCCTACTGATCACGGAAAAGAACACATGCCGACCTGCCTACTAGCATCTCAGTTTTGCTGCTTAGAATATAGGCCTCACCCACTACTCAAAAATGGCAACCCGCCGGTCTCCTTTTCCCTTCCATCTTGTGATATTCCAATAGGAATTCTATGAGAACATACTACCCATCTTAGGGGACAAGGGGCGGAACGACCTAGCGATCTACTTATTGCAGCTCAGGACGGGCCTTGTCGTCTAGGCCTTCCCTCTGATCTCCCCTACGCCTAGGACCTTGTCTGGGCCAAGAGCCATAGTTAGTTGCTATTTCCATCTCATTGTTGATCTCGACAAGACCCAGCCATAGTCTTCTGTTTGGTAGTGAGAGGAATCTTAGTACCCGAAAAGGAAAAGGGGTTCAATTTCTTTCCTTTCTTGCTCTCCCTTAACAGCGGGAAAGGAGTCTATCTATCTTCCTTGGTAGATTTCCCCCAACGCAATCAGCCGCTTCTAACCTCGGATCTCGTCTCTGGTCTTCTTTCCCATCTTCCAGTTTTTTCACTTATGAGAGGTCTCATTTCGCTGTAGCCTTCGAAGATCGAAGCGATCTAGCAACTGCCGGACTCTCTGGCTGACCCCCTCGCACACTTCCTAAACTAGGCTCGTACACCTAAGCCCGAGATGCATGCCTGAGGACGAGAAGGTAGAAATTGACGCAGGAGAGGAGGTTTACGTAGATTAATCAACCCTCAGCTCAGTCCTTTTTCTCAGCTCCTTTCTTTTCTCACATCTCATTACTTTTCCCTCTACCTCGCCCCTGATTATAGAACCTCTGTACTGGAGTAGGCTTTCCCCTGAGGCTGGATGATCACGGAATCATTCGTCGCTATCAGCTGGTTGGAAGAGTGTACTAAGTCCTATCTAGTACCCTTGCAACTGCGAACTAGAAGGGGCTAAGTCTCTGCACTCGACTAGGCTTCGCTTTTCGGCTACATCCTCTCTCTGCTTCGCTCCTACTCTATCTTACTGGTGATGGATGAGATATGATCTTTGCCCTTTGATATATTTAGAGAAAGCGCATATTACGAGAAGTATGACAACCGAATCTGTATTACGAAGATCTCGGAGCTCTTCCCCAGCACCAGACCTTACTTACCTTCCCGACCTTCCTACCGCCTCCCCGTCAACCTGACTGCTCCTCGGCTTGACCCTTGTACCAGAGCCCCCACGGGGGAATGTCACCAGACCGGCCTTCCCTTTCTCATCATGGTTCGTGGAACCGGCTTCACCTTCTCTTCCCGAGTCACTTTGCCTTTCGGGCCTTTTCGGAAGCAGGAAGAGTGAGATCAGGATTCTATATATTCCGTAGAAACTCGCTATTATAATCTAAGTCAAGCGGGAAGAGAGAGGGAATGGATGGTGGGCCTAGAGATGGGAAGGTCGAGAGGTGGATTGAGATCAGGGGTGGGATTAGATATCTTAGCCATAAAGGATGGATATAGGTTAGGGGAGACCTATACTAAACCGAAGGCTCAGACCCCTCTTTGTGACCTGAATCTGAGAGAAGAAAAAGAGACTACCTCACTGCAGCCACATGGGCCCGGTAGGAGGACAAAGAACCCGGTCTCAGTTCGGAGTTGGAATGTGATGAATCTCGTATTCATCATGCTAAAATTCATTAATTAAATCCCTAGCTTAATCAATCCAATAAAAATCTCCATTAATTATTTATTTTTATCTTGTAATATATTGTGTATAATTAACCTTAATTAATTGTATTTAATTTACTTTATTTTTCTTGTAATTATTTTCTCATCAAAAACCCCTAAAAATTAGGTAGAGTAATTATCTATAATTCACTGACCTTTAAAAAGACTAAAAAATATAAAAACAACTCAAAAACAAAACGTAGGTGTTTTTAGCCCTTTAAAAATACCTCCAAAAATACTTTTTGTATAAATAGCCTCTTTTGACTTTTTGTCCAACATGGAACTTGTAGATCTCGTCGAGACGAGCAACATTCATGTTTTGACTTTTTCTTAATTTTACCTCTAATTATTTCTTTCGTATTTTTCTTTGTTCTTATATTCTGAATTTTCTGATTGGGCCACGTGGTGCCCTCTGGGCCGCCCACGTGGCCACCTCCCCTTCCGCCACCCGGCACACGCATGGGCCGTCAGATGCCCTTCACTCCGCCTCCATCTCAACCGCCCATTCCACTTCATCCGCAGCCGTCAAATCATCACCCAACTCGTATCTGGACCGCTCCATCGCGCCTCACTACCAACCATTTGATCTTCTTTTGATCTGACGATTAGCATCATCCCACGTCACCCATTCTCCCCAGGCCATTGGATCTTCTCCAGACCGCATCCTATCAATCCATCGACGCCTTGATCTTCACCGTTTCATCATATCCTAAGATCTAATCACAACCCTCCACTAGCGCCCTCATCCAAGCCGTTGGATCGTTAGATCCAACGGCTGTTGTCCATCATCTTCCTCTAGCACCGTCATTCTCCTTCGTAACGCCTCACTCCCTTTCCAATTTAGCCATTACCATTGATGCTCCTTCCTCGTCGTAACGCCACCTACACAATCCCCGTTCTTCCGCCATCTTTGCGTAACTCCCATAACCCCCTCCATTACACTCCTTCACCTTCACTCCTCTTGCAAAAATGTCTCGTCATCACATAACTCCCGGCCTCCCCCTCCTATAAAACCACCTCCCTCCGCTCCAAGCACCCTCATCCACCCTTTGAGGGTCTCCTACCTAGCTTCGGTCGCCCTCCGGTGACAGCGGAGGGCGGCTTGGTGAGGCGATCATGGTCGTGAGTACTCCAGTGTGATTTGTGGCCTGCGACCACACCGCGGTTGCCTCCGGGCACCACTGAACACCGAGGATGATCAACCTCGTCGTACGACGACCCCAATGGTCCAAAAGGACCTCATCCCAGATCACTGCATCCACGAACACCTTGCTCCGGCAAGGTGATGCTTTTTCCTCTTTTTCTCTTAATTTTCCTATCTGCTACAACATCGTCCACCTCCATCTGACTATCCCATTACCTCTACCACATCACCTTCACCCTCGCCGATCACCCCTCTCATCCTCAGAACCTCCCTCGCTCCGACCCATCTCCTCCTCCACTTCAACGGAGGAGGAGCAGCGGCCTCCACTCCCGTCTCCTCGCGGCCTTCCACTCACCTCACAAGTCACTCACGTACATTGAGCTTCGTCTATACTAATAGTTGCAGGTACTACCATCATCGTTGGACGAAGATCATAGCGGAGCTCCGTCAAGCTGATTGCCTCCGGCGAGGCTTCGTCGACTCCAAGTTCAGACCATTCATGAAGCCTCGCCGGATCCCCGCCATCTCCGCCAGCTGCCCAGCTATCCTCTCTGACCTTCAGGCGTGCGAATGACGCGTGGCGAAGCTCCATCGACCTCACCGGATCCCCGCCTCCTCCCGCAGCCAGCGGAGGAGCAAGGAGATACAGATACCGTCCGATCGCTTCGGTCGGACAGCTCTTATAAAGACACGTGGACGCCCCAGCCTCCATCCGATCCTGTAGGTTTGGGTCATTCAAGCCAGAACATGAGCCACCACTTAGCGCCACGTTGCCTGAGCCAGAAGCGCCTCCCGAGCCTAGGCTCCTCACGTGCGATGCGCGTGAGGGTCTGGGTAAATTGCACAAATGACCCAGGAATTTCTGGTATTTACAATTTGGTCCCCATGCACGTGCCTCACGTGCGTGCCTGGGTAAATTACAAGGAGGCCCTCTCATGTTTTCAAAATTGCAAAAAGGTCCCTGCGCACATGAAAAAGTTACAAAGGACCCCGGGCGGTTTTTGGTATTTGCATTTAGGTCCCTCCAAGGACCTAAATGTAATATTTTTTATTTTATTGCATTTTGTTTACAATTATGCCCCTGCATTGTTTTTAGCATAACTTGAGCATCGTAGGTCCAAATTGCATGCTTTTATTGTCATTTTGATCCTTGTTTCCTCATCTACATCATGGCATATTTAATTTTCTCATCCACCATCATTTTAAATGAAGTGTTAGATGATGACCCTGCTCTAATTGTCCTTGCTCTGATTTGATGAGTGATTTTAATGTTGTGATCAAATTGACCCTGATTTCAATCTCTATTATGTTGCTCAGTTTCGGTGATACTTTTAGGGTATATTTGTAATCTTTTGTTCTACATATAAGTTCCCTTGCATTATTCTCATGCATCGTCCTATAATTGCATAAAAATCAAATAAAAATTGCATGCTCCATTTTATTGCATTGTAATTAGCATATTACTTCATGTATTTTCATAAAGACCTGAAATTGAGAATTAATTCACCTTGCTCTTAATTGATCAAAAATCAACAAATAAATATAGTAGCTCGTGTCCCTGTGTTCGACCTTGGTAGACTTGCTAAGTATAAATATTCCACAACATTCAAACGATTGTGATTTTTGCTGAACCAAATTTGCCTCCTATACTACAACAATTCATGATTATTAAAGAGGCAAATTTGACGTTCATCAGTGGGCCCTGTGCCTATTGACCCCTGTTGTGCTCTAGCTAATGCCTTCCCTAGGTTTTGGGCGAAGAAGGGAGCAACCAGCCTTGGTGCATGGTTCAGTCCCGAAGGAAAGGACTCAGTCGAACTTGACCACGTACTCAAGCCCTTTCTCGACATACTTTTTGGTGGTACCGGTGACCAAATATATAGCTCAGACCCGAATGAAAACGTATAAATATGACTACTTTAATATCATCTTTGAGTTCTTTTGTCTAGTTGATAAGAAAAAGGATCGCGATTAGAAAAGGGATTATAGGGGCTGGTCTCTTCTTTAATCAGAACTGAGGGAAAACCTGCCTTGCATGCACATACCTAGTTAACTGCTCTATCCTTAAGGCATTCACATGGGTGGCCCGGTGCCTGCCCTGCCTTCTCTAGTGAAAGAGAATAAGCTCTATTCGCTTTTGAGCTCTGCTCCCTCTTGCTCTTCCCGCGACTACCTTGCTTTTTCGCAATCAAGCGCTCTTTCCCCATAGCGAATCAAAGAATCTTCCCTGACTTACCTTTGCACTTCCCCGATATGAGACTTCTCTACTTTCCCCATGTGCGAACCGGATAGAAAGAAAGAAAAGTGATGAAAACTGACCGACCCCCTCTAGCCTTCCGGGGGCTTGCATCCAAAACTCACGATCTTTCTTTGAGCTTGTATATATATCTAGTTTTTCGGTATTTTCTGAAACCTATGGTCAAAGAGATCTAGCTACTACCATACCGCCTTACTCGCCTCGGCTTTTCCCTTAGAAATCTTGTTGTTTACTTGCCTGAGACCGCTGTGACTGCGTTCCTTCCCCATCTCGTCGAATTCCCGCCGCTACCCTCGGAGAAGCCTGGGTATCGTAGATCACTGCCTTGCTTCTCGCTTCCAGAGCTTGCTAAAAGGAAAAGGGCCTCAAGCGGCGACAAGAACTGAGAAAAAGCTTCTCACATCTTCTCACAACATGACTAGAATGATGTCTTTCCCCTCTCTTCAAAGTGCGGTTCGGATGGATCATAGGGGTAGGAGGGGTACCGGGGAAGGCCAAGAAATGAAGAAGAAAAGAAAGACCTCCAGGGAACTAACTCTTTCTTACCAAGTCATGTTCTTCCCCCCGCCCCCCCTGATGAGACCACCCCAAGGATGAAAGCGTGACGAAAGGGACGAATTACCTATCTGGTTGAGGGGTCCTACTAGAAGCTCTAGGCATATATAGTACAACTGGCTTCACTAAGATAACGGTCCCTCCTCGACATTTTATGCAAGGGGCGAAATCAGAGGTCTTGAGTCCCACTCCAAAGAGGGTGGAAAATCGGAAGGCTTGCCCCCGCCAACATCACCATTCAATATGTCTTGACCAGAGAAATTCTCAGTACAGGAGAAGTGGGGTCTTCTTCCCGTGAGAGGAAAGGGAGGACTAGTCGACCATGGCCGCCTTTCTTTAAGACTTCGAAAGAAGGACCGATCAGATCAACTCTTCCACTAACTAAAGATTTCGAGCATAAGCTATCTTGCAAGTGGGTCGAAATTAGGTGCTTGTTGTAGGGGTGTCGATTTTCTCACTCCTCTCACAAGAACTCCCCCTCTAATGACCCACCTTGTCTGCTATATTGACCAAAGTACAAGGTCAGCCTCGGGTTTGCAGCGAAGGGAGAGGGAAGATAGTGACGATCAGATGTTCATTGGTAAACATAGTTAGCCTTTCACCTTTGACTGGCTTTCATCAGATCCTTAGATCATTCCTATCCGCTGTTCTTGCTTCTCACAACTATCGAGATATATAAGGCATCTATCACGAATCTAGTTTCTGACTCTGCTCCGCATCATTCGACAATGGCACGTCGACTATGTCTAAGCTGTCTTCTACCCCGTCAGCTGTTGAGTAAGCAAGCCCCATGAGGTCCCGTCCGATCTTAGACTGAGAGATGCGTCGGGGAAGAGTAGCGGAGGAGGCGTGATACTTTGATATATATGTTGAGGGAAGGTCGGGCTCGAATTCTACCAGGACAATGCATACCTTGGCTCACCTCCATCACTGTGGAAGGTAAAAAGCTCAGATTCCGTTCCACTAAATCTTTCATCAGAGCTTTCTCTTCCCCTAAAACCAGACAGAGGGCAAAGTTGCAAGCGAAGGTGGGTCGATCGGAAGGGTGAGCTGAGCCTGAAGGCTGTTCGCGAGGAGGGCCTATAGTCCAGATCCAAAGCTGTTGTTTTAGCCGATTCCGTTTAAAGAGAAACCAGTGCCATAGACGGTGGGAAAAGGAAGATCTATTAGGGGACATCTTCTCTCTAGACCTTGCTCCTATCCCATGCCCCATATATCACAATTGCAGTAAGGACGAGAGGCTGATATAAAGACTAGAGGGGGATATGACGTACGTGAATGATGAATCCATGATTCATCACCTTTATTCTTTTATTTTAGCCTATTTTCCTTAGTCAAATACATGTAAATACTCATTAATTCCATAAAATTACCATTTTGCATGCATTTGTTAAAATTGCATTTTTAACACTTTTTGTACATAAATAAAAGAATAAAGAAGAAAAGAAAAAGAAAAGGATGGATTTATGCAATAAATACAGACTGATCCGAACCCTGAGAGAAGGTCAAGACTTGACCTGATCGACTAGGAATAAAGTAGGGGGAGATATGGTCTTCTGTCAGAAAAACCAAAAATATCTTGTAAATATTTTTCATGTATATTTGTACAAAACTTGCATTAATTTATTTGTACATAATTTGACCTCCAATTATTTATTTATGTAAATAAAATGTGTTGTAAATAATAAAAATATTTGTAAAATAAAATATTGTATATATTACAAATAATTACACCTAGAAAACGCCGCAATGCGATAACTGAAACATCAATTTCGGCTCCATACATGCTCAAATTGAACCAAACTCACTTCCATCATACTATAAATTAAATTATCTTTTAAATGGCTGTGGTTTCGTATTTTTTGGAGTTACGGTTAAAAAGTCGGTTTTCTGGGGTGTATTGTGCAGTTTACCCATATACTTATTATATATATTCATATTTATTTTTATACATAATATATATAATTGTAAATATTATTTTCATTAAAAATAAAAATTAAAAAAATAATTCTTTTATGAAAATTTATTTCCTTATTTACACATATGTATATTGTATTGTATGTGTATAATATTTGTATATAATTAACTTCCATTTATAAAATTCTACAAAAAATTATTTATCTAACTTTAATTAATTAATTTATGTGATTACGAATTTTGTATTTATATTTAATTATTTAATTCATTTATTTGGTTTAAAAACTTACCTTGTATATTAGATTTTATTCCATACCTTAAATAACCACCATTAAGGTGGCTAATTAATTTTCAATTTATTTATTTATTTAATTTATTTATTTATTCCGAATTTCGTAATTAATTATTTAATTAATTTATTAATTTCACAAATAAAAACTTTCCTTATATGTGAATACCTTCCTTTTTCATTTCTCTTCTCTTTTTAATGGGCTCCTCCTCCTTCTTTCATTCTTTGATCAATCTTTGGAGAGAGGAGCACGATCTCTGAGAGCTACTCATTGCAGAAGGGTGCCCAACCTCCGATCCGGTCGGTGACAGCGATTTGAGCTTCGTCGAGGCCATCACGGCATGTCCGATCCCAAGGTGAGATCCGATTTTTATTTCTCGTCATTTTCGTAGGTAATCGTAGGCTTAGTTTTTAATCTTATTTTATTAGCTCTTAGATCTTTAAAAATCCCACGAATTTTCACCACCTAATTTCGCGCCCGAAATCGATTTTTCATTTCATCTCGTGATCTCGACATTTCTTTTTCTACCTCACGCAACCACACACCTCCGGTCACGCACGGTGGTCGGAGTCTTCGGATCCTTCTCCCCCATATCGCCAAGATCCGCAACCGTTCATTCGTCCTATTGTGTATATAAATAAAATAAAAAAACCACATATTTGTTTCCCTATCTCTAATATTTGTTTTGCAGGTATACTAAAAAGAAAATAAAAAAAATTGCTTTTGTCTCTAACAGTTGTTTTGCAGGTGCATTTAATAAAATAATAAAAAAATAAAAAATTTTCCTATTTGTATTTATTGTTTCAAAAAAAATAAAAAATATTCCTTTTCTTTATTCTGCTACAGAAAGAAAAACAAAAAAAATAAAAAAAACTCGCAGCAGGGTCGCGACCCCCTACCGCCCGCGCCCTCCAGGCGGCAGCGCCGCCCCAACCAGCAAGGCCCTGCGCGCGAGCCGTGCGCTTCCCCTTCGACGCCGATCCGCGCCGCCCCCTTGCGTGGAGAAGAAGCAAGGGGCGACGTCCTTGTTTCCCCTCCCCATTTGCTGTGTGAAACGAACGAGAACCCTAGGGAGGGGATAAGAAATGGGTAAATTGCAGTGCTCTCATGTATTTTATTTCTGATAACTTTCATACTAAACTATTGAAATATTACATATTGGTCCCTATACTGCAGAACTTAACCTTGCTTGTTCTTCTTGATGAAATAAATGTTTTTATGAGTCGAAAAATTTTGCAAAAATTTATGTTTGCTCCTGCCATAGTCGTTGTCATTGTATACATTTTAAATAATTTTTTGTTACCATTTGATATATTTAAAACTATGTCTTTTTCCTCGTCAGAATTTTGAAAATTCATAAAAATTAGAAAAGTTGCATAAAAATTCTAAAAAAATAATTGTAGGTGCATTTTGGTGTCTTTTAGATCCTATCTAATTTTTGTAATTAACTCTTTATAAAAACCAAAAAATTTGCAAAAAACAAAAAATTTTGAAAAAATTGTAGAAAATTATAGAAAAATCCAAAAAATTTGATCTCAGACTTTGTTGGTAGATATTGTCTTGTAGTTTGTATTAAAAATAATCTCCAGGAGTTTTGAACTTTTAAAAGATTTTTAACTTGAAAAATACTCCTGTGTATCCATTGTTTTGTTTTTTTCCACTATTTCATTTTTAGAAAATAAAAAAACATCAGAAAAATCCAAAAAAAATATCAAAAATATTTTAAAATCTATAAAATACAAAAACATTTTCTTTTTAATTTTCTGATAATTTTTGATTATTTTGAAAAATACCAAAATAGTGTGGCGTCATGCATCTTTTTTATTCATTTGTGCTTATTTAAAAAAAATAAAAAAAAATAAAAATTCAAAAACCACTAAAAAAATCTTTAAAACTTGACTATAAAGTTTTTAAATCGTGCTCCTTGTGTTCGACCCTGGTCGCTATACCAGGTAAAAAGAATAGCGAAAGCCGCTTACATTTGCTTTGATTGATTTATTTTTCTCTTAAGTGATTTAAATAATTTTTCTCGATTGACCGCGCTTGGTGATTTGGGTCACAACGACCCTTGTTTATTATTTGCTTAACCCGAGTTGTCAGACGCGTCATCAGTGAAAAGGATCTGATTCCCCGTACAGTACCCTAAGTCAGAAAGCATTCCTGAGCGAGAGGTACATGGAAAGATAGAAAAAGACAAAAGAGTTATGTGTATGGTGCGGATCAGCCGAGGGAGAAGATGCCCCAGAGGAGGGTGGTCAAGATAGGCCGGGCTAGGTTGTAGCTGAGCCCCGAGGCTTTTTGTACGGGTTCGCTTGGGCCTCACTTCTTCTCTTTTCTTTCATCTTATCCTTGAGAAAGAATGAGGGATTATTAGCCTCTTTCCCTCTAAGAAAAGCCGAACATGAGCTAGAGGAAACGCATCTCGTGCTGCCTTTCCTGGGCTTTTCCAGTTAAGAAAGTAGCTGCCGGGGATAAATCAAAGAAAAACATCTTTGATGTTCAAGCTGCAGCCGGGGTCTAAGCCAACAATGGTCAGAGACCACGAATTACAGTAATGGCGGTCAGACCCGACTACCTGGCAGCGAGGAGGGGGGGATCAGCAGCAGGTGAAGGGGACTATTACCTTAAACACCACTGAGCTTTGATATTACTAGTTGGCGAAGGGAGTGAGAAGCTTATTGACCAAGTAAGGGGGGAGGGAGGACCATTATGCTTAGCTGGTGAAGGCCCACTAAACTAGCCCGCATTATTGTGGAAGCTTAGACTTAGTGGTTGAGCTTTGATATTACTAGTTGGAAAAGTGAATTAATATCTTTCCCCAAGCCATCGCTCATTTGTAGAGGATCGAGTACTCCCCCTATCAGGTGCTTTAGACAGTTGTCTTTGTAGACGAGCGAGGAAGCCTTCCTCTTTGCATCACATAAGTCGAGCCGAGGCTTGCTACATCTCTCTTTCCAACCTCAGCTTCTCCTGCGACAAGTCGCGGATGCTCCCCTGTGATTGCTTGTGGCTTCTCCCTCGGTCACTACTCCTTTGTCACTACCGAGCTTCTCGCTACCCTGCTTGACCCCCGTCACCCACTCCTGTTGACCATGTGGCTTGACTGCAGATGATAGTGGCTTTACTGGGGATTCTTGCAACTTCGCACCCTGCTCCTTCCCCTTCTCCTTCTGCTACTGAGCCCCGATTCTCCTTCTCTATCTGCTGGGACCCGGAACTTAAGAGACCTCAGCCGTAGGAGCAGGACCTAGTCAAGTGATTCAGAGGTTGTAATAAGGTGAGCGGATGTCCGAGATGTGTTCGACGGGAGGATATGTGGTATATAGTGAGTTTCAGGTCCCAAGCCGGTTTTTCGTGTGATAACGGTCGTAGAAGAGATTTCCGAGATCAAAATCGATAATAAGAAAATAATAAGAAGTTGTGGTGCGAGCCCTGAGGCGAGCGAGTCCTACCTCACACTCATTTCAAAGGTCAAAGAGCTGCTAAGACCATACATGGGCTAACCTTAATTATTTGGGGGCCTGTGCTCTATCGCTTAGTGTCCACGTCCTTTCTTCGCTCTTTCTGCTAGTCTCACAATGTCCTTTTGACCCTGGTCTCTAAATATCCAGAAAACAGATGTATCTACCTTTGCTAATTTCATTCACACATTCATAGCTATTAGTGTTATCTGTTAGACCTTGATGGTAAATGCACCTATTTATACAGTACATGATCACTTTCTGACGCTGTAGCAACTACCTTCCTCTTATTTATAGTGAAGTCTTTCAGAAGCTTTCATCAATGACTCCTGGAGTTAGTGAATAAGTTCCTTCACTGGAACCTGATTAAGTATATTGTACCTGATATTGATGATGAAGCTGAGAGCTTCCTGAATGATGATTGGAGTAAATGAAGAGGGTTACTAGCATGAAAATAGGGAGCTATCATCCCGTGAATCAACCCTAATACACTTAGGGAGATCCTGAAGAAACTAACACCTTCCACTCTAAGTGATAAAGACTTTCTATCTACAACTAAACGGATACATGAGGTTATCAAAGCCTATGATGCCTATACTAAGGAAATATATAATTGGGGGAACTCGATACCCCTAGGAGGATGTTACCATGCTTATAAGCTCACATCATCCTAGCTTCACAGAGAAGCTAGATCTAGAAGCTACTAAAAGACCTTGCACTTATAGGCATTATTAACATGTCGCTGGATGAATTGATGAATTTAAGCGACATGCCGCTTGACTTATACTAAATACCAAAAGGTCCACCCACCACCAACCGGGGTTCTTCTTCGCTTTTTTTCTCATTAATTAATGAGCGGAAATTTGCATTATCACTCCGATGTTGGGATATCTTGTGTTTAAGGGAAGCTTGCTTCTTCTTTTCCCCTAAGGCATTCACCTCACTTATAGCATTTACGCTCCACTTTTTCATTCCTAAACCCACAAGGCTCCAGCTTGATATAGATTTCCTCGCTACTCCGCATTATTCTCTCCTTGATTTCCCTCATAATAAACACGGATTGATATCCCCTTGACTTCCTCAGCATCAGAAACCTCAAAAAGATTGCTTAATACATGAAGAATATCAGGATCAATATCACTATCTGAAAGAACTTGACCCCTTATCAATAGTCTACATGTTCTCCTGTGCTTAAGCAAGCTACTTCCTAGGTCCCTATACCCCTCGTAACTGCTGTCTTTCTTAGTTGGTGATATTGGGTTATAGAACAAGAGTTTGTCCATTATATAGACTATAGACTATATCATAACCCTTGCTCCTGTTTACCCTTTTCCGATCTTCCTTGATAAGCCGGGTTGGCACTAAAGGAGGCGGGGGAAGGAGGGGCGTCGGGGGGGGGGGGGGGCTCCATTCAAAAGAATTGCAAAGATAGAGGGAGCAGAGAAATGCGGTAGAACAAATCCGCAAGATCAAAGGTCATTTTGATTTGAATATGAGAGGGGAGGCAGATCGCTTTCTGCATTTCTACTAGGGAGAGTGGGCCCTTCTCCCCTTGACCCCAACTTCCTTATATATGGGGGAAGAACGATCCACACACATTCTATTACAGGATATAGCTCTGATGCGTCGATCTTCTCTATTGGATTGACTCGACATCTACTCGTCTCCCTAACTATCTTCTCAGAAAATCTCACTTTCGTAGAAACTGCCTTTCATTTTGTGTTCCCCCATATATATTCTAGCTCTATCCACGATTGAGCGTAAAATGCTTTCTTCTGGTTGGATACATGGTAGGGAGTTCTAGTTTTTGTAAATTCAATCCCGATCACTGAGAGGTCATACGAGAATTCTGGCTCACTGAAAGTTCCATTTCTCAATGAATTCCCAGAAAAATGCGCATTTCCAAAATAAGAATGAAAGACATTGTCACAGGGTCGTCGAGAGGTCATTCGATCAGATTCTTATTTATTCGGAAAGCAATCTCTCCTACTCCCAAACTATTAACATCATCCTACTCTCTGATATATTAGGACAACTAGGGGTTTTGACCCGGGACTTCTGAAAGAGATTGGATTCAGAATCTCAAGAAGTTCATATAAATAATTTCATACAAGCTTTTTTGAGATCAAAGTTATATATCAGTAGATATTACAATGAGATGGCTTTTCTATATTATACGGTATTTGATCTATAATAGATTAATAGAACTTTCTTTATTGATTTTCACGACCATGATAATATATCGCGTAGCTATTTTCTCTCTATAATATATTCTACTGTATTAAATATAGATTAGAATAAGAGATTCTATTTCATATATATATATATATATATTCTTGATTGAATTTCATGTTCGTAAGTATTTGATCTCGGCTGCTCTACGGGGAGTCTCGCACCTGGGGGGCCTTTTCTTTCTCTTCGATATTCTCTTTGTCTTCTGGCTACACTGACGCAAGGATTTGGCTGTCTCTGACCACCCACTTAATCAAACAGAAGACTCAAACTCCATCTATGAGCAACTCTTGCATCTCTTGGATAGGTCGAGACCCGGGACCAACGTATCCAGGAAGAAAAAGAACAGGAAGAAGAGAAGGGAGTACCCATAGAAAGAAGAGCTTATTCAATACTAGCTTGCTATGCGTTAAATCCGATGTGCCGCGGGGCAGGTCGGTCCTATAGATGTCTATCCTTGCCTGGAATACAAGGGGACTGAATTACCCTGCTTAGGCTGACTACGTGAACCTCTAAGCTTTCACTCGCACGCACCAGCTTACGGGAAAGTTCTCTTTAGACTGAGGGCATAGACTAGCAAGCAATATAAGGCAGTATACCCATGCGGATTCATATACAAAAAGAAGTACCATACACCGTCGCTCTGCCAGAGGCTTCGTTTTAGTCAAAGAAGCAATGCATAGCACCGTCCTACCGATTTTCACAACTATCGAGAAAAGCGTCAGACCATGCAAAAAAGGAAGATTCAAAGAGAAATATGGAAAAGACCCAAAGGTCAACACTGCCTCTCGACGACCCTCTCCATCCTCTTTTCACCCTATTTGTCGAGATTAGTGAAAAGATGGGTATAAAAAACCTCCGGAAACTTCCTCGAGGAAAGGTACCTCCTTTTAGATAATAGTTGGGAGGGAAAGGCCTGGGAGTTTCCGAGATCAAAGACTTTTATATATCGTCTTTGATGAGACTAAGATTCCCGTGATGAATGAGACGTGGTTCATCCCCATTTCTCATAATATATATAATAAGCAGACACAGCTTTTATACTCCCAGAAAGAAGAGCGTAGAAATGAGATTCCTGTGGTATAGGTCTGAGGCTGACCAATGATGGTGATGCAGGTGCGGGAAGTCAGGCTGAAAGCAGAGAAGATAGGAGAACGGGCGGGGAAGGCAACTAGATATTTGGAGTGGGACCTCAGTCGAGTGCTAGGATTCTCTGATTTTATTGATTTCTCGCATTTGAATTCTTCATGCCTAGGGCTCCTAAAAGCACTGGCAATGATTTGCCCCAGCTAAAATCAATAAAGAAGCGGAGCGTCAGGAACTCAGGTTAGACAGACAAGGTCTGAATTCTTGCTCTGGCGTACGAATTTGTAAGCTGATTAGATAGTCTCCGGGCTTGAAAATACATGTAGGTGAAAGAATTCCTTCCACCCCTAGGACACTCTCGACACCCACTGTTCAGGCCAAATCCCAGTTCAGGAGAGATCGGAAACCATTCTGACAAAATCACTATCTTAGCCTCTCAGACTGGGACCCTTTCTTATCCCATCAAGCTTTTCCCGGGTGCCAAAGCATGATGAAATAGCCATCTCCTTATTAGCAAGGAGGCCTTGATGTTCAATGCAGTGCTTTAGACGGTCGTGAAATAGTGTGAATGGTGTTTTCCTTTGACCCGCGCATAAATGATTGACATCTAGGCGAGCGATAAGTAGGGTCGCTAGCTCTATCCCTTTTTTCGGTATGACTCGCATGTCAGGCCCTCTTTCATGAAAACCTATGGCATGGGCTCACACTCACAATAAGGCCAGGGTCTAGATAGAGAGTTTGCCCCATAGCTTTCCGGGGGCTATTTGATCTAAACCCACATTTGCATCTTCTATATTGGGTTCTTGCCCTATTATATATTTCCCGTCGCTTCATTCATTTGTGAGATAGGGCCCCTCTAATGACGCACCTCGACTCCCAGGGCTTCGCTACTCCTTCTCCTCCCCTTCTTACCTCACTCCGACTACCGCCTTTGCGCGAGGGCGGAAAAGAAGAAGGTGGTTTCACCCTCTTTCAAGAAGAAAGGTAGTTGCCACCCTTTGGGGATGGGTTAGGGAAGGGGAATGTCAACTCAATGCACTAAAAAATCCTTAAAATTATTTTACTTAGATTCTATTATATCATAAATCATATCCAAAAATAATATAAAAACCTTAACAATATTAAAATACTTCAAAACTTTTAAAATTCACAACTAATTCAAGATAAATAACAAATATATATATTACCTTGATTGAAAGGTGTTTTAATTCTCTATATGATAAAAAAATTCAAAAATATTTACTACTATTTAGTATTTCAAACTAATAAAAACCATATTGTTTTCATTTAAAACATTATTCTGACTTTTAAAATCGATTTAAAATCCAAATAAATTCTAAAAATTATCTAAAACTCCTTAAAGTAGTAAAAAAATCTAAAACATAAACATATTTTCACTCTTAATTTTTGAATGCATTACTTCTATATTTGAAATACAAAAAAATTCATTCACTTCCTTTACTCACTTTTTTAATAAATACAATTCACATCTTAAAAATTCATAAAAATATAAAATAAAAATTAAATAAAAAAAATAAAAACCACATAATTAAAAATATTAAAAGATAACAACAAGTAAAAAATTACAAAACCTATACTTGTACATATCTAATCATATATGTATATAAAACAATATAAAAAACAACAAAGCACATAAATCAAACTACAAAATATAAAAGTTTTATAAAATCACTAAAATCATAAAATCCTACACCTTAGTTTACTCTACCACTTTTCCCTAGTTTCCACAGTTTGCCTCCCTGAATTCGACATTTCTATACTATCATTATACACATTAATTTAGGATTATAAATACAAAAAACCCATAATTTTCCAGTTCTCGATCGATTCAACGGCATTGTCTGTCTTTTTATGCAGTAGATCAGGAGTGCTCTTCAGGTGCTTCAAGACCTTTCGCTATATTTTCTATAGTTTTGCTTGTTTATCTCATTTTGTACATGTATTGCTGAATGCGATTAATCAGAATGATTTCAAGTATTCAATTTTATATCACATCATTTTTCCCGTTATTAGACTCCAGTTTTAACATACTATGCATGAGATAGTTTGCGGAGTTTCAGGGTTCGTGAACGAGTTGGGTCGTTGGTTCGATGATCTTGTAAAGTCAATCTCTATGGCCGAACGTACGAAGCGTCCCATGTATGGCATCCATGATCCACGTGCCATTATTGGGGTATGGGTGCAGATGGTTAAGGCTAATAATTTTTTTGCCATGGATAGTGTAAAAATTCACAATATAAATTCAATAATTCTTCCTATAGATTATCAAGGCTCTAAGTTTAGGGATGATAGTGGGGACTCTTTTACGTTGAGTAACCTCATTGTAATATGGCATCAAGTTCAGGATCTTTTATATAAAATGCTCTATTTTCTAGAAAATATGAACTTTTCCGGTATAAATAAACTTAAATAAATAGTAATTAGAAATATCCCTACCTTCTCTCCCCACAGGCTCTCCCTCCCTCATCACCTCTCCCTGCCTCAGCTCATGCTCGTTTCTCCCCGCACCACCTTCCCCCGGTAGTAGATCACCAGCACCGACCTTCATCTCTCGAATCCCGATTTGTGCTTCCATTGCTCTGTGGAAGAGGAATCCATCTAGGCTTCATCTGATCCTCTCCTCAAAGTCCCGTCAAAGAAAACCAGATCTTTCCGTGTTCGTTTTGTTGTTCCTCTCTTACACTACGCCGAATCAGAAAAGTTGGTTCTTTGTTGCACGTTGAAGGGGATCTTTCTTACGAGGTTAGTCGCTTTTCCACCAGCTGCTATCGTTTCTCGATATCTTTGATTTTCGCTTTGTTTTTCTTCGGATCTGTATTTCTTCAGCTAGAATGGTTCAATCTTGTTCGCTTGCATGGTAAAAAAACATATATCTTTGTTGGTGTTTTGCAAGATTTCCTCCTAATTTTGGTGGTGAGTAAGATCTATTGTTGAAATCCTCTTTTATGGGTTTCATTATGATTGTGGGTTATCTAAGTACATGTACTTGAGGAGTTTTTGAGATCATGATGAGCTAAACATCATTAGCAGATGGATCCGAGTCAAAAGCCTCTGTTGCCCACCAGGTGTTTAATGAAATTGATTGCGGTTTTCGTGGATCTCTGTTACGCTATTTGGGTATCCTAATGTCAAATCTTAGATATGCTTTGTTCTTAATCACCATCCTTATTAGTCGTTTTACTGTTGACCTGATCTTGCAGCATTGGTTGGTTAATGTTTTGATTGCTTTCGGAGCTATTTCACTGATGGGTAGAGGTAGAGGAAGGGGGAAGAGGTTGACTGCTGTCCCCAGTGTGGATGTTCTCGGGAATGGCGGTGAAGAAGTGCATCCTATCTATAAGAGAAGAGGAAGGCCGCAGAAGCCAATGAAGGATGATCTTGATGATGAGGTTGCTGAAAAGATCGAGCTTGATGATGAAGATGATGATGTTAAAGTAGACAAGTTGAGCAAAGATTTTAAGAGCCCAAAACTCGAAAGTGGGGCAAAGAGGAAACGACATTTGCAAGTAAAAGAGAACCCCGAGTCCTTACACGAAGAAAAAGGTAATGGTCCATGGTCTGAAGCTGATGATTCGACTAGGATGAATGGTTTCAAGCAAGTCGGAAATCGGCGAAAGAGCACGCCCCGACGAGCAGCTGGTGCAGGAGTCAGGTGCATGTTTGACTAGCCTGCTCAAGCCTGGCTTTGCTCGTTGGCTTCCGCTACCTCTGAATCTCTTGCTGATCTTTGCTTTCTCAATGTGCTTGTTTTTAATTCCGTTGGTTGTTTCCTTCATCAGTTCAATTATATATACATGTTATTTTTGTCAATTTTGGAAGGACAAAATTTGGATTAGTGCTTCATGGTTTTTCTAATATTGAGTTTATGTCTGTTTTTTTCATGAGTTTTACAAGTATACTTTCCCACTTCAAATGAAATATAGTTATAAATGGTCTACTGTCAAGTGTAAACTTTGATGTTTCATAGAAAATATCTCATTTCATATTGGTTCTCTTAATTTAGTCAAAAAAAATATTGGTTCTCTTAAGTCTTGTCTTCATGCATTAGTTTTCTCTGCAAATTGCATTCTTGAATCAAGGATAGATGACGGGTCTTAACTATTAGCTTATAATGCATATGTTATACACAAACTTTGAAACATGATTTTTTTTCATGTATACCAAACAGAACTGGATAAATTGTAGGTGGCTTTCAATGGTCTTGTTCCTAGGTTGGATAGTATTTTGCTAATTATAAACTCACTTTGGCTGCTTTGTAGTGAGTTATCCATCAGGTACTTATCTACCTTGTCATGCAATTGAAATTCATGCATCTTTGAAGCCGTACTCTCTTTTCCTCTAAAGGCATGGTTAGAGATAACATGATCGTTAAGATAAATTCCAATAAATTTACGAACCCTTGTGGCTAAGGGGATTCTGTGTTGCAGGTATCAATAAACAAATAGCTTTCTCGTTAATTGTTTGAACTTGCAGGCTTGCAATTGAGGAAAAAATCTATGTTCGAGATATTTTCATGTTATAATTGCAAATCTCTATTCATGTAACAAATATTGCATACTGTCATTAAGATCTTTTTATGGATTGTAAAAAATTCATAAATTACGTCAGGGACTAGGCAGCTCTCAATAAAAAAAATTCTGATTTTCCTTGTACATTGTGGAAATTGTCTGAGTCCGGCTACATGGTTTCAACTAACATAGGATAATGTTTCAGAAACAGTTTGTTTCACTGTGTATAAATTTGATATATTCTGAAGTTTATATACATGTTCTCTTTGTAGTTCTTAACCATTTATTTATTTTCTTACACAAACTTGATATTGTGCAGCTACCACTTATATTAATTTCGAAGTATGTGTACATGGAAATTTTTATGGAGTATGGCCAACATGGCCTTGAACTAAGAAAAGTTAAAAGTATAATTATGACCAACATGATCTTGGAAAATATGAAAGTATATCTATTTTACGAACCCTTGTGGCTAAGGGGATTCTGTGTTGCAGGTATCAATAAACAAATAGCTTTCTCGTTAATTGTTTGAACTTGCAGGCTTGCAATTGAGGAAAAAATCTATGTTCGAGAAATTTTCATGTTATAATTGCAAATCTCTATTCATGTAACAAATATTGCATACTGTCATTAAGATCTTTTTATGGATTGTAAAAAATTCATAAATTACGTCAGGGACTAGGCAGCTCTCAATAAAAAAAATTCTGATTTTCCTTGTACATTGTGGAAATTGTCTGAGTCCGGCTACATGGTTTCAACTAACATAGGATAATGTTTCAGAAACAGTTTGTTTCACTGTGTATAAATTTGATATATTCTGAAGTTTATATACATGTTCTCTTTGTAGTTCTTAACCATTTATTTATTTTCTTACACAAACTTGATATTGTGCAGCTACCACTTATATTAATTTCGAAGTATGTGTACATGGAAATTTTTATGGAGTATGGCCAACATGGCCTTGAACTAAGAAAAGTTAAAAGTATAATTATGACCAACATGATCTTGGAAAATATGAAAGTATATCTATTTTATAGCCATAATGGCCTTAACAAAAAGATAAAATTATGGTAAAGTGGGCATCAAAACAATTTTCAATCTAAACAAGCTCACACTAGAGGGATGAAAATCTGAAGCAGAGGACACTGTTACCCCCCTTTCTTGTATCTTTTATCCTTAACAATTTGTGATACGCCTCCAAGTCAAGCTCACTCATGAGCAATGTGGTCCTTCTATCCCTCCTTAATCTCCTTGAAAAGTCCTCCTGCTCCTCCTTTGTCCAACTTCAATCTTGATTCGTTTTTCTTTTGAGAATACTCCGTCGATATATCCTCCAGCCACCTAACCTTCCAATCTTCCCCTATTCAATATTCATCTTTTTTATTGATAGGATAGTCCTCCCCAGCTCCATGTGAATTGAGCTTCCATTGTTATCTTCTGAGTTTTCATGGTCAGAAACTGATATATGATCGTCAACCACATCAAACTCCTCTTCACTGTCTTCATTTCTATTTAGCATTGAAAATCCCCATCACATTCTGTGACCCGCATTCACCACTTGATCACAAACAGTCCCGTAATTTAGATACTAAGTAGTCAATTTTAGACAGTTGTCTTCATTTTCCTCTCATCAAGAGGAATCCAGAACTAGGTGATTCTCCCCAATCGATCTCTTCTTTGACATGCTGGAGGGTTTCAAAAGTCCTTTATCCCAACTTCCCTGTGTAGTTTACCAATCGTTGTTCATTTCCAGTCTCCAAAATTGGAAACTATTATTTTTCTGATCTTTTTTCTTCAATCTCTTCCCCCTGTAGCTGCTACAGTTATCAACACAGGCCGATGTGTTGAAGCCCAAGGAAAGCCTCTTGCTGCCGAGTTTGCTTAATTTGTTTATTATATTAACCATAACTACACTATCACATATACTTTGAGAGATTCATCCTGTTAAGTCTGCCATTCACATGAATTTCTATGCTTTTATATTAGAGAAAATCCATGGTCTTCTCTTCAATCATTATTTTTCATGTATCTTTTTGTTGATTCCTGTTGTGTTCATGCCCTATGCATCTCTCTCGATTCTCTCATCATTATCATGGGTATGCAATCTACTGAGTGTGGGACTTCTTGTTGGTCTAATATGTTTTCTTTTGCAGGCATGATTTTTGATATCTATTGCATTCAGGGGAATTGTCTAGTATCTAAGACATATCCAACATTCAAATTGAGCAGATATGTTTTTTGTGGGGTTCAGGGATTTGGATAGAAACAGTGTACTGTGACAATCAGTCCATTTTACCAACATTGATCAGAGCCGCTCCGAGTTTCCAATCTCATGCTTAGGAATTTTGAACACCAAAAATTACTGTTGACACCATGTCATGTAACACTTACAAATCATTGAAACAATTTGTAGTGCTAAGCCATTTGTTAAAAAGAATCCTAATCCCCAGTATGGAAGGTGGCGCATCTATATAAGCTACTGTACAAAACCATTTGCTAACATGGATCCTAGTTCCATCTGATAATATGGATCTTTTCCCTTTGAGTAAATTGTAATTGGTGAGGTTTGAACCATGGTCCTTTGGGTAGCAGGCTCACTGTTCATGGATCCTATTTCCATGTCATCATATATCAAACCGCGTGACTCTCCTACTTTTTTATTCTGCAATGCAATATAAAATCAACCCAGATGGAAAATCCCAATTCCAGTAGTAGGAGGCGACACTTATATATGAAACTATTGAAGGGTTTATTTCTTGGGGCCCATGGCCCTGCAGGCCTCCCTTTGGTTCCATGCTAGCTGACACTGCTTTCAGTTGCCATGTGGTGCATTTTTTCTTCAAAATTGGAATATTTCAGTAGGAGTTTGTCTTTTCTTTCAGAGGCATGTATTTTGGCTCCTGTCTCAACTCTTGAAGTGGAAATGGAAGTTTACTGGTGATTTGATTTTTGTGCATCTATAATCAACTAATTCTGTTTGATTTAATACCCTTTTGCATGACTTGACAAATCACTTTATTCATACATATATCAGAGGAGCTGGGTCGTCGTTGAAACCATTCAGCCCCTTGTCTTAAAACTAATTCTGCTGTTAAATCGCAGACAACCAGGTTAATATTTTAATCAGATTTTCATGTAGGGTAAGCAATGATCTCTTCTAATCAGATTTTCAGGCATATTCTTTTCTCTTGTGAGCCTTCCTTTATGGAAAGCATGATTATGGGTCAATCTTAATCGCTCGTGATTAGTAAAGAGCTTTGTATTAAAGCATGAGGACCTCTTTAAAAATATCAGCATGGAGCAAAAGTTTCACCATTACAACCAGAATAGTATTGTTTGTTCTTTCTCCGTATACCGATATTTAGCATCTCCTCCTATTGCAGGTTCGTTGACTTTGGCTACCATCTATGTGATCTATTTAGTTGCACCTATGATATTAAGAAATAAGATTGCCCAATGCATGAAGGTCTAACTGAATCTTTATCAATCCCTTAGGTTTAGTATATCTATTGATCTAAGTTAGTAGATGCCCTTCTTAACTTTTCTGAGTACCTAGCAATCATCTGAACTCTGGTTGATCTGCGGTGCTATCCTTTAGAATCTCTGTTTATTACAAACGTTGGAAATGGATGTTTGCTCTGACAATTTTCTCCTTGTATGTTGCTGTCAGTTACCTGTGGAATGCTGGTTGAACTTGTACTTCACATTCATCTCGGTCAATCATTTGCTAGGAAAAATTTTGGAAGGGTTGTTGCATTTCAAATCGTAGCCAGTACACCTATTATCAGAATATGCAGATCATTCATGTAATACGCATCTCAGTTCAAGAACTGACATCCTGGCCTTTTGAATTTCCACAGTAACATCTATGCCTCATTTTTTTTGCAATTACCAGCGTCCCTATCTTATTGCACTTCTTTTTAAACTGTTAATGATCATTTTCAGTATCAGGTTTGGTTAAGAAATATTTTACCACATTTGTGCCCTTAGTTTTTTACATGGCGCAATCTCCGTTCTTCCATGGCTTCCCCTTCCTCTGCTATCTGGATTTTTAGATTGACTGTCAATCATGGTTTGTTCAAATCAAGGTTTGGTTAAGATATATTCCATTACGTTTGTGCCCCTAGATTTTTAGATCAAACTTGTATCCCTTAACGTGAGGGATACAAGTGTTATTCGGGTAGATTTGTTAGGGGGCACAGGTGTAATGGCAGAAAAGATTAGAATGCTGAATTGGAAAGGGGACTGTTCGACGTCAAATTTACTAACATCTGTATGACATTGATTTTCTTATCTAAATTGATTAGATTATCGCAGTAGATTCAACATATTTGGTCACAAGAAGTGATTTTAATTTTTAATAACTCGCAATTATTGGTTTAGCATTTATAACTCCAGAATCATCCTCAATCACACTAAACTTAGAGATTCTTCATCGGCCAAGATATCGCAGAATCAATGGCAACGCAATCACCTAAACCAGATAGCTCGAGGTGTAATTGTTAAAATGGATTATATATTTTAAATTATGTATAACATAATTTTATATATTCCTCCACAGTACTCGATATATTTGTTACGAGATAAATGCATCCATAAGCCATACACGTATATTAAGTAAATCTATGGAATAAATCAGATATTATTTGTATTCATTTGATATCTGTATATTTTTATAAGGATACAATAACATACTTTTTGTATTATTTTCATCCATATCCATATTTGAAAACATAAAAAATATGATAATACCTATATATATATAGGAAAAAAATGGGGCTGCCCCCCTCCCATTTTCCCCATTTTTTATTTTTTTGAAAAATATCACCATGTATATTCATCTAGAACATGTAATTTTAACAGATCTTTTTTCTAAATAATTATTAAAATATTCTTAATTAATTAAACAACCATCAAATACATGATATTTAAAAATATAATCATTTGAAGTGCCGATTTGGGGAGCAATGCCCAAATCCGCACCTGAGGTGCTGATTTGGAGAGCAGTCCCCACTTGAGGGATAGAAATGCAAACTACCCAAATGAGTTTGCCCAAATCAGCGCTTGAGGTGCTGATTTGGGCAATCTCATTTGGGTAATTTGCATTTACATCACTCGTTTCTTATCAATTACTTTTTTCAACTAACCTCTTTTGTTATTCAAAAGTATGACATTACCATAAGGATATAGTTACATTTGAATGGTAAATACGTATCGTTTCTATTACTGAAATTGTTCTTATCAAAATTTTCATTTTTTAAGTTTATAATTCTTTTCCTTCATCATATTATATATTAAATCAATTATTTTAATTAATTATATTTATACGTAGTAATTATAGTTTATTTAATTTAATTCTAACGTGGTCAGAGGAACGCTAATTAGCGATGAAAAGAGATCAGATACATATCAGATATGACAATTTTCTTATCCATATTCACATCGTCTATATCGAATACGAATAGAAATCTGCGTACATATATGTGTCGGATGAGGATTTAGGGAATCATATAATTGGATACGAATTCATAGAGAATATTCATTGAATATGAATCTGAATAAAATAAAAAGTGAATAAAAATATTGATAGACTAAAGATCGAATACAAGTGTGATTGAATAAAAATAAATTACGAATTTGATCAAAATGGTATCGAGTATAGAAAGTGATTTAAAAAGCATGTCATTACAATATTTATACCATTACGAAGTTATAATCACGAGGGCATTATACGGATATAATCGTTGAGGGGCGCTTTACAGATACAATATATATACCATTACGAAGTCTTCAACCAGAGAAACCAATGTAGACAACTGTTGAAAAGAATATAATACATATACCATTACCGATATAATATATATTTAATTGAAAAGAAGTTAGTTGAAAAAATAATTGATAAGAAACGAGGAATGGAAATGCAAATTACCCAAATGAGTTTGCCTAAATTGGCAGGTGCCCATTTACGATTTGATGGTTGTTTAATTAATTAAGAATATTTTAATAATTATTTAAAAAAAGTCCTAATTTTAACGGTTTAAACATTACTGAAATCGACATATTCTAGATGAAGGCATAAGAGCCTTTGTTTCTAACGAAATTCGAATGACATGTAGGAGGGATATACAGATGAATATAAATAGTGATATTTTTTAAAAAAAAATAAAAAATACCTAAAATGAGGGAAGGACAGCTATGTTCCTTACCCCAAGGAGCCAACCCCATTGAACCCATATATGTATCGTCTCTGACTGTGCATAAGCATCCGCTCGATCTTGATCGAGCGACTCTATCCTCCTCGTGGTGTAGAGGATCCGCTCACCGCCTGTTGCTGCATCTCTTCTCATACGTACACCACGATGGGGCTCCTTGCCACATGCTTCCCGGACACCCACTTAGGGTGCGTTTGGTTGGCGGGTTAAGGCGGGTTAAACTTGTAGAGGGTAACATGTTTTTGTGTTTTGGTGTTTGGATAGAGGGTTAAACTAGATGTGGGTTAGAAGTGGGTTTCGGGTGATATGATTGTATTGGAGTTTGAAAAAGTGAGTAGTTATTGTGATGTGTTTGTATTGAAGTTTGGAAAAGGGAGTAGAAGTGGAGTAGTTTATATTTTTTATATGATATGATGGTATAATATATTATTTTTTGATAGGATTGATGATATAAAATTGATTCATTTAATTTTTTAAAAAAGGAATAAAGTGGGGTCCACTGGGAGAGAGGGAGATGTGGGTTAAGGGGGGTAAACTCCCCTAACCCGCGGGTAACCCGCGAACCAAACGCTACCTTAGAGTTTAGGCTGCCGGAAGACAGCCCTGCCGTGGCGGCTGTGGCGTGGAACGTCACCTTGAAGCTCTTACTCTCCCGGCGCGCGTGAAATTCAGCGTCCTCGGCTCCACCACCACCTCGGTTCCGGCGGTGCGTCCACCTGCACGGTGTAGTCCTCATCAGCGTCACCCACGATCGTCACCGTCCTTGTTACAGCAAGGGGTAGCCCTTGCCGTGGCACGGTTATTGACGGGTACTGCTGCGCCCTCCCCACCCGCGTGCATGACACCGGTTCACCGACCACGGAGGCCACGTCCCAGTCATCGTACCCCAAGCGACAGAGAAGACGGATGTACTCTACCACTCCAGTTTTGTAGACCAGGCCCGGGTCCGCTGCTGCGTTCGCATCCACATGCCCCGCACCCATCTTGTACATAGTTGCAGGCCTGCAGTTCTCGTTCTTGATAGGGTTGCCACTGCGATCACGGGTGTACGCCGTGGTCACGACTGCAGACTTGATGGCCGAGGGTTCCCTTCAGCAGCGCGGCGATCCCGCTGTGGTGGGGGGCTGACATGGATGTTCCTGCACGTCGAAGGTGGATTTTTTCAAAAAAAATATGGAACTGAACGTTTGTTGATCATATCTTCAGTTGAAGAATTTGACAAACGTCCCTTTAAATGTTGTTCAAAATCCCAACATGGAAACTTCAGTTGAAGATGGTAACACCAATCAAATGGAAACTTCAGTTGAAGATGGTAACACCAATCAAATGGAAACTTCAGTTGAAGATGGTAACACCAATCAAAATGAAGCCTCTTTAACTTTTCAAGATAATTAATGGTGTTGGCAGTGTCATATGAGGGTACAACTCCATGAACTTGTCATCTTTTTTCCTCCTCAGACTGGTGTGACTGATCTGTTAGCAACTAGACTCCAAAAAAGCACGGCTCAGAAATCAATGTATATCCATCTACAACGTTCAGTCGCCGCCATTAAAAAAACATTTAGTCACCTTTGCTTCGATTCAGTCTCCTTTATGGGAGACATGTGGAGATGAGTGATAAGTGGTGAAGGAAGTACACCCATATACGAAATGTCGTGCTCATGAGTAGGGCTGCTCATGTTGGTATTCAATTAAAGTTAGATTTCCTCAATAATAGTTTGAAAATGTTGTTCATTTCTAAATGAATTGAGCATGAGTTTCAATTTTTAATGCTGAACGAATCGAACATGAACATAACATATGTTTGTTTGATAAACATTTGAGTTCGATATATGTATATGTGTGTGTAACTTCGTATTTAAACACATGATAACTTTCGAGATTAAAGAAATTGTAGTATATATTAAGCTTTGTACCCCTTTAATTTAAACAATTTCTTGTTTTTTCTGCTTATCGAACCTTATTATCGAACTCCAGTTTGAACTTGTTCATGTAAACAAGTTTTAGTTAAGTTAAATCGTTAACAGACTATTATCGAACCGAACTCAAAAGTTCATTTTCTAACCGAACTTGAACTCGAACATATCCTATCAAATATTTATCGAACCGAACTCGAACTCGAACTTTCGAACTTCCTTATCGAACCGAACTCGAACATAGGTTCGGTCGTTACCGTTCACTTCGATTAGCATCCCTACTCTTGAGTCCAAGTATCCTCGGTGAAAGTTTGCTTCATGTATTATGCTCTTGATCAAGGAGAATTTGGCGGGGCAAGATGACATGATTATCGGTAGAATGTACCTCACTCTCCACCGGGGAGATTAGTTGGGGGCACACAAGAAGGAAACATATCCTCTGCCATTACAACATATGTTGTAATTGCGGGATTTTGATGGCACTTGCGCATTATAAGGTGTGATCAATGCCCATCCCGATGCCTATCAGACATCCCCTGCATGTTATAATAGGTGTTGTAACAATAGAAGATCCGTTCCTGAAAGACAGATAGGGAACACATCCTCTACTGTAACATGCAGGAATATGAAGTCAAAGCAACATTGGTGTATGTTGTATTTAGATTTAATGTAATCAAGTTTTTAACTTGGTGAACCTATGTACTTACAGTGGGTTAACAAATTGGTTTCAAGTGGGAAACCAAATTGTATTGGAGGGAAAGTTGGAAATTCTCAAATTTGAAATAAGGAGAGTATGGGTGGAGTTTTAATACCACATCTAGTAGTTCTAAAACTTTGATGGACTTATATATGAGTTCATATACCAAGCTCTTGTAAAAATAGTAGAGAGGAGGAATGGATGATCATGCTTTGATCAATTGACATGGTATCAGATCCATGTTGAGGTGAGATCCGTGGTTCGTTTGTTTTCTGTTGTCATGCTCCTCTTGCGTGGTCCAGATCTCGTCCCACCTCTGGTGAGTCACCTCCTAGGGGCGACCTCTTACTTTGTGTGCCCTCCTTGGTGGCACTACTCCCCTTAACCCTCATGTTTTTTGCCGTCTACATAGGTTTTCCATGTAATCCACGATCACCACCTTCTTGTGCTTTGATCGAATGATTGTAGTACGAGCGTCGAAAGGATCTCGAGTCGTTAACAAGTGCCATCTAAACAAGGAGGCTCAACCACATATGAGAATAAGAGGTTGACCTTTGGTTAAAAGGCCATAAAGCGTGTGTTCGGGCGCAATGGAGGCATAGTGCGAAAACAAACTCATTGATACGAAAGCACGAAGACAACCAAAACACATGAATTATAAGGTTCATTTATAACTAGACTACGTCCTTGGTCACGACGGTGGATCTCTCTCAATAAAGTGGAAAAATCAAAGTGCAGAGGGATAACTAAAAATACTAGGGATTTTATCACGTGTGCCCCTCCGAGATCTCGCAATTTCAGTTATACCCTTATCTTTTTGATAATATCAATTGTGCCCCTCACTTCTTGCTATTTTATCTCTTGTGCCCCTCGGGTTAGTGATCATCCATCCACAGTGCAAACGGACGTTAACTTTGAGGACATAGGCGGTATTAATTTTTAAAAAGGAGTTATATGGTCATTTTATAGCTTCTTCATCATCCTCTTTGATCTTCTTCCTCTCTTCTCTTCCTCCTCCATGGCTCCTCTTCCTCCTCCATGGCTCCTCCCTCCTCCTCCTCAGGCTCTCGTGCAGCCTCCCTCGAGCCTCCGGCTCCGCCCACGTGCCTCGCCTCCGACGGAACCGCCCCCCACACAGCACCCTGCAGCTCCCCTCCGTGCCCAGCCCCGGCCCCGCACCTCCCCTCCGTGCCCAGTCCCGGCCCCGCACAGCCCCCTGCACCTCCCCTCCGCGCCCAGCCCCGGCCCCACACAGCCCCCTGCACCTCCCCTCCGCGCCCAGCCCCGGCCCCGCACCTCCTCTCCGCGCCTAGCCCCGGCCCCGCACAGCCCCCTGCGGGAGGAGGTCGGCTTCACGACGTTATCGAGGGAGAGCAGGGGGCGACGCGGTGCGGAGCATGGGGAGGGGCGGTGCGGGGCAGGTGGAGGGAGAACATGGGTGATGGGGTGCGGGGCAGGGGGAGGGGGAGCAAGGGGCGTATAACCGGATGAAACGGATGGGGTGCACGCCGGATACTATCACGTACAACTTTCTCGGAGGTATTGGAGGTAAAGATGTGTTGACTCGTTGCGGGAGGAGGTATTGGATGTAAAGATGTGTTATAATTTTCTAAAACTAAGTTGTGATATAAATTTCTCAAACAAAACTAACTTATTCTAAGATTATCCCTAAGACTAGAAATAAGCTATTTAGTTTCATCTCAAACACCCTCTTGGTTTTTAATTTGGAATTAAATATTTGGTCTCAAAATACCTTGTCTTTGTTTTCTTCTTTTTGTGTCCCTTACTTCGTCTTAGGCTGTTCATTTTGGACAGTAATTAACTTCCATCCATCTCTTTGTCCATCCTTTCCCTTGTTAGTGACTTAGATTTTTGATAATGACAAAGAGTTAATTTGTACATTTATTTTTGTAGTATGACCAACCTTTTAGGACAAAGAACTAGATAGCAATGAAAACTAATCAAGACAATCCTAAAAAATGAAGATCAAAGCATTACAAACTTAGAAGCGCGGACTCATGAAATTAATGGCTTTATAGCAAAAAGCAAGGGTATTGTCAACAAAGTATTTTAAGGTTATTATATGTTCTTGATGCAATGCGGTCACAACATATTAGTTGACTAATCAAAATTACAATCGACTAGAATCTAATTGAGTCAACTAATGAAATCACCAATCAATTATTCTTGATTCGTGAAAATCACATTTGTCTCTTGATTTTTTAAACCAACCAATATTTTTCTTGATCGAGTAAAATATCATTCAGTACCTTAAAATCTAAGCCGACTAAAACATGTTCCAGTATACAAGCTTATTATCTCTATTTTTTAGTCGACTAACTAAAGTTCCAACTAATTACTTTTTTTACTTCTAGTGAACAATTTTTAGAACATTAATCTCAATTACCAAATCTTTCAATCAACTAACTTATTTATCGGTCGATTTCTTAATTTTTAGTTGACTCGTTTGTATTGAGAATGGATTTTTTTTATTATTTGTTGTTCAATTATTTCCTCAACCTTTACTTAAGCGATCACTAAAACATGTTAAGACTATAAATATGATTCCGAAGTCGTCGTACACCACATCTAATCACTTCTAATCTAAGCATACTATTTCCTACATTCTCAGTGAGTTGTGAGCTATATTACTCCATTATGCGCGATTCTCAAGCTCTATTGTGATCTCTTAAGCTCTCAGGTCATATTCACTCTTTCAAGATCATTATCGAGCCTTGTTCAACATCATCAAAAGCTCAAAGAAGTATGCGTGTTTGGTTAAGCATTTTATCTAGGTACCCATGTTGGGGATTACTTTCTTAGTGAAAGGTAAAACCTTCTTCGAAGGTTGTACAAAAAAATTGTAGAAGAGGTTATGTTACCCTCAGCTCAAAGTAATGCAAAGAGTGTAAAGAAACATTGCTTAGAAGGTAAATGAGAAATCTTAAAATGCAAACTTATGAATCATGATTTTCCTCCTTGTGGGTTTCTACATTAAAACCTATATGAATTGTTGTGATTTGCATCTTCTACAATCCATCTTTAACTTACAAGTTATTAGTTTGTATTTGTTGGTTGTAATGTTATAATTCACACTATTCCGCCACTCCTACCCTCTTATGATAACTCACATCACTTTCTCTCTTTTTATGAAGGGTTTTTATCACTTGTGCCCCCTCTGAGATATCCCAATTTCAGTTATATCCCTATCTTTTTGGTAATATCAGTTGTGCCCCTCACTTCTTTCTCAGTTATCAGTTGTACCCTTCCGTCAGATTGACCGTCAATGAGTTGACTTAACCATGGTTTTTTCAAACTTTGGTGCAGTAAAGAGGAGTATTATTGTCCAGAAGGAGGAGGACATGGGCGTATCCTACGAGCCCCTCACCGTTGGACAACACATTGGCGAGGATCATCCCGACGCCGTCAGCCTTCTTGACGAGACCCCCTTGGCCATGCAGGGGCTGCTCCCTCTCTCACATATGACGATGGCGCCGGAGACGGCCTTCGGGTCGAGGGAGTTATCCATGCGGAGCGACGACGACATGCCACCCGTCTTCCCCGGGTATATGAAGGGGTACATCTTGCCGACGAGCGGTTTGCCGGAGTAGAGCGACTCCCCGGACAGCCTCCTCCCGTTGCCGAGCACCATGTCCGTCGGGAATGCACAGTCAATGGTACCGGTGCCAACAGTCGCCAGCCACGACGCCACGTTGGTGACGGACATGCTGGTGGGTCCGTCGTTGCCCGCTGAGCTGGACATGAAGACTCCCCTTTTGACGGCATCGTACGCATCGACAACTATAGGGTCGAGGTAGTAAGGGGAAGCCACACCGTCACCACCGTCGATGGAGATGGAGATGACGTTGGCACCATCAGCGACGGCCTGGTCGAGGGTATCGTTAATGGCAGGGCTGCCGAGGGCGGCGGCGGCGTCATGACCTTTGGAGAAGGACCTTGCACCGACGAGCGGACTTCGACCCACCTTCTCTCTGCTACCAGGGCGACTGGTGGGGGGAGTTCAGGACAGGGGGCGGGGGGAGGTCGGGGCGGAGGGAGGCTGGGGTGGAGGGAGGCGAGGGCAGGGGGCGGGGGGAGGTCAGGGCGGAGGGACGGCAGGGGGTGGGGGGAGGTCAGGGCGGAGGGAGGTTGGGGCGGAGGAAGGCGAGGGCAGGGGGCGGGGGGAGGTTAGGGCGGAGGGGCGGCAGGGGGTTGGGGGAGGTCGGGGCGACAAGGGGTGGGTGAGGTAGGAGCGTAGGGGCGGCAGGGGGATGGGGGAAAGGCAGGGGGTGAGGGGAGGTTGAGGCGGAGGGGTGGCAGGGGGTGGGGGAGGTCGGGGCGGAGGGGTGGCAGGAGGTGGGGGGAGGTCGGGGCGGCAGGAGGTGGGAGAGGAAGAAGATGGGAGAGGAGGAGAAGAGAGGAAGAAGACGGGGGAGGAGGAGGACTTTTCAGTCCTTTTTTTTAATTTAACTCCATTTGTGTCCTTGAAGTTAACGTCCGTTTGTGTTGGTTATGGATGGTCACTAACCTGAGGGACACAAGTGATAGATTAGCAAGAAGTGAGGGGCACAACTTATATTACCAAAAAGATATGGGCATAACTGAAATTGCGATATCTCGGAGGAGCACAAGTGATAAAAACCCTTTTATAAATATATATAATATTAGCTTGATAAAAAAAGAAAATGACATACTATAAGATTTCAATGAGAATAATGATAATAATAAAGACATATACTAAATAAATAATATTTATCAAAATAATAGAATCCGTAGAGGTAGTATTATCATTTTAATGGAAAATATGTCATCATTACCAAAAGTTTTACAACATTGAAGTATTAAGAGCTAAAATTCCATTATTTATTTATCATGATTTTTTATATAGATCCAAACTTTTGAGGCTTTTTATATAATTTATTCTTTAATCCATACCATATTTGCCTACTATGCTTTCAATCTACACCATTAAAAAAAGATCAATAAAGCTTTAAAATTACAAATGATTATTTCAATCCAAATGCACTGTACTCTTATTGAAAAATTTTAATGCTTCAAAATTCAAATCAATATGATATCAATAAGCCATCCATCAAAGAATTTCAATTTAATGGACTAAATTTGTATAAACATCTTCGTGATCGACATTTGACTCATGGAAATTTGAGGCATTTTTCTTCTTGATTAATGAATATAATCTCCAAAATATTTTCTCAAAACTGAATTTGTACATAAGCTAAAGGTTCAATTTGCACTCATGCACACATTCACACCTACAAACACGTGCACACAAACACGTGTGCACACACATGCACACATAAGAATTTCCAATGAGGCATCATCGATCTTTTCTTTACTTTCAAAAAAAACAATTCATTTTGATCATTGATTATGGTCATGAACCCCTAACATCATGTTTCATACTCACATGCCATAAACCTCTAAGCTATAAGCCACACCCTCTCTCCACCAAATACGTTCTCTCATGAGTATCCTCAAAACAAAAAGGCACTTATTATCCTCTCAACGATTTCATATTTTGGTGTGAAATCACATTCAATGGCTTACAATCATGAATATTATATTTTTCCACATGCAAATTAATGTGTATCCTAAGCTCTTTAAGGTGAAATAATGAGGTTGATTGGTAAGTAGGGATGCGAACAATCAAATAAGTGTAGAGATATACATGTTATCGTAGTTTGTTTCGAAATAAGAATATGCGTGGAAATGCAAATAATGACATATACGACCGATGCATTATCATATCATTAAAGATGTATATAGTTTTCCTACAAATCATATATGAGGCTATTACATAGAAATTGACGGGAGACGGGCAACAAGCTGCGCCGCCAATCCCTTTTGAATGGCAAATCATATAGTTATAAAATGGATGCATATTGAGTATGGTTAATAGCAAAAATAGTTTGTATTTTATTTTACATGTACATGTTTGGATTGCTTACACTCAATTTAACTATATTAAATATGTTTATTGTCACAGTGAGAGATAATTTTTGACACACAAAGTTAAAAGTATATATATAACTATATTTGTAAACTAAAATAGGTATACATATCCCAATGTGGAAACCCTCTACACCGGAAGGGGAAAGTGCGAGAAAGTTATCCCTGTTGTTTACAACAATGAAGGTTTTTTTTTTTCATTCTTTTTCTATGTGAAAAATAAGGTGAAGTGAGTTGCATATAAGTCTCCAATTGGGTAAATATATACTTATCCATGAACATTTTATTCATGTATAATCAACTCAACACTCCTCAAGTTGGGTATAGCATTGTACATGCTCACCTTGCCCACATTCTTCTCAAAGCTAGTTGTGGGAAGCTCTTTTGTGAAGATGTCGGCCACTTGATCTTCAGTTTTTATATATGGAAGAACAAGCTCCTTGGAGCCAATTCTCTTTCTGATAAAGTGATGATCAAATTGCACATACTTGGTTCTATTATATAGGACATGATTATTTGATAGATTTATACCAACCTTGTTGTTACAGAATAACTTCATAGGAAACTCAAAATTTAATGTCTGTCAAAATAGTCTTGACCCATAATATCTCAGCAAAACATATGACAACCATGTATTTAGCTTCAACATTAGACATAGCATAGATCGATTGCTATTTGCTTCTCCAAATCATCAAGTTGCCACCCAGAAATATGCAATATCCAATTGTGGATCTCCTCGTGTTAGTGCATTTATTCCTATCTACATTGTTGTATCCTTAGATCTCAATTTTTGCATCTTTGGTAAAGATAAGTCATTTTTTCAGGGTATTTTTTCAAGTAGCATAGTATATGCTCTACTCTCTTCATATGAATATCTGCATGTGCATACATGAATTGACTCACTGCATTGACATGATAAGTAATGTCAGGGCTAGTTAAAATAAGGTAAATTAACTTACACACAAGTCTCTGATAATAACTCTTGAAGTCTTCATAAAGTTGTTTACATATGCGATGTTCAACTTGTGACTCCCCTCAATTAGGGGCATGTTTATATCTCAACTTTCCAGTTTCCTTCAATAGTCCAATAGTATAATTTATTTAACAAAAAACATGACCTTCATTCGACCTTACCAATTTAATACCCAAAAAATACGTTAGGTTCCCAAGATCCTTTAGGTCAAAAATCGCAACAAGATCCCTTTTTAAACGAGTTATCTCCTTTTCATCGTCTTCTGTAATAATCATGCCATCAACACAAACAAGAAGAAAATATGTTTTATTTTTACCCCTCTTGACAAAGAGATTGTAATCACCAGTGCCTTCGTGTATCCTAATTCTATCACCACCACTTTAAGAAAGCCTCTTGAACTACACTGTAGAAGATTGTTTCAATTTGTATAAAGCTTTCTTCAATTTATAGCACTTTCCTGTCTTCTCGTGGCCAGATGGTAGATGTATGTAAACATCTTCTAGAAGATATCCATTCAAAAATGCATTCTTAAAATCCATTTAATGAAGCTTCCATTCTTTGAGAACATTAAGAGAGAACAATTCACATTATACCATTTCTACCATAGGAAAAATATCTCCAAGTAGTCAATACCATAATTTTCTTATTAAAAATCCCTTGCAACATGTCTGGTCTTTCATCTTTCTACTTGTCCATTTCACTTGTATTTCATGATTTAAACCCACTTCAAACCAATCAGATCCACCCTATCAAGAATATCTATAATGTCTTAGATACAATTTCGTTCTAGGACCTCATCTCCACATGTATAGCATGAAACCATCTAATGTCAAAACTGGCTTCATCAACATTCTTGTAAATCACTCAAGCAGAAAGAAAGGAGATAAGCATTTATTTCTCCTAAATTTAGAGGAGCCAACATATCTGCTAATGAGATTTCTGGTACATTCTGCATACCTCGAGGCTTTATCGCTCTTGGTTCCACGTCTCTGAACGATCGAATCCCCTTCAAAGATGATCAACCCATCAACATCAACATCTTCACCACTGCCATCGACATCATTTTCCCTACCATTTTCAAGATTAGAGTTTGAACCACCCATGGTACTGGAGGAACTTGGATCATCCAGGACTTGAATAGGATTGTGATTGATTTATCTTTCTCGAGTTTACATTGCAGTCTCAAGCATGTTTTTCTTGCTGTAATTTTTTTCATGTCAATGAGGATAATGGAGTTTTCCTCCTCCATCTTCCCATCAATTTGAACTTAGTTACCCATAGAGCTTATAGATTCACCACAAGCATACACAATAAGGACATCCTGAATATTTCTTTCACCGTTACTTCCATTTTTCCATTGAGTGAATGCTTAGAAAAACAAGGTTCATGCTAAATGAATGTGACATCTTTAGTGATATGGATTTTCCCATCCTTAAGAGCATTTATAATCTATATTAGTTAGAGAATATTCCAAAAAACACCTTGATTGCATGCGCACCACATTTCTTTGAAACATGTGATGAATTGTGAAAAATAACAAACACAACCAAAAGTCTTCAGACGAAGAGCGGATGGCTCACTCTTTAGCTGAATGATAAAAAAAGGAGCTGCCATGTTCAACCATCTTGAGGGAATCTTGTTTATAGGAAAAGCACTAGTGGGAACAACTTCTCCCCATAATCACATACGGATATTTATTTGAAATAAAAGCCCTCTGCTAACTTCAAGTGGGTGTTTGTTCTATCGTTCTACTACATTATGTTGTGAAGTGTAGCTATAAGAAGTCTCGAAAATAGTTCCTTTAGCACTAAACAATTCTTGGAGTTCCTTAGACAGGTATTCACGAGCATTATCGGATCTAAAATTCTTAATCACTTTCCCGTATTTCGTCTTACTAAAACTGAAAAACTTTTGCACCATGTTGATAACTTCTCCATGATCGTGGAGTATATAAAAGAACATGCTTCTAGAATAACTATGAGAAAATGTAATAAAGTACTTGTAGCCGTTAAAAGGAGGAGCATTGAAGGGATCCCAAACATTAGAGTGAATTAGCTCAAAAGTTTGTTGTTTTACATTTAGAAATAGAATAATATGAATGAGTGTGCTTTGCCTTCAAACAAACATGATGCACTAAGTTCACAGAGCTCAAATCTTGGAATAATAATAATGGAAACAATAGTTTAAGCTAACCAAACGAAAGATGACCATGATGTTTGTGCCATTTTATGACCAAACTATGACAATCCTTCTTATTTTTCCTTCTTTGAATCACAATAGTTAATGCATCTACGACTTTAATTTATAAATGATACAAAACTTTAGATATTATACCAATCCATATTCACTTCCCTGTCACCCATTCTTGCAAAATACAACGATCAAAAGGAAAAAACTATTTTACAAATCAATTCATTTTGTTATATTGCTAACAAAAGGAGATTTCGATTCATGTCAAAACATGAAGCACGTTGTGGAGAGCAAATTTGTCAAGACAAGATGCACTTCCTCCCCCCCTCCCCCCACTAGAACACGAGATCCATCAACAAGGGTAGCATTTGCTTTGCCCAATGCTCGTTTATAACCACTAAAGAACTTTGGATCGCCCTTCATATAGTAAAGTGGCACCTTATTGATTATCCATTTGTTCTCATCACCATTCAAATCATGACCATTCTTCATAGCAATAGCGGCAAGATCACTATTGGTAGTGTATGCCTCATCAAAACTTCCCTCTTGAATGCTTATCAAACTCAAATAAGCATGAATTTCAAGAATATGATCGTGAGCATTATTCAAGGTCGGTCTAAAGTAGAGGGAGGGGGTATCTAAAGTCAGACACCCATTCACCCAAGAACTTGAAATCTCCTATAGCATAGGCTTTGATAAATCCTTCTCATTCTCAAATTTTATAAGTATATGACAATCATCCGATGAATTCAAGAAGTCATCAGAGTACGACGTTCTCCCTTTAAGATTTTTCTTTACATCCACTAAATTTACCATTAGTTTTGAAAATCTCACCACCAAAATTAAGTAAATAATTTTAATATTTTAGTTAGATCCTGTTCTGAATATTTCACAATTGAAATGCCTTCTTCAAAGTCTCTTGAGTCATTGACCACAATCCCTGATCAAATCCTTGACTTCAACATTCTTGGTTGCGCAAAAATTAATTTGCTTAACAACCATGTTCTCAAGTCTTTCAATAGACACTTGGTATGCATTTATTCAATCATCTGAATTGCATCAAAAATCATGTTCTTTGAGGTAATGTTACAAACACCTTGCGAACACAAACTCGCAACCTCTTCTCCTACAAAACAAAGGGCAAAAAACACCCCCAACAACACTCTAGGGCTAAGTCCACACAGTGAGCTCCTCCGCAACATGGAACATACCTCACAATACGAACAGAGTCTACGTCAACCACCCAATCTCGCAATCCTCATCAGATCAAATTTAGAACGCCAAAAACACAACAATAGCAACAACCTACCGATCTCAATTTCCTGCAAGGGCTTTAAGCAAGGGTAGAGGAACCAAACATCGATCTTGAACAACCTAGAGAAGTAAAGACTTCAATCCAACACCTCAACAAGGCTTTGATACCATGTAGTCAATCAATCAAACAAAGAGAGGATGGCTAGCATGGAAACCCTCTACACATGAAGGGAGAAAACCACGGGAAAGTTACCCCTGCCGCTCACTGCAACTAGGGCTTTTCTTCATTCTTTTTCTATGTGAAAAATAAGATTGAGATGAGTTACATATAAATTTTCAAATGAGTAAATAGATCCCTACCCATAAACCAATTACTCATATTCAAGAAACTCAACAGGAATAAATATCCATATTATAGACATCCCCTCTAAAGTTGTCTAGGTGGAGCATGGGGGCAGCAGCATTATTTTCATTCCACACTTCTATTCAAGTGGTTTCCCCAACTTCTTTGCTTGTGCCTAGTGGACTTTCCTTTTCGCAGAAATCAGTTGTGCACTAGTTAATGTTATAAAATCCTAATAGGGGTGATGATTGTAAGAATAGGTTGAAAAGTATTTATCTCTTCCACAGAGATGAAACTTGAACAATCAGACCAGTATGAGTAATCTCCAATATAATAGACAACTTCATGCAAAACAACCTAGCACTCACCAATTACCCAGTCTTAAACTCTGATAAACAAACTCCTTAATATAAACAAGGTCACTAATGAGCTTCATAGGCTATCTAGATTGGTGATGAGCTCTCAAGACCTGAATTTGGCCAGCTTGCCTATCAATGAAAAATTATATCAGTCAAATAAGAAACAAGAGCACTACTGACACAAAACACTAAGTTTCTTATTAAAAAAACAGTACAATAGCTTGGTAACATAAGGAAACAACAACACTCTCCGCAAGCTTTCAATAAAGATTCTTTCCTGTACAACTTGCAAAAATAAGTGCAGTTGGGCAGAACATTTCACTGCCTTTTACACAGCCACAACCAGGAAGTTGAAAGACCATTTATATAAAAAAGATCGTCACACTGACACTGAAAAAGCAGCTCTCCTATTTAACACATTAGAACATCTCAGAGTAAAGATACAAAGTCTCAAACATTTCAATCTAAAGATAGCCTCTGTGCCATAGCTCTCCCTCTATATTAGCTATGTCTCCCCCTAGTGGAACTGTTTTTGCCGAGATTGAATAAAAAAACATGCTAATCGCACATAAGAACACTAATACAAGCAGTGGATGCATAGATTCTCACAAGAAAAAAGGAGCATATCTCAATAATGACTAACCACTAGCTATGACTGATTGAAACAAATGGAGGTGGATTATTTGCATTCTAACTACTATATTATGTTCTGTTTATGTACCCAAATAAATGGATCTTGGGTGTGAATACTTTTAACCATTTACCCTATAAATAAAGTATACACACCAAAATCGATGATTAAGTTGAATACAAGAAAGACTTGGCCGTCTTTACACGATATATCATTCCTTCTTATGGTTTTCCCCTTCTATTGAGAAGGAAATCCCAAATAAATTCTTGCATTTGAAGTGTGTTTTGCTTGATTTGTTGATTTTCCATATGGTATCGGAGCCAATGTGATCAAAGATTCGAGTTCTTCATGCAGGCTCTCCATGATTGTCCAAGCCAATTTTGGTCACATGAGTTTCTAGTGAAACTTGCCACGTCAAATTCCTATAGTCAACGCCACTATGATTGATTAAAAGGCTCTCTACTCCAACATAGTGATTGGTGACTATCTTGCTTGATCATCGATCCTGAGAAGAGAATGAGGCTTTCACGATCAGTTGGGGGGTGGGGGGGGGGGAGGGGGAGACTACCCGAACTCTAGAACGTGAGCACACAAAAGAGAGATCATCAACCAAATGTGACGAGGACTAACAAGGTCCCAGACACTTACATGAGATGGCAAAACTATAGGAATGTGTAATCATATGTCGCGCTCGAGCGCTTTGCTTCTTGCTTCCACCCCCACCTCAGTCGGCCAAGTTAAGTCTTTTCTTGGACATCTTGGTTTCGATATGTGATTCATCAAAGAATCCTAAAAAAAAGTGTGCTCTATTTGCAAAAGATGAGCCATTTGTTTGTTTTTGATAAATAATGCCTATAAAATCTGACAAGTTTTTACGGGAGGCTATAACCAAAGCTCCAATTATCCAACCTCAAAATTCGTCCCTCCCAAGCCAACTCTTCCACAACCCCTTAGTTATTCACATTTCATATTTTATGGTATCTGAGACCTATCTATGCCATTTTTTCCATCGATTTCTAGAGGACCCCAACTGGAGCGAAGTGAGCCGTCAATCCTTGAATGAAACTAAAGGAAGCTGATCGATCACCTTCACTCCATGTCAATCCAAAGATGTTTTGTGATAGATCACTTATTTAAAGTAGGTCAACCAATATTTGTACTATTTCTAGCTTGACAAATCAAACAGTTAATATTCACCAATCAAAACATAATATTGTTTTTGGCTTGGATGATCATTTTCTTTACATTGATTGATTAGATCTTGTTTCATTGTTGTTAAGTGACTGATCATCGTCCCAATTGATGATCAATTGTTTTAAAATTTGTTATGATGATTGATGACAAGATCAACCCTAAGGAAGAGAAGATCATCTCCAAAACACCCCCCAAGTTACTCGACCATTTGAGTGTCCATATAACTTATACCAAGTTCATAAAGGATAACTACCTTTGTGGGAGGATGATACTAAGGTACAAATTGTGGTAACAAGCGAGCTTAGAGATAAAGCCCTTCTGAATCATGTCACGAGTGTAGTGGCAGCCAACCTCAATATGCTTGGCCCTCTCATCAAAGTCATGGGTTATTGGAAATGAAAAGAGTAGCTTGGTTGTCGCATTATAGATGCACGGGAAGAGGCATGCCAATAGTAGGTCAGTCAGAACGAATCTGTCCCACATCATCTCAGTACTCCCTTGTGCCATAGCTCTATACAGGAACTTTGCACTAGATCTGGAAATGGCAATACGCTTCTTGCTCTTCCATGACACCAAAGAACTCGCTATGAACACTGCAAAACTTGAGGTAGATTTCCTATCCTTGGGACATCCTGCATAATTTCATGTGCACATGTTGTAACAACGAGGGATGTCCCTCTGCTAAAATACATTCTAATACCAAGAGGAATGAAAATGAAGATGCTTCCCATTAGGGAAGGTGGTATGGGTATGCTCAACATCAAGGAGAGGAATAAGACCTCGCTTGCGAATTTCCCGAATGGGGGGAGATGTATCATATTTTATTTGTATGTAGGTTCGCTTGGTCTACGGTGCCTCTTCTAGATTTTCTGTTTGTCTTGGTGTTGTTAGCATGCATTCTACTTTTTAGAAAGTGGTGTTCTGTTACTTGGACACGGTTTTGGAGGCTTGGGCAACTCCCGTCCAGGGTAACCCTCTCTTCTGTCTGGCAAAGAGATTAAAGAATGTTAAAATTGCGCTAAAGCGGTGGGCTTCCATGGAAGCCAATGCTCTCTCCGACTCTAATAGAGCCAAGTCCTTCCTCCTTGCCATCTCGCTGGCTCTCGCTGAAGATCCTCTCGACCCTTATCTTGCTCAGCTGGATTTGGATGTTAAGAAATACATGCTATCCCTTGATGCGGACTTGGAATCCTTGTGGAAACAAAAAAGTAGAGCGGATTGGTTGAATCTCGGTGATCGCAATACTCGCTACTTCCATCTCATGTCCAAAGCTCGTTGCTCTAAAAATTTTATTACTAATGTGCTGGATAGTGCGGGTAATGTTGTGGTCCGCCAAATCGATGTGGCTAGGGCGACCGAATCTCACTTTAGGGACCTGTTAGCCCCCGCTTTAAATGGCGACGCGAGGGCGCCACCCCCGCCCCCGAAAAGATGTCTTTCTGCTGACGCTACGACCTGGCTGGATAGGCTGTTTACTACTGAAGAAATTTGGGAGGCTTTGGCCTCCATCGGCTCGACTAAGGCCCCGGGGCCCGATGGTTTCAACGCAAAATTTTTCAAGGCTCATTGGCCTCTTGTGAAAGATCCTATTCTGGAGGCTATGAAGTTCCTTTATGACGGAGGGGGAATGGTGAGGGAAGTGAACCACACGTTCCTTACTCTCATTCCCAAGGTTCAAACACCGGCTAATATTGGGGACTATCGGCCTATATCGGGTTGTAATGTAATTTATAAGATCTTTGCAAAGACATTGGCCACTCGCCTTTCTGCAGTTCTGCCATCCCTTATCTCCCTTAATCAAACTGCCTTCATTAAGGGGAGACTTATTGGTGATAATATCCGCCTGGCTAATGAAATCCTTCATGGATTTGATAGAAGACATGGGTCTCACAACAAAGCCTGCCTCAAGATTGACATCTAAGGCTTTTGACTCGGTAGATCATTCCTTCATTTTTAGTGCTCTAGCAGGCATGGGTTTCAGTCCCCGCTGGATCTCTTGGATTAAGAATTGCATATCTACGACGTCGTTCTCCATTTTAATTAACGGGACCCTGCATGGCTTTTTTACTGGGTCTAAAGGACTGCGGCAAGTCCTCTTAGCCCGTTGCTCCTCACCATTGCCATGGAGTCCCTCTCCACCATTGTCGAGATGGCTGCCTTGGAGGGCCGCTTCCTCACGTTGGGCCGTGGTTGCTGTACTGTGCCTACTCATCTTATCTACGCAGATGATCTCCTATTCTTTTGCAAGGGCTCCACCCGCTCCCTTACACTTATTCGTGATATTCTTCTTGAGTTTGAGTCCATCTCGGGGCTTAATCTTAATCCAAAGAAAAGTAGAATCTTCAGACCAAGATGGGCCACTTGTGACTTCGCGGCCACCCTTCAAACGGGGATGTTACAACAGCGCCTCCCCGCTACTTATTTTGGAATTCCGATTGCTTCTTCATATGGTCGCAGCTGTGACATGCGTGTCCTTGAGGATAGGATCACGAATCTTTTTAATGGTTGGAGTGCTAGAAGCTTATCTATGGCGGGCAGAGCGCAGCTTCTGAACACGGTGATTAGGGGCATCGTGCTCTATTGGGCCGCTGGTGCTATCATTCCTATGGCCAACATCAAACGCATTGATACTATGTGCGCGCACTTCCTGTGGGGCCGTAAGCGCCATGATATTGCTTGGTCCTGTATTTGTCTTCCGAAAAGGGAGGGTGGCTTGGGCCTCTTGTCCCTTTTATCCATACATCGTGCTATGATTGCGTCATGGGTTTGGAGACTTCTCTCGGCGGATTCCTCCATATGGGCTGATCATTTGCGTAAGAAATATTTGTGTAGCGGCTCCTTCTGGGATATCGTGCCTTCCTCCTCAGCCTCAATTCTTTAGAGAAAGGTGCTGGCTTTGCGTCCGAGCTTACGTGGTGCTATTCGTGGGAATATTGGGTCTGCGTCTTGGATCCACTCGCGCGCTGGATTTTCCTTTGCTAGCGCTTGTGACCTTCTTCGGGTCCGGGCTGAACTGGTACATTGGTATGGTGTCGTTTGGGATCGTCACATTCCACCCTCGTTTGCATTTACTTTGTACAGGGCCATTCTTGGTAGACTGCCTACTATTGATAGACTAAACGCGTTTGGAATGTCCCTCCTGCCCGCATGTGGGCTGTGCACTGCTGAGGAAGAATCGCTTGAACATTTGTTCCTTAACTGTACATTTTCATCGGCGGTCTGGATGGGTGTCTACCAATCCTTAGGCCTCCGCTCTCCAGCTGGTGATGCACTTCTGGATCACGTTAATTGGATTACCAACTTGCCCTTGGCTTCCGATCGCTCAACCTTCGCCACCATCCTTGCGATCGTGGTCTGGCACCTTTGGCGAGAGCGCAACCGTAGATGGGCGCACTCCGGTTGCTCCTCCCCTGATAGCCTCATCTCGGATGCATATGATACGTTCTCTGCTATCAAATTCTAGGCCGATTGCTGAGTTTTTATTTTTCCTTGGGATCGGTTTAGGTTAGTTTCTTTTTGTTTTTCACAACGCATACTCTGCTTCCTGGCCTTTGTAAGCCCCTTCTCTTGCTGTAACAAGTTATAGCCCCATTTTTTGGAATATATGGTTTATTTACTTAGCAAAAAAAAGTGGTGTTCTGTTTTTCGAAAAACTATAACATCTCGTAGGCTTGTGGTAGGGAAGAGGGAATGTTTTGCATTTTGATTTGATGATTGGACCAAGGAATGGGTCCTATTTATGCGATCGTTTCCCTAGTCTGTTAACTCTAACTATTGATCAAGGCCTTCAACTGCCTTCAACTTAAGATGGTTTGGGAAAATGGGGTTTGGTGTTGTTTCTCTTGTGGCTCTCTAGACAAATGACCATATCAATTGTCTAGTTTTTTGGCTACTATTGAGGGGTCCTCTGACAGGCGTGATTCATGGACCTAGTGGGATGGGAGATTATCGGTTAATAAGTGTATAAGGTTGTCTGCACTATAACTATGTTGGCTCTTGGTACTATCGATTTGGATTGCAATAGGATTTAGAGTTTGAAAGTCCCTAGGAGTATAAAATTTCATCTACGTCTTTTTAGCCAAAGATGAATCTCAACGGGTGCTAGGAGGCCAGACTTTCCAGTGTATGGATGGAGATTTCCACAATATATGATTGTGTCGGTGGATGTGAGCCATTTGTTCTTTTGTGTGTACTACTTCTAGACTTGTAGGGGATATTGCTCAAGTTAATGGTGTATTATTTAACAACAAAATGACATTATGGGACTCTATTAGTGTCAATTGGAATAGCTTAGCGGTGAGTAAATTCTTAGCTATAACCATGATTTGTATTGTTTGAATGACAAGAAACAAGGTGGTTTTTCAAAACGAGAGGTTTTATATGGAAAATATAATAAAGCATGCAAAAGCACTATTTCAGCATTGGTCGTTGTAATTTATTGTATCTTTTTTTTGAAAGTGCAAAGGGTGGAATCATGAGGTAGGACCCATCACAAAGAATTATTTTATATTAATAAGGTCAAAACAATTATATAATCATGTCTGAGAAGGAGCCCTGTAATAGCCCGTCACATTTTCCATGTAAAACACTTAGCCGCGGGATATACAATCATTTGTCACGCACCAGATGTCCTACAAAAGAAAAAACAAAGTGGAGTTGTCCTTTGGAGAGTTACCAGAGTTCCAAAAGGATACACAACTATCAGTTCTAAGCCTAGTGATTCCTACCTCCAACCAAACCAAAGAGGAAAGCATGCGTATGAAGAATAAGTGGTCCACGTCTTCATGTTCTTCACCACATGTACTGCAAAGCAAATTACTCGTATGGAGAATATTGTTCTGAAGCACCTTGGTATTGTAGGTTGTGGAGAAAACCTTAAGCGCATCACGAAAGCATGGAGATCGCATCATATGCGATCGGGAGCGACTAGTCATACTAGTCGCTCGGGGTAGCAGAATTTAAAAATTTAAAATAATGAAACCACATGATCCAAGAACACTTCTTGGATCATTTCATCTAAACCACAAACAAGTATTAGATTTACCTCTTGAAGCGTGAATGTGATCGAGTCTCTAAAGGAAGAGACCGCCTGTCTCAGGTCCAATCCGACGGAGGACACCTTGCGAGCGCGTTGATGAAACATGTGCTCCTTGCAATCCATGTTAATGATCCAAGCGACAAATCTCCTGATTTTGTCTCACGAGATCTGACACCTTATTCACCAGTGAGACGCACCGAAGGAGATGGAGATCCACGAGCAGTCGAAGCGGCATCACGATGGCGTAGTGACGATGGGCACCTAGGTGGATGGTCACACTGAGAGAGAGAGAATAGAAATGTAGATAGAGAGAGAATTGTATCTCATGTTGTATATGTAAATAAAAGGATAGGGCTGCCCTTCTATTTATACTATTTTGGATGTCCATGGATAACAATCCATGTGCTCACAAATTCAATGATTGAGATTGATTTATGCTTTCAATCAATGGCCATGATCTTGTTGTGCTTTAATTACCAACAACAAAGTTGTTGGCTTTTTAATTAAATTAAATACATTGAAATCAATCAATATATTCCAATTTAAGTCACACAACCAAGGATGAAATTAATTGGAATGAATGGAGCCCCATTCCATATAAGGGGTGGACAACCACCAAGAGCTCAACTTGTCGTCCACTCGTGTATGACAAGAAGGCTTCATCATTCCAATTTTGTTGAGATATTATAATCCAACAATAATTCCACATACACACTAACTTTTATTGCATTATTATTCACCAAAATAATTCCAATTATTTTGTGATGATTTCAATCATGCCATTGAAAGAATGTGAATCTTATTCACACCTCCAAAATAAAATGTAATCGTTATTACAATTAATTGTCCAACATGAAACCAATTCATATTGACTATTAATTTGTAAATACAAATTAAAGTTAACTCTTTCTAATATATTATAAATTACATTTATAATATCCATGATTAATATGGATAGTGTTATCCACATTATTCATATCCATGATAATTAGATCACATTTAATCATCTGGGATGCCCATTCTCATGTGTCTAAATAATATGAATCACATTCACATTATTCATAATACAATCAAACTTAATTATTTGTTTTGTTCAATGCTCATATACATCATCAACAATGGAATTATTCTTGAACTATTTCAAGAATAATGCACTTTCTCTACGAATACTTGGAGATAAGGATATGGCAATTGTACGTTCCATGTATTGCGACGTGGATATTGAGATCGCATCTCAAATCCATATCTCGGGGACCTCCCAAAGATATTTGATTAAATCAAAGCCGTAAATCTAATCTTCTCATTGCATATGAATCGTATTCGGATCAATGTCCAATATTTGGACTAAGATCAGATTACTTCTCTATTGGGAGGAGTCACTAAAATCCAAGCGTGTTTCATCACTTCTTTGGAATGGAAGCGTCATGGTTATACAATCGTTTATTGATCACATCACCCTCAGGTATTCCTAATACATGTACATCATACATACTAGAATACATATAATAAACCCAAATATTTAGATCAATTTAAACCCTCTTCTTCAGGATTTTATCATTAAGGTTTCTCATTTGATCATCGGGAGTTGGTATCGATCATATACTTTCCAAAAGCATGTGTCAAACCTACGAATTCAGTCAAGCTTCCAAAGCGAGATGACCGTGCACGGAATTTGATTCCCAATATCTCATGAGCAAGCTCATGTCTTCTGGTTCAGCAAATGAACATGTATGATCCCTTTGAGAGAGATCATATCACTCATATGCCCTTGTATGCACACCAGCATGTCGGTGTATAGACTTGATTAGGCCATCAACCTATCGATTTGCCAAATGTACATACTCAGGCATACACGTCTGTCTCTGGTTAGAGGATGAGTGCATATATCGTGGCAGCATCCGACATAGGTTTTTGGTTATCTTGATCTCGTTAAGTCAACTCTTTGACCTAACTTGTCTAACACCTTTGAATCTCTATTCCTATGTAGAGGACCTGCATCAAGAGGTCGGTTAGATATCAACCCAATAGAGAAAGGATTGCCATCTCCTACTCAGGCTGGAGATCATCTCTTATAATCATTTGATGGTGCTTGATGAGTCCTCAATCCAACTCTTTAGATATTCATCCAAGCACCAGCCTCTATGATTCAACAATTGAATCAACAGTTGTATGATCATCAAGATGGCTATGGTACGTAACCCTAATTGTACTAAGGGATCTATTATGCAAATTAGTTATTCTTCATTTCAGATTAGGGAATGATATTTTGCAATAACATTGATTGCATAATGGCTCGTCGTGGGCTCCCATGTCCAACAATCTCCTACTATCCCAAAGAGTCATTAATGGGCTAATCTTTAAGCTCACATTCATGCGCTAATCATTAGCCATTTAGAAAAAAATAGCTAGGTAAGTTGACTAGTCACTCTATTCCCAAGAGACTATGCCAGGTCCTTTTACGATACTTGCATATCTCCTACTAACAGTGCTCGCATCCAATGCGAATGTTGCATCTTGAAGTAGTTATAGTGTTGTTGACACTATAATTCAATAATCATTATAACCAGTATGTAATTCCCATTATCCTTATGAAAATTCTCTTATTATCGGAGATCTCTATCTCATAAGACTAAGTCCCAGTCTTATGTCTTATAAGGCATATGCAGTTAAGACCTTTTAGATCACTATCTATAAAGTATTAAGTTCTTGAAGATAAGACCAAGAGATCTCTATCTCTAAGGCCTCGTCATCTTTGAAGATATTGTTATTACTGCAATCTAATGTTTTATCTCCATAGTAGGATTAGTAATAGTTTACTACTCCCACTGCATGGCAGATATATGGCTTTTATACACATATAGTATACACAGAGCTTCTCATAGCTAATGCACTAGGGCTGTAGCTTTGGCATTCACATACTCAACTCTTTGAAGTGTTATCCCTTTAGATAGGTCATTATTATCTTAAGGGAAAGAAGCCTTTCTTGGAATTTTTCATAAAATGGAGCATGTACAAGGTGTACCACTAATGTAACGGTCCCAATATCCTCTTCTCTTTACTTCTGAACATCTGCAGAACTAAGATCTAAGAGTTATCCTTAAGATCATATCTCAAGGTATGGAATTGCCAGACCATAAAACACTTACTATCATCCTTATTCCAAATGATTACAATCTTAGCATGATGAACACGATGTCACTCCCACTAAGCTTCACATGGTTAATCAAGATTTTGTATGAAATCATAACCTTTACAATTTCATTAAATCTTATGTTCAAACTACAAGAAGCTTATTTGAGTCCATAGATGGAGTTATTCAGCTTTCACACGTTGTTTTCCTCAACTCTGAAGCCTTGGGGCTACTCCATATGAATATCCTCGGTGAGGAATTCATAGAGGAATGCAATCTTGACTTTCAGCTTGTAGATGTCATAGTCAAGTTGTGCAGCTATAGTTAGCAATATTCTGACGAGTTTAAGCAAGGTTACCGATGAGCAAGTCTCATCTCAAATGATGTTTTCTCTTCATGTGTCTTGTGGATACGAGTCGTGCTTTGAAGGTCTTTACCTTCTCATCAGGTTCCCTCTTTCTCTTTAAGATCCATTTACACCAATCGGGTCTTACCCTTATAGGTGGATCCTCGAGGGTCCATATACAACACTTGTATATGAAGTCTACTTTAAACATTATTGCTAACATCCATCTCTTCATGTCATGATCCTCAGAAGCTTCATCATATGAAGTCAGATCATTGTCAGACTTAACCAACACATGGAATCCATCCACAAACTCAGTTGAAGAGGTATGAGTGTTTCATCTTTAATTGTCCTTTTAGTTTCCGATTTCAGGAATTCATATCTTCTCAAGATTCAATGAAATCCTTAACTTCATTTTCATCTTAATTCTCAAGAGAGTCATCCTCCAAGAATCATATCATTAGAGATGAAATCTTTTAAGAATCTAAAGGTCATAAAGTAGGCATCCAATATCATCCTTTATTTTCCTAATGAAGTAGCACTCTCAATGTTGAATTCCGACTAACTTGCATCCATGACATGGTTATGGACCAAGCGACCCGAAATCCTCAAGTGTCCAACACTAGGCTAGGTTCTAAACCATAACTTATGGGGGATTTTAGGTTTAAATTTGCATGGAATCTTATTAAAATATATAATGTAGTCTCTATTGCATATATACCTGGAAACTAAGAGATAATTATGCTAATATTCATCATTGATCAAATCATGTCACACATGATCAAATTGTATCTCCCTACAACTCTATTGAGTTTAGGTGTATTAGGAGGAGTGAGATAAGAATGATATTCCTTTCTCCATAAGGTATTATTTGAAATCACCAAATAGGTATCTGCTACCTTGTTTAGATCAAATTTATTTCATCTTCCTTCAAACTTTGGATAAACAAAAATCATGAAATCTTTGAACATTTCAAAGGTTTGTAAGGTGAAGAAAAGAAATCTTATATCACAAATAATCATCAACTGATATCACATGTCATTAATGTTCATTAGATATAGATGATTGATGAACCTCCATTTCATCATCTTTATTCTATCGTTTTGGCCTCAAAAACCCTAGTAAACACATGTAAATACCCTTAATTCATGCATTTTAGCATTCATGCATATTTGTGTAAATTGTGTACACAACACTGTTTTTAATACCAAAATCATAGAATAAAGAAAATAAAAGAAAAATAATAAAATATTGCAAATATTTTATGACCCAAAAACCCGAGACCTAGGCATCTATATGAATAAGTCGATAAGGAATAAAGTAGGGGGAGATAAGGGCCAGAAACCAATAAAAATTCCTTTTATTTTAATTCATTCGTTATTCATTTTTGGGACTTATTTTTAGTTCCAATTTTTATACTTTAAATAAAGAAACTTTTTACATGAAAGTTGTATATAACTAAATATAGAAAAATACAAAATTTATTTTACATAAAAATAATGTACAGATAAAAAGTTTTGATCTGAATAAGATTCCAGAATCCCAACTTCACATACTTGTATCTCTCAAATAAAACTCGAAATGTATAAAATCACCTTTAATTGTATAGAATTTTTAATAAGCTATTTAATGAAGGTGGTTCATATTTTTCTGAGTCACGATTTGAAAGTTGAGTTTTGGACCCCTATTATATACTTGTACAGATTAAAATATTCATTTTATTTATTATTCATTATAATTTTATAAATAGTATTTATAATATATGTGTGTATTAAAATAGGAACAAAAATCTAAAGAAAATACAAAAATAAAATACCTATATACAACACCTAGGTATAATACATATAACTATACTAGTATAAATGATACATCTATTTATTTAATTGTATAAATTAGTTCAGAAAAATAAAATAAAAATATATTTAAGTATATAAAAATAAGTTATAAATTTATAAAATAATAAACAAAATTAATAAAACTAATTATACAAAATAAAAATAAAAAATTAAAATATATAGATACATATACCTATATAGCACTTAAAAGGGGACTTGTATTTTTAAACCTCTAAAAAAATAAAAATCATAATAAAATAATTTATAAAAAAATAAACAATTTTTATTTAATAATCTAAAAATAATTAAATCATTTTCTATTTTAAAATGAATTTATAAATCTTTTTTCCAAGGATTTTTTGGTTGGTCCACGTGGACCAACCAGGTTCTTTCCTTGGTTGACCTCGGTCAACTCTCTGACCGAGGTCTGGCTTTGTGTCAGAACGGGTTTTGACCCGACTTCTCGGATTTTTCAACCCTCTATCTTTCACCATTTCATGACAAGGTCTTTTTGACTTTTCTTCCTCGTTATGTGATCATTGACGCCCAAACATAACATCGGGCATTGGATCGCTGAGGCTCCTGATCTCCTCCGGTTTTCTCACCCACTCCGTCAACCCATTCAAATACCACCTCCACCTTCTCTTTCGAGTTGGAACACCTTTTGACCAATTTTCTCTCCGCCTCTCGTGCTCCATCGAACCAAGAAGGTGACAGGTCCCTCTTCCCGCCATCAGGCTGATCGAGGAGGCGTCTAAGGGTCGTTCCACCCACCTCCGGCGAGCTTCGCCGTCGAGGTCTATCTCAGGTGATACTCAACTTTGAGGTTCATTTTTCTTTAGTTTTTCTTGCATTTCTTTTATTTGTCGTAGTTGTAGGAGTAGGTTCCCATCCTCCGTTTCTTGTTTCGCCCGTCGTTTCACCTCGCAACCACCTCGCCGGAGCTGCGCTCTGGCAAGTTCCCATCTACTCCATCTCCGCTCCATTCGCTCCGCCAACCATCGAGGCATTTTTCCCTCGATGGTTTAACCATTTTTGCAGGTAATCGGGAGCGTAACGAGCACCTGGTACGCCCTTGGACGTCTGCCGGAGATACCTGGAGCCTCGGCTCCTCCACCTTCCCTAGCCACCTCCGGTGGCCGCCGTTCACCTTTTGAGCCTCAAGCACACAGAGCAGACCTGCAGGAGTCGCCTCAGCCACGTTTGAGCTTCAACCGCCGTCGGAGGAGAGAGAGCGAGGTCAGAGAAGTTCATCTCCGCCGGCCTGCTTCCCTGTTCTTCGCGATCGTCTTCCAGCCGTTCGATTAGGCCTGTTCCTCTAGGGGCCTCCGCAACCGTTCGATCTCGCCCGTCAGCAGCCACACATTCCAGGGGCCAGGATCTAATCCTGGTCATCCGTCTGCGAAGGGGTATCGACCATCCATTGATCGACATGTGGCAAGTGAAAGCACCTCAGTCGTTGGATGCGCCTAGCCTGGGTATGTTGCATATTCACCACATACACTTTTTATATTTAATATTCAGCACGGAAACTTTCATTGGCAGTTAGTTAATTTTTGTAACATTTGCAAAAACAACCCTGAACTTTCCTGATTTGTAAGTAGGCCGCTGTCCACATCACCCTACGTGACTTGCACATGTGGGGTGAGGGAATTTTACGAGGGGGCCCTCGCTATTCATGTTATTTCGATTAGGCCCAAAAACTTTAAGATCCAGTTGTAATATTTTTGGTAAAATTGCAAAATAGCCCTCAGGTTTTTATTATTTGCGTATAGGTCCCTGCTAAGCACGTGACAATCACATGTAGGCTTGGTCTTTTTGCATATCTAACCTTGAGTTTTTGGTAATTTCTATTTGGTCCAGAAAGCATTTTTATCATGTTGTATTTTTGTGGAAAAATTGCATTGTGGCCCATGGATTTTTGGATAATTACAGAAACACCCCTGCTAGTAGTGTAATTTCTTTTTGTTTCTAGTATTTATTTCATGCATCTATAAAATCCTAAAAAAATCCCTAAAAATTACCCTAGCTTCCTGTTGCTTTGCTCTATCACACCATATTTTTATTTTGCATTTTTGTTTCATTTTATTATTTATAAATATTCAAAAACATACATTTTCATCCCTGTTTGCATTAGAAAATACATAAAAATTATAAAAACTTCTCGAAAAATTCCCCAAAAAATATATTTTGTGTGTTTTTGCATTTTTTACCTTGAGGCCAAAAATCACTAAAAAGTATAAAAGAAAACTCATAAAAATTACAAAACCCCTAAAACTCTATAAAAATAATAAAAATTCCTAAAAAAATCCTAAAAATCCAATTTCAGTTTTTGAATCTCCTTTATTTTGTTATCTTTATTTTAAAATTAATTTGGAGAATTTTTATCTCTGTTTTGTATTTTATTTCTCCATTTTAATTTCTGATTTTTATTTTATTCACCATTTTCAGTATTTTTAACCTTAAAAATACCAAAAAATTAGAAAAAATATAGAAAAAATCACAAAAACATTAGAAAAACATAAAAAGTACAAAAATATCTTATTTCCTGATTTTTGCTTATTTTTACCTATCTTTATAAATACATTATCTCTCTTTTCTTATATTATATATATTATTTTATAATTCAAAAAAAGTAAAAGAGAAAAATATAAATCATAAAAAGAAAATACAAAATCAAAAAATTAAAAATCAAAATATAAAAATTAACAAAAAAATAAAATTAAAAAATATAAAATTAAAAACCCACAAAAATAGCACTTATATAGACTAATACGTCATAACCACTCTTGGGCATTGATTATGCCTGATCTATCCTGCTTGTTCCATGTGTTCGACCTATACATGCTTGCACACAATACACATTCATTGTAGAGTTATAGTAAATTTTAACTCCACATTGCTTTTCATTGCTTGATCTCTGTTGTGGGTTAATTGTTGATTGGCCTGGGTTTCGTGAGTGGTCGCCTTAGCGACATTGTGATCCCACCTTGTGTGGATTACTCTAGACCCTAGCAAGATCCATGTCATCGAATGGCACCGTTGTCGGGGAGCAACAACGTATAGATCAGATTTCTTTGTGATTGATTGTGTGATTATTTATCTATATTTTTGTTCCATTTATTCTCTCATTTATTGATATATCTTGTTGAGCTGTCAAACCTCCTCTCTTGGTTGACTTTATGTGAGGTACCACGGATCGAGGGAGGCGCTCTACTCTAGGCGCTTACACACCCACATGAAGCCGGCTTCGGCTTGCTACCCTTGCACCAAGGACACTTAGAGATTTTTGTAGATTTAGCTCTATTTATTTTATTACAATTATTTGTGTAATCTGAAGTGAGAGAGTAACACTATTATTGTAATAACGTAAACAGGACTCTCAGGACACTTCAATACTTCACGAGGTCCATTGCCCGAGGGATTGTTCCCTTGGGGGCCTCGTCGGTTTTGTGCGATTTTTCGCCGTTTTCCTGATTTTACTATCTGCTTGATTCACGAGATTTAGCCCCTAGATTTAGGAGTTTTTGTTGATTGTGATGTAATTAACTAAGGCCCCACACCTAATATCTTGCCTGCACCCATAGATCGTAATTGGACTTAGCTAATAACTCATTCAAAATATTTGTGCTTCACAATCAATAGAAGTTGCTCATCTAGGGACGGTTTCCTCATGCATCATGTAGGTAGTTTATTTCTTGTCTTTAAAATTATGCGTGGATCACCCTGCATGTAGAGTGATGGAACAAGGTACGCATTTCTAACTTTGCATGCATCATTGTGTTTGATCACGCATTGATTTTTCCGACTTCCTCCCCGGTTTTATTGGACTCAAAATAACCAAGGAAATCGAAAAATTCGTTAGGCGTTGCTTTTATTCAAAAAAATACTAAAAAGAGATAACCAAATAAAATTGGGACTGCTAATGCAAACTTGACCTTAAAACGCACCTCAATTAAAATTTTTATCTTGGGGAGAGTAACCCCCTCATTGGTTGATTTATCTGCAGTGAGAGAGTGAGCCGCACACTAGGATAGAGCCATACATGAACTCCTCTCAGACTAATGCTCTAGGGTTAGTCGTTCTCCAGTGAGGATCTCTCCGGTAACCGGTAAAGCGGACAATGACATCCTTAACAGAGTGAATTGATCGGTTAGCCGGTAAACGGTTGTTGAACCAAGAAATTGCAGAGGTCGTGTTGACTCACAAGGCGAATCAACAGTCGCTGATTTGACCTCCAACGAAATCCCGATTCAAACAACAATTAACCCACAACAATTAAATCAAGCAATGAAAGTAAATGTGCGGAGTTAAAATTTATTATAACTCTACAACAAGATGTGTATAGTGCAAGTATGTGTAGAGGTCGAACACATGGAGCAGACAGGTAGAACGGGGCAAAAATTGCTCAAAATGTGTGTATGTGAATTGTGATCAAGTGTCTACTAAGCTATTTTTTGTGGATTTTTAATTTTATATTTTTTTATTTAATTTTTAATTTTATAATTTTGTATTTTGAATTTTAATTTACTGATTTTATATTTTCTTTTTATATTTTATAATTTTTTTAATTTTCTTTTCCAATATTGGAATATAAGGACAATGTAATAAAAAGGAGAAAGAGATATTTATAAAAATAGATAAAAATGTTCAAAAATAAGCAAATAAAGTCTTTTTGGTCTTTTTATACTTTTTTACTATTTTTGTGATTTTTGGGTAATTTTTAGAATGTTTTTAGTATTTTTAATTAGCAAAATAAAGAAAACAGTGGCAAGAATGCAAGGCTGAAACTAAAATGGGGAAATAAAATAGAAATCAGAGCAAAAATTCTCCACTTTAATTTTCACTTAAAGACAATGAAACAAGGAAAAATTAGAGACAAAGTTTATATTTTTAGGAGTTTTGTAGAATTTTTAATATTTTTATAGAGGTTTTTAGAGTTTTGTGATTTTTTGGAGTTTTCTTTTGTATTTTTTAATGATTTTTGGTCTGGAGCTAAGACATACTAAAGGGAACAAAATATATTTTTTTGGGATTTTTCTGATGAGTTTTTATATTTTTTGGTATTTTATGAGCTAGACAGTGCACAAAATGACTATTTTTGATTTTTAATAAATATTAAAATGCAATAATTATGAAAAATAAAAATATGGCGTGAAACTACACTACAGCAGGACACTACTATGATTTTTAGGGATTTTTTGGTGTTTTGTAGACGCATGCAAAAATTACAAGCAACAAAAAGAAAAACCTTGTTCGCAGGGGTATTTATGTAATATGCAAGAAATGTAAGGGCCTCTGCGCAAATATTTCAGAAATATTATAAATGAAGAAAATACTTGCGGGACTAAATTTAAATGCTCAAAGATGCACGGGGTCCCCTGCAAAAATGCCAAGAATCACGCGCCCTATGCACGCGATCTGGCAGGGATGTTTTTGTAATATGTAAGAAGATCAAGGGCACAATTGAAATTTGTCCACAAAAATATAACTGAATTAAAATATGACTGGACTGACTATAAAAAGCAAAATCCACGAGATTGTATCCGCAAAATTCCCAAAGAACACGTGCCTGAGCACGTGCGCCTGGGAGGATAGTTCTGCAATTCTATGAAGTCCAAGGGCGTGGCAACAATTATTACAAAACTATCAAACAGCCTATGAAAGCTTAAGTAGCAGATGCTAATTACAAAAGTTGGCGGGAAAATACCGCAAAATTCCCACGACGGGCGCAGATCAAACGGTGGATGGCGCTCACTTAACCACGTGTCACGCTCTGGGGCCGCGATACCCCTTCGCGCCCAACGGCGGAGATTAGAAGACCGGCTAGAGATCGACGGCTGGAGGGCTGCAAGATCCGACGGTGACTGCTCCTTTGGAAGAACGAAGGACGATCCAACGGCCGATGAAGGGTTAGGAAGAACGCTCGAAGAACTCGAGCTCGGCGACTTTGAATTCGCCGTAGCTCGAGCCTCCGTGCCTTAGGATCTCCTCCGAAGGTTCCTACTTGCTTCTGCAGGCCCCCTCTACTCGCCTGAGGCGTCAAAATAGGCCGGCACCCCCAGGAGCAACCCCGCGACGTCGAGAGGGGCGGAGGGCTCCAGGTGGTCCGACAATCTTCCAAAATTGCCTCCAGGCGTGCCGCTTCGTCTCTGGCACCTGCAAAAAAGGATTAAAGGGGTCCGTGGGCAAAATGCCACAGCCCCCAGGTAGACGCGATGGCGTGGAAGGGTGAAACCAAGACTCGCCGGAGTTAGCTCCGGCGAGGTGGTCGGTGGTGCGATTAAACATGTGAAAAGACAAACTAAACGTACGAGCTTAAACCTACGACTACTGGTTGTCTTAACTATACGAAAATAAACAGAAAAAGTACCTCAAGGGCCAAGATGCCCAAGGTAGTGACCTCACGGCCATGCTTGGCCGGAGATGGGTGGAATGACCAAATGACGTCGCCGGAGCCCTCGGGAGGGAGCTGGAGGAGAGCTGTCACCTCTCCAGTCCAGAGCTTCGCCAAAAAAAAGGGTTAGGTCGGTCAAAATGGGTTCAAAAGGGAAAATGGAGGAGAGGGGCCTATTTTGAAAGATGGTCGATGGGGCACTTTCAACGAGGCATATTGAGCGCCACAGCGATCCAAAGACCGATGTTAGCATTGGGCGTGTAAGATTACATGTCGAGGAAGAAAAGTCGTCAAGGGACCATCACGAGATAATGCAAGGAAGTGCCTCGAAAAAATAGAGAAAAAAGACAAAAAAAATCATTATGACAGGCTTCAGACCTCGGTCAGAGAGTTGACCGAGGTCAACCAAGGGAGGGATCTGGTTGGTCCACGTGGACCAACCAGAAAAAACCTTGGAAAAAAAGGTTTCTAAATTCAATTAAAAATAGGAAATGATTTTATTGATTTTTAATTATAAAATGAAAAATGTTTATTTTTTTATAAATTATTTTATGGTGATTTTTATTTATTTTTATGAAGTATATTTTTACAAGTTTGCATTTATGCCCTTTATAGTATATATATCTATATATTTAAGTATTTTATTTTTATTTTGTGTATTTTAATTTACTTATTTTTATTTCTTATTTTATAAAATTATAACATACTTTTATATACACACATATATTTTTATTTTATTTTATTGATGTGTTTTGTACGTTTAATATAAGTATAAAAAGTATAGGTATATATATAGGTAATGTATCTATGTATTTTACTTTTAAGTATTTTATTTTTGTTTTTATTTAGGTTTTTATTCTTATTTTAATGTACATAATTATTATAAGTATTATTTACAACATTATAAAAATATAAAATTATAAAAATAATAAATAAATAATAAATTGAATATTTTAATATGTACAAGTATACAATGAGGGTCCAAAACTCAACTTTCAAACCGTAGCTCCGCCAAATGCGAAACCACCGCCATTAAATAGCTTATTTTCTTATATATACAATTAAAGTGAGTTTGATGCATTTGGAGTTTTCATTTGTGAGATACGGGTCTGGGAAGTTGGCATTCTGGATTTTTATTCAGACCATAACTTTTTATATGTATATTATTTTTCTGTGAAATCAATTTTGTATTTTTCTTTATAAAGTTAGCTACAACTTTCATGTACAAAATTCCTTTATTTGATGTATAAAAAGTGGAACCAAAAATAGGTCCCAAAATGAATAAAGAATGAATTAATAATTATAGGTATTTGGCCCTTATCTCCCCCTACTTTATTCCTTGTCGACCTATTCATCAAGATGCCTAGGTCTCGGAGTTTCGGGTCATAAAATATTTACAATATTTTATTCTTTTTCTTTTCTTTTCTTTATTCTATAATTTTGGCACTAAAAACCGCATTTTATACAATATTTACACACACATGCATGAATGCTAAAATGCCTATATTAAGCTTATTTACACGCATTTACTAGGGTTTTTAAGGCCAAAATGATAGAATAAAGATGATGAAACGCAGATTCATCATCCCCCTATACTTGCCTTTGCTAGTCCCTAGCAAACACTTATGCAATAAGTGCAGAAAAGAAAAACAAAGAAAAGAAAAAGAAGAAGGTGGATTAAGTGTAATTATAAAACTTGTCTTCACAAAATCAAAGTTTGGAGCTTAAGTCGGACCTTTGGAAATTTAGTGCGGGCGGAACCTTATTGAGAGCCGAATTTGAAATCCAACAGTCCCTGAGAATCCCAAAACTCTGCTCAAGTCTTCTCAATAGCCAGGTCAGAAATACTTAAACTCATACGCAAACTCTTACGACTATGAATCTGACTTGTACAGTGTAAGTGATGGTGGCTCTCCCCAACTAGAATGACAAAGAAATTGACTTCTCCAGTACGACAACCCAATGATTCCCCAATCCAGCAACTCCATCCTCGAGGAGCGGGGTATTCCCTTCTAAGTTCAAGTGGCAACCAGCTCAAGAGGAGGGGGTGAAGAGAAGAATGGACGGTAGCCAGTGTAGCTACCTATCCTTGGATGCAGGACCAGTGTAGTCAAGTCATCCTGCTGCAGGCTCACATGATATGACTTTGGAACTCAAGCTTGCTTATTTTCTTTGTACATACTTGCAGGCTTTTTATTTTTGTACATGCCTGAACTCTTTTTTTTTTTGAAATACTATTCACAGCAGCATTTACATAAGGAGTTTTTCCTCTTGAGCTAGTAGACTATCCCTCTTTTGAAGCTTTATCGCAACCCACAGCCTCCTGTCTTTAGACTTCCTAATCACTGGACGGGTTGGGGTGCACTTCCCTCCCTAGAGGAGGACAAGTGTTTCCACTTGTGTGCGTCTCATACCGGCAAATCCAATCCCCTCACCACTCCAACTGAGTTGAGCCATGTGAAAGGTGCAGGTGTCCAAGTTAGGTCATTATCAACAAGAGTCGTGCGTGTGCTCCGAAATACTCTACTTAGGCAATCAAGAATCCATTGAACCAAGTTTCGTGATCCTCAAAGAATTAAGTCAACTAGACCTGAAGTACCTCAAACCCAATTCCTATAAGGTTCCTGATATTAGGTAGATTTTAAGGTCCAATCAAGCTCCAATCTTCGGATTTTACTTAGACTCGTTCAACTATCAAACTCAATCTGAAAAATGCGAATGCTATGCACATGCAATGCAGAAAATATTTTTGTGATGCAATTTTCAAGATTTTGAACTTTTTATGGGGTTTTGAAAAGATGATGATGATGCATATGCATATGCAAATTTTTTTTTGTATTTTTCAAAGAAATTTTTCAAATGTTTTTAGAATTTTAGTTTTGCAAATGTTTTTGGGATTTTTGAAAAGAAAAAGTTTTGGCTGAAAACTAGGTGAAAAATATGTACACGGGAGTGCTTCTTATATATATAAGAAGTGGATTTTAAAAATTTACAGGGTAAGTGGTCAATTTTATACATATATACATATATAGTGGATTTTGGTGTGATGTTTATATTCCTCAAACTTATTTGAAAACAATTTAACACACAATTTTTGAAAACTATAGTCCAAAATAGTTTTTACAAACATTTTACACACATTTGAAAACATTTTGCAAAGGCTTTTCAAAACAGTATATGTAGGTTTTTCAAAACATTTTTGCAACCATTTTTCAAACTATTTGCAAATCATTTTTCAAACATTTTATTTCACACAAAGAAAATAAGTTTTACAAACCACACATTTTTACATAGGTTGAAAACATGTAACAAAATATTTTCAAAATAGTTTTCAATAGATGTTCACAAAGTTTTCAAACTATTTTTCAAACATTTTGCAAAAAACATTTTCACCTGATTTATTAATCAGTAAATACAAAAAATAGAATTTGAGGAATAACCACATCTTTTTATTAAGAATTTTTAATGAATTTTAAAGAGTAATTAGCCATATTATTAGGAAAATACGAAAGTACGAGTTATGGCTAAAGTATATACGTAGTATATATGACCCCCCTATACTTAGCTTGAGCTATGTCCTCATAGATCTGAGAGAAAAGAGAAGACATAACTCGTACTAAGTATAGGCAAGTCAAAAGAATGAATGAATCAATGAATGAGAAGTTGACCGTCCCCCCTATACTTAGGATCAAATAATCCTAAGTATAGCAGACTGTACACAACGCAGGGCGGGTCAAGGGTGGAAATGAACAGATCGTACTCAGATTGTCTCCCCCTATACTTAGGGTAAGATATCCCTAAGTATAGACAAGAAGAGGAGACAATGGAGAGGATCAAAGAATAGAACAACTCGGGGTGCACGCCCCCCTATACTTAGGACAAAGTACGTCCTAAGTATGGAAAACTGTCTACAAGGGCAGCACCTTTTTTGATAGATAAAGAAAATAGAATAGGAAAAGAAGAAAAGAAGAAAAGAAGAAAAAGAGATGAAGATAGAAGAAGAGATCAGAGGATATACACACCACTCCCCCTATACTTAAGGTAACAGAAGCCCTAAGTATAGGCGACAACAGGAGTAATGAAACGGAACGAAGAAAGAGCACTCGGCTCGTCCACCCCCCTATACTTAGGACAAAGTACGTCCTAAGTAAGGCAGACTCGAGGAATGGGTAGACGAGCAATACGGGAGAGACAGAGATGAACAAAGGAGAATGTACAACAGAGGTGGATATACAGATGGTCAAGAAGGTTGAAAGCGAACCTTCTTGCGGGACCGCTGAGGAATGGATCTGGTATGGTGCAGGTCGACATCGGGGTCCACAGTGGACGGAAACCGATCAGGGTCGACAGGATGATGGTCCTTAGTGGCCCTAGGGTGTGAAGGCACAGACGGATCAGTGAAAGAAGTACGGCTAGGTCCGGCCTTGGAAGTCTCGCTAGTGTCAAAGTGAAATGGGACGAACTCATCATCATCGGAAGTAGTGTACTCGGAGTCGTCCAGCGAGGTGTCGTCCAGGTGAAAATCAAAAGGCACGAACTCATCAGTGGAAGTAGTCGAACTCTGTTCGTCCTCTATAATCTCAACTGGATCATCTTTTTCATCAAAAGGTCCGAATTTCTGAAGAAAAGCAACTAAATCAAATTCGGCCTTTGGCTCATCAGTATCTAAGTGGACAGGAGCGGACTCATCAGTGGAAGTAGTCAGAGCATGCCCGTCCTGTATAGTCTCTAATTCTGCCCTCCGCTCAATGGTGTCGTTCGTGTAAATCCCGCGGATGTCATCAACACAACACCAAGTCCCAGAAGAAGGAACGTCGAGGTCCATGCTTTCCGAGTGTTCCTCAACAGGGAGGAATTCTCGGGTCTCAATGGAATCCAATAAGCAGCAAAATTCTCTGATAGTATCATCAAGGTCATGGTCCTCGAGGTCAGCCAAGATAGGTGAGGGCGCATCAGGTACAGGTCTCTGGTAGGCCGTAGGTGCGGTGATCAACACTTCGCTCTCGTCAACAGGACGAAAGCGAATCTCTCCTGATCCGTAATCAATAACAACCCTCGCAGAGGCGAGGAATGGTCGTCCCAGGATGATTGGAGAGTGCTCCCCTGTGGAGGTCTCCATGGGCAAAACGACAAAGTCAACAGTATAGCTCATGCCCAGAATCGAAATAACGACGTTTTCAAGGATACCCTTCGGCCTCTTTATGGATCCATCAGCAAACTGAACGATCATCCTGGTTTTCTTCAGAGGCCCTAAGTGAAGAGACTGTACCAGCGAGAAGGGTATGTTACTAATCGAAGCACCGCCGTCTAGGAGAGTGCGATCACATGTGTGGTCAGAGATGGTGCAGCTAATGAAAGGTGTGGCAGTGTTCCTCTTCTTAGGAATGGGACGGTGTGTGATGGCATGGGTAGTGGCCATGGTCAGAATATGATGCTCAGATCTGCTCCTCCGCTTTCTCTTCTTGGGAAGAGGAGCAGATAAATCGGTCATGGCCTGCTGAAGTGGGGCACGGATGATCTCATGAATGGTGGCCACCACTTCGGGTTCAGTCAACATCTTTTTGAAATTTTGGACCTCCTCCATACAAGGGAGAAAGTCGGAATCATCATATACACGAGGCATGCCAAGAGCAGTCTGTACAGCGGCATCCTCGGGGTCAAAGGTGGGACTAGATGTGAATGGATGTGTGGTCCAGGGTTCTGACAAGTGGACTCTCTCCTCAAAATCTTGATCAACCAAGTGTCTCCCGAAATCTTTTTGGATTTTTAGATTTTTCTCATTTTTTGTAATTTTGGTGATTGCAAGCTCTCCTGGAAATCCTCGAGTGAACCCATATCATCAAATGGTGGAATATCATGGTCGCTCTTATTGGTACTAGTGAGGTGGTCAATCCTCTGTCTCATATGATCCATCATCTGGGTCAAGTGCTCAAGGGTGGACTCCATGAAAGGTGACTCCAACAGCTCGGCCTCGGGTGGATGTGAAGGTGGAGAATACGGAAGTGTAAGTGGGTGTGGATAGAAATCCGAGGTCTGATACTGTGGCTGAGGCGGATATGTACAAAAGTCAGGAGCAAAGTCCTCCTGGAAAAAAGGAGGTGGACCAGCTGGAGTGAACGAATGATCCGCAAAGTCCGGATAAAATACGCTCCAGTTGGCCATCTCAAAACAAAGGAAGAATGATCGGGAGAGCACGATGGTCAAGTCACGAGAAGTGAAGAAGAAGGCGCAAATGCGCAGAGATGATCTAGGACGCACACAAAACAATCACAGACAAAAATGAAAAAATAAGACAAACCCTCAATTCACCTACTCAACTCGGTGAAGACCACAAATGCGGTCTTTTTATCTTGTCTGTTTTAGAGTTAGGTGAGAAGTCCAAAATTGCACAAACACTTAGGGGGCTGAATATGGGATTTGGGCACTAACCTTAGTGTGTGCGTGAGCAAGTAAAACGAAGACAATGAGGGGGTTACTCGCCCCAATACAAGATGTTTTCTTTTTGATCGGTTTTAGGGTCAAGTAAAATTAACAGTCCCAATTTTATTGATTATCACTTTTTTTGGATTTTTAGTAAAAATGCACGTTCCTATCGGGGAGTCAATTCCTTTAAGATCCTAGGTTGGTAAAATCAGAGGTAGAGTCGGAAAAGCAATGCAAGCGACCAAAACGATGATGGATGCTAAAGCGTAAATGCTCACCTTGCCTCCAACACTCTACATGCAAGGATGCTCAACAGAATTGAAACCTATCTATATGCAAATGCAAAAGCCGATGAAATCGCCCTAGGTTTTAGAAATTGCTATTAACGTGAAGAACTACAAGCTGACCACCAACCCTCAATCCGAATGTCCGGTCTAGGCTCACCCCTCCTCTGCTCAACACATTTGAGTTAGGAGAAAGCGCTTGTGTGGGAATGAGCTCGCGGCGCGTGGATCGAAAGCTAATGATCAACTGTTTAAGATTTTTACTAAGTCCAGAACGAGACTATAGGAGTATGCAAGGTATTAGGTGTTTGGCCTTAGTCTATCGCAGGTAATCCTAAAAGCTAAGGGCTCAATCACACAAAATAAAGAAAATCGAAAATCGGAAAACAAAGTAAAAAAATGCGATGAAAACCGATGAAAAGCCGCGACGAGCCCCCAAGTGACCAATCACTTGGAAATTAGGCTCAAGAGTCCAAGTCCGGGTGTACCTGTATTAGTACAAATAAAGTGGTCTCTCTGTCACAAAAATTACAAAAATAAATGCAGGAAATAAATTCTACAACTAAAGTAGAGCTTGGTCTTCAAAATTTCTTCTCGTCTTCTCGGTGCTCGGTTGGCAGATGCCGGCTTCACGTGGGTGCGTAGGCGCCTAGGGTGGAGCGCCTCCCTCGATCCGCGGTTCCCCGCACAAAGTCAACAAAAGAGAAGGTTAGACAGCTCAAGAGATATATCAAAAATAAAGAAAATAAAATAGCGAAAAATAAAAGCCGCGAAATAGACAAATGATCACAAACACAAACAAGATCCGAACTACGCGCTGTTGCTCCCCGGCAACGGCGCCATTTGTTGAACCAAGAAATTGCAGAGGTCGTGTTGACTCATAAGGCGAATCAACAGTCGCTGATTTGACCTCCAACGAAATCCCGATTCAAACAACAATTAACCCACAACAATTAAATCAAGCAATGAAAGTAAATGTGCGGAGTTAAAATTTATTATAACTCTACAACAAGATGTGTATAGTGCAAGTATGTGTAGAGGTCGAACACAGGGAGCAGACAGCTAGAACGGGGCAAAAATTGCTCAAAATGTGTGTATGTGAATTGTGATCAAGTGTCTACTAAGCTATTTTTTGTGGGTTTTTAATTTTATATTTTTTATTTAATTTTTAATTTTATAATTTTGTATTTTGATTTTTAATTTACTGATATTATATTTTCTTTTTATATTTTATAATTTTTTTAATTTTCTTTTCCAATATTGGAATATAAGGACAATGTAATAAAAAGGAGAAAGAGATATTTATAAAAATAGATAAAAATGTTCAAAAATAAGAAAATAAAGTCTTTTTGGTCTTTTTATACCTTTTTACTGTTTTTGTGATTTTTGGGTAATTTTTAGAATGTTTTTGGTATTTTTAATTAGCAAAATAAAGAAAACAGTGGCAAGAATGCAAGGCTGAAACTAAAATGGGGAAATAAAATAGAAAACAGTAGCAAAAATTCTCCACTTTAATTTTCACTTAAAGACAATGAAACAAGGAAAAATTAGAGACAAAGTTTATATTTTTAGGAGTTTTGAAGAATTTTTAATATTTTTATAGAGGTTTTTAGAGTTTTGTGATTTTTTGGAGTTTTCTTTTGTATTTTTTAATGATTTTTGGTCTGGAGCTAAGACATACTAAAGGGAACAAAATATATTTTTTTGGGATTTTTCTGATGAGTTTTTATATTTTTTTAGTATTTTATGAGCTAGACAGTGCACAAAATGACTATTTTTGATTTTTAATAAATATTAAAATGCAATAATTATGAAAAATAAAAATATGGCGTGAAACTACACTACAGCAGGACACTACTATGATTTTTAGGGATTTTTTGGTGTTTTGTAGACGCATGCAAAAATTACAAGCAACAAAAAGAAAAACCTTATTCGCAGGGGTATTTATGTAATATGCAAGAAATGTAAGGGCCTCTGCGCAAATATTTCAGAAATATTATAACTGAAAAAAATACTTGCGGGACTAAATTGAAATGCTCAAAGATGCACGGGGTCCCCTGCAAAAATGCCAAGAATCACGCGCCCTATGCACGTGATCTGGCAGGGATGTTTTTGTAATATGTAAGAAGATCAAGGGCTCAATTGAAATTTGTCCACAAAAATATAACTGAATTAAAATATGACTGGACTGACTATAAAAAGCAAAATCCACGAGATTGTATCCGCAAAATTCCCAAAGAGCACGTGCCTGAGCACGTGCGCCTGGGAGGATAGTTCTGCAATTCTATGAAGTCCAAGGGAGTGGCAACAATTATTACAAAACTATCAAACAGCCTATGAAAGCTTAAGTAGCAGATGCTAATTACAAAAGTTGGCGGGAAAATACTGCAAAATTCCCACGACGGGCGCAGATCAAACGGTGGATGGCGCTCACTTAACCACGTGTCACGCTCTGGGGCCGCGATACCCCTTCGCACCCAACGGCGGAGATTAGAAGACCGGCTGGAGATCGACGGCTGGAGGGCTGCAATATCCGATGGTGACTGCTCCTTTGGAAGAATGAAGGACGATCCAACGACCGATGAAGGGTTAGGAAGAACGCTCGAAGAACTCGAGCTCGGCGACTTTGAATCCGCCGTAGCTCGAGCCTCCGTGCCTTAGGATCTCCTCCGAAGGTTCCTACTTGCTTCTGCAGGCCCCCTCTACTCGCCTGAGGCGTCAAAATAGGCCGGCACCCCCAGGAGCAACCCCGCGACGTCGAGAGGGGCGGAGGGCTCCAGGTGGTCCGGCAATCTTCCAAAATTGCCTCCAGGCGTGCCGCTTCGTCTCTGGCACCTGCAAAAAAGGATTAAAGGGGTCCGTGGGCAAAATGCCACAGCCCCCAGGTAGACGCGATGGCGTGGAAGGGTGAAACCAAGACTCGCCGGAGTTAGCTCCGGCGAGGTGGTCGGTGGTGCGATTAAACAGGTGAAAAGACAAACTAAACGTACGAGCTTAAACCTACGACTACTGGTTGTCTTAACTATACGAAAATAAACAGAAAAAGTACCTCAAGGGCCAAGATGCCCAAGGTAGTGACCTCACGGCCAAGCTTGGCCGGAGATGGGTGGAATGACCAAATGACGTCGCCGGAGCCCTCGGGAGGGAGCTGGAGGAGAGCTGTCACCTCTCCAGTCCAGAGCTTCGCCAAAAAAAAGGGTTAGGTCGGTCAAAATGGGTTCAAAAGGGAAAATGGAGGAGAGGGGCCTATTTTGAAAGATGGTCGACGGGGCACTTTCAACGAGGCATATCGAGCGCCACAGCGATCCAAAGACCGATGTTAGCATTGGGCGTGTAAGATCACATGTCGAGGAAGAAAAGTCGTCAAGGGACCATCACGAGATAATGCAAGGAAGTGCCTCGAAAAAATAGAGAAAAAAGACAAAAAAAAATCATTCTGACAGGCTTCAGACCTCGGTCAGAGAGTTGACCGAGGTCAACCAAGGGAGGGATCTGGTTGGTCCACGTGGACCAACCAGAAAAAACCTTGGAAAAAAAGGTTTCTAAATTCAATTAAAAATAGGAAATGATTTTACTGATTTTTAATTATAAAATGAAAAATGTTTATTTTTTTATAAATTATTTTATGGTGATTTTTATTTATTTTTATGAAGTATATTTTTACAAGTTTGCATTTATGCCCTTTATAGTATATATATCTATATATTTAAGTATTTTATTTTTATTTTGTGTATTTTAATTTACTTATTTTTATTTCTTATTTTATAAAATTATAACATACTTTTATATACACACATATATTTTTATTTTATTTTATTGATGTGTTTTGTACGTTTAATATAAGTATAAAAAGTATAGGTATATATATAGGTATATATATGGGTAATGTATCTATGTATTTTACTTTTAAGTATTTTATTTTTGTTTTTATTTAGGTTTTTATTCTTATTTTAATGTACATAATTATTATAAGTATTATTTACAACATTATAAAAATATAAAATTATAAAAATAATAAATAAATAATAAATTGAATATTTTAATATGTACAAGTATACAATGAGGGTCCAAAACTCAACTTTCAAACCGTAGCTCCGCCAAATGCGAAACCACCGCCATTAAATAGCTTATTTTCTTCTATATACAATTAAAGGTGAGTTTGATGCATTTGGAGTTTTCATTTGTGAGATACGGGTCTGGGAAGTTGGCATTCTGGATTTTTATTCAGACCATAACTTTTTATATGTATATTATTTTTCTGTGAAATCAATTTTGTATTTTTCTTTATAAAGTTAGCTACAACTTTCATGTACAAAGTTTCTTTATTTGATGTATAAAAAGTGGAACCAAAAATAGGTCCCAAAATGAATAAAGAATGAATTAATAATTATAGGTATTTGGCCCTTATCTCCCCCTACTTTATTCCTTGTCGACCTATTCATCAAGATGCCTAGGTCTCGGGGTTTCGGGTCATAAAATATTTACAATATTTTATTCTTTTTCTTTTCTTTTCTTTATTCTATAATTTTGGCACTAAAAACCGCATTTTATACAATATTTACACACATATGCATGAATGCTAAAATGCCTATATTAAGCTTATTTACACGCATTTACTAGGGTTTTTAAGGCCAAAATGATAGAATAAAGATGATGAAACGCAGATTCATCAACGGTCTGCAATTCATACTGGTTGGGAAAGATCTAGCCTTAGATTGGGACAACCTCCTAGGAGCATCGGGTTCCTACCAGCTCGCTTAATCGCTCTGATAGATTGATTGTTCACCTAAATAAATTGAAAAGATCATCGACGAGCCTTTACGGTCATCAGCTCAGGCATTGCGTAAGTGAATCGAGGGTTTGATTTCTCATCTTGTTTGCATTCCAGATCTCATCTGCCCTTATTTCCCAATCACGACGATGGGAAGGAGATCCCTTAGGTCGCCTCTGGTGGAACCGCTATCGAGCACTCCTTCCTATTCATCTAGGTCGGCTTCGGGGAGTATAGACCCACTCTCTGAGCCCGAGTTTACATCCTCCCTGTTCCCCCTTGACCACCCTTCTTCTTCTGTCAGTCCTGTGGTGTCAGAGCATAGTGCAACACAGATTCCTGTACATTTGACGGCACCTGAGATGGGTACTTTTGCCTTTGCAGAGACCCAAGATATGGCCAATAATGAGGGACACCCAGATGAGCAGGGACAACCTTCATATGTGTATGATCAGACTGCCATCAACAATTCATTGTTAGATTCTCTGGAGACTATGCAAAGACAGATCAGAGAACATGGAGCCTTCATGGGTGACATCATGAGAGAGCTGGCACAGATGCGGGATGACAGAGAAGACAGACCTGAGGGCGGTGGAGAGATAACCACAAGTAGGAGGTGGAGCAGAAGGAGAACGTCATCCAGAGGACCAGCCGGATCGAGCACCAAGGACCATGAGACAGTTGCACAACCCTGGTGCAACTCTCACTCACCGATGGATCAAGCTTCCTCCCATTGACGGGAACTTCGACCTTCGCCCCCAGACCATCCAGTTGTTGCCCAAGTTTCATGGGCTGGCCACCGAGGAGTCTCATCTCCATCTGCAGGAGTTCGAGATGATTTGTAGCACTGTCCACGACAGACTGGTGGACGAGGACACGATAAAAATGATTGCCTTCCCATTCTCATTGGTTGACAGAGCAGCCTATTGGCTAAAGCATCTAGGAAGGTACATCACATCATGGGAGCAGCTCCGGACCGAGTACTTGAACAAGTACTATCCACTTGGCCGGACCAACGTAGCGTGAGCTATGATCAGTAATTTCACTATGATTCTGAATGAGCAATTCCATGAGGCCTGGGATCGATTTAGAGAGATCGTTGACCGGTGTCCACATCACGAGATATCAAAGCCCTACTTGGTTCAGAGTTCCTTTTGTGGGCTGACACCAGAGCTGCAGGGGCTTGTGAATGCCTCTTGTGGTGGGTCCTACTTTTCCAAGGGTGAAGACCAGGTCTGGGACATCTATGAGGAGATGGCAGAGAACTCAGCAGTGATGTCCCAAGATCGGGTCTACACACAGCCGAAGGCCCCCCCAGCAGGCAGTTTCATACCAGAGAATTACACGAATCGATGCCGGCTCCCACACTCCGTCAGCAGCAGCAACTCAAGCTGAATCCGCCGCTGCTGACATGGGTATCATTAACGAGAAGCTGGACCGCATTGAGATCCTTGAGAAGTAGCAGAGCCAAGGGATTGCACAGATGGACCAGTTGACAAAGACCATGAGTGACCTGAAGACCCATATCTTGTGTATTCAGGAAGCACAGATAGTGGTCTACCAGTCGGATCAGCCACTGGAAGTTCTTCCTCCATCACCCTTTGAGCAGGAGCCATATATAGAAGTCAATGGGATATGGTACGACCTGTACCCACAGCAGGCCGGAATTCATCGCGATCACCCCGGATATCGTTGGACCACTGGAGGCACCTCATCCCAACAGCAACCTCCCACTCATGGCACTCAGAATGGGCATCAGCAACAACAGCCCCATCGCTCCCACCAGCAGTACCAGCAGGGTCCTCGTCCCTCTTATCAGGGACAACAGTGGAGGCAGCGTAATCAGCCTTACCATCCATACTCCCAGCCTCCCCCTCACTATTCGCAGCAGCAACAACCTCATTTCCAGCAAGGGAACACTTCCAGTTCTTCGGCACCTGCCTTCGAGAACCCAGCTCTTGACGACCTCACCCGCTTTCTCTCCGAACAGCATGCATCCTTCCGACGAGAAATGGATGAGTTCTGGCAGGAGATGAGGGATATCATCAAGGGCAATGCCACCATACCAGCTCAGATTGAACCCAACCCAAATAGTTTGAAGAGAAAATCTGAGCAGGTACAGTTTACAGAGGATACCACTCCTAGTGACTCTTTGAATGACATGTCTTCTTTTATGTGTGATGCTGATTTTGTGACACTTAGGAGCGGTAGGATGCCAGCCGGCGGCGCCTCGTCTAAGCGACAACTACATGAGGTACCAGGAGCGCCCACCGAGGAGAATAGCGATGCTGATGCCGCTGATGATGTTGATGACGGTGGTGTTGATGCCACCAAGGACAGAGATCCAACTGATGGTACCGAGGCCGTCGTGACTCCAGATGCAAGCTATTGTGCTGATGCCACCATTTCACTTGATGTTGAGCCAGAGCGCGGTGCTGATACTGCGAAGACAGATGCCGTGGGTGGTACTGATGCCACTACTTCTTGTTGGAGTATTTGGTAGTGCGTTCATTGAGTTGTAATGGGTAAATTGATACCTCCAGGATCCATTTACCCCATCCAGTGTTTAGTCCCACATTGTCCAGTGGTGGGAATTGGAGGCTCTGGAGAGGCTATATAAGGAGCCCCAAACATCCTGTATCCATTGAGAAAAAGGAATGAAGTATCCGCCCCTTTGAGGGCTTCTCCCGTGGTTTCATCCCGCTCCTCAGGGAGTAGGGTTCCACGTAAAAATCTCGTCTTCTTTATATTTCTTTATCTTTTTCCATGTCCGCTTCCACATGTTTATTTTCTAACATGGTATCAGAGCTATGTTTATTTTCTGACATGGTATTAGAGCGGGTTCGTTTCTCGAGGAGTTTTATATTCTCATTTTCGATTCGAGATTCGATTTTTTGTATTTTGAAGATTATTTCTGAAGATCGTGTATCAGTCCCTGCTGAAGATCATTCAAGTCCTAGTTGCTAGGGTTTTCTGAAACCCTAATTCTTTGTTCATCTTCATGACGGCAATGTTCTAGGTCCAGGGTGCGTTTCCCGCAGGCCTCTCCTCATACATGCGCATACAGGCTTCCAAGTGAAGCCCTGATCTTCAGAAGCCATGGTTAGACCATGGGCACACATCCTTCTTGCGTGCGCATGTGACATCTTCAGTTCTCCGTTCTCCGTTCATTGGGTCCCGCTCTCCGTTCTGGCCCTGGCATCGACCCAGGCGAAGATCACCGCGCACTTTGTTGGGCGTCCGATTGATCTCCTTCATCCCAGTCCTGGTTCTGTTGCTGGGCGATGAAACACCCCAGGCAGAATCCCTTAGTCGCAAGGAGTGCTCAGGCCATATTCCAGGTGATGGTGCACCCCCCCAGGCCATATCCCAGCCTCCAGATGCGCTATCTCCTCTCCGCCTTATCGAAGCAGAGGTTGCGCCACCCTCCCTGCGGTAGCCGCAGAACTCCAACAACCCAACACGATGACGCTCTAGGTGACGTTCTCCCTTGGCGATGCACCCTTCCTCCATCGACCCCGCGGCAGGCGGCCGCAACTCCAGGCAGCGATCCTCCCTGGCGCTGGCGGCGCACTCACGAGATGCAGCGCCTCCCTCCTCCCTTATCGGTCTCCATGCTCCTCCAGTTCGAGGAGATAGCGCGCGAGGCGGCATCGCGGCCTCCAGGCGGTGTTACAGGTGCGACAAGCGACAGGCGAGCTCCCCCGTGTTATCGTCGAGTCACGCACGAGCCCCTTATCGCGCGAGCCTGTTCTTCCCTTCCAGCCTCTTATCGCCGAGACACATGCACACCCTTGCGATGTAGCCCTAGTCGACAGCCGACCTCCTCCCTTGCATGCCCTTTGATCTTCGGCGGCGGCTTCCAGAAATGAGGGGTTCCCAATCGTGGGAACCCTAGTTGTAGTGCGTGGAAAACATGGGGGCCAGATGCCCTTTAACCCCCTTCGGCCTGCTGTAATAAAAAAAGGGGGCCAAAGATCGGGGCCTAAATTGGCCGAGAGAGTGTGATAAAAAAGGGGGTGGGCTGGAAAAATGAGAGGGGTCCACAAAATTTTTTTTGAATGTGGTGGTTTTGTAGGCCCAAACGGGCCGAAGTTAAAAAAATGGAAAAAGAGGCGCGTACATTTGAAAAGCCGTACGCACAAAAAAAAGGGATGACAAGTCGAAAAAAAATATACACGGCTTTATAAAAAAATGGCGGCTTACAAAAAAGAGAGAAAAAAAGGGCCGAGAATGTTTTGTTTTCTCCCCATTATGTTGTCTTCTCCCAACTTTGTCGATTTCTCTGTTTTCCGACAAGTATGGGAGAAAGGGAGAGTATATGTAGAGTCACAGGTCTTGTATTCCAGATTCAGATACCAATCTCCAGACCAGCCAGTTGATCAAACTCTATAGTTCAGTTGTTCAGACTCGACGTCAGAAAGTTCCGAGTCCGTTTTCAGACACGCATATGATTGTTGTCATTGTTCATATGAGCATATGTTGCCATCATTGTCAGAGGTCCCCATCATTTTTCTTGTTGTCAGGCCAGAGTTTTCATGTGAGCCATAGGGACTCCAGAGCAGAGGACCATTCCCTATGCCATTAAGGGCAAGGATTTTCATGTGGTATCATAGGTACACTAGAGCAGTGCACCATTCTCTGAGCCAGATGGGAGAGACCCAGTTCTCCGACGAGGAGACTTCAAGCGCAGTTTCAAACTCGATGGTCAGATTCCGAGTCCTCAGTTGACTCACACTCCAGCCCGTTCGTCCTCCTCACCTGCACGGCATGAGAAACAACGTCCTCGACTGCAGCATGTGCGCGTTGGGTTGATATTGTCCGTAGTGTCCTGTAGTGTGAGTTGAGTTTCTTTCTGTTAGTTTGTCCAAGCTGAGCATTGCATGCTCCAGCTTGAGGGGGAGTGTTGGAGTATTTGGTAGTGCACCCATTGGGTTGTAGATGGGTAAATGGATACCTCCAGGATCCATTTACCCCATCCGATGTTTAGTCCCACATTGTCCAGTGGTGGGACTTGGGGGCTCTGGAGAGGCTATATAAGGAGCTCCAGACATCCTGTATCCATTAAGAAAAAGGAATGAAGTATCCACCCCTTTGAGGGCTTCTCCCGTGGTTTCATCCCGCTCCTCACGGAGTTGGGTTCCACGTAAAAATCCCGTCTTCTTTATATTTCTTTATCTTTTTCCATGTTCTCTTCCGCATGTTTATTTTCTAACACTTCTACTTCAGTTGTGCTTCCATCTATTGTTTTGCCACCTTTTGTATCCAAGGACTATGATAACAAGAAAAAAACCAAAAATATGAATAAAGGAAAGGTTTCTTCATCTACTCCGAGTCCACATGTGTTGCATGATGATCTTAGTATGGATTCCATTCCTTCACAGGTACAGGAACCTCTTCCTAGCCCTCCATCTGAGGAGGGCCCAGACATCCCCTTCCCGCAGGCACTCCACTTGGCAAAGGGGAATAAAAAAGAAAATCCAAAAAAGACACATCAGTTAGAGTTCAGCCAACAGATGATTGGTAGATTTCAGATTCAGTTGACTATACATGAGGCACTAGAGCACATCCCCCTCTTCCAGAAGAACTTGAGAGGGAAGACTACCATACACAGGAAGAGGAGGAACCATAGAGGAGATATCCATGTGCTCACCCGTGCCACATGCTTTGCCATTCAGAACCGACTGCCAGCCAAGAGACCTGATGCAGGAGCTCCCTCTGTCAGATGCAAGATTCAAGAGCAGCAGTTTGATAGTACTCTATTAGACAGTGGCTCTTCAATCAACCTCCTTCCGGCAGCCTTAGTTGACCAATTCGAGTTTGACCCTCTCCATTGGAGTAGGACAGTCCTTCAGTTTGCTGATAGGTTTGTTAAGAGGCTGAAGGGGTTGTTGAGAGACATGGTCGTTACCATTCAGGGCATGAAATTCCCCGTGGACTTTGTTGTATTGAACATGGAGATCCCTGAGTCGGTAACAGATACCCCCATCATACTAGGACGCCTATTCTTGGCCACTGCCAAGGCGGTATCTGACCATGATAGTGGGAAGGTGTACTTTTGCGTAGAGGGTGAAAGTATACAAATAGAGACGATCGGTGAGACCAGAGCACGAGATTCAGCCTGCTCAGAGTAGTTTAGTGATACAGAGCAGATGACAGAGGCTGAGCGAGACGTCCACCAGAAGTGTGACTTTGTGATGACTGATGATGAAGCAGTTTGGGAAGATCCAGTAGCACGAGCACTCACCTTGCCAACAGATTCAACATACGTACATCTTATGGCAGTCGAGAGTTTGGAGAGCACACCCCTGGCAGAGGACACATTAGAGGCCCACAATTGCGGGCTGAGTGGTGAAGCAGAGTTTCATTCATGTTCTTCTGATTCAGATCCCTCAGATTCAGACATTGATTGGGATGACTTTGATGAGTATTTTCCATGTCTGATTCCTTCTGAGCAGACAACTAGGATGGAGTGCGAGCCAGCACAGTTTACAGATATTCCAGCAGGGTTCCCTTCGTCAGATTTTCACGATCAGTGAGAGTTCTCACATGTAGACCTGGTATCCTTCATTCAGACATATCAAAAGTCAGATTTTCCAGCTCCCAGTTTCCCGGAATTGAATCCCTTGTCGCAGTCACTGAAGTATAGATTCCTTGCAGGTGAGCCAGACATGCACCCAGTCATTATCTCAGCAGAGTTGACTGGAGAGCAAGAATCTCGTTTGATAGAGGTTTTTGAAAGAAACCGCAAGGCAATAGGATGGAGGATAGATGATCTCCAGGGGATTAGTCCGGCTCTGTGCTCCCACCATATCTACCACGAAGAGGACGCCAAGCCCTTGCGTGAGTTCCAGTGATGGTTGAACCCAAACCTTCAAGATGTGGTCATGAAGGAAATATCAAAAAGGTGGAGCACCGATTTTATCTACCCCATCTCCAACTCCAAGTGGGTCAGTCAGTTACATGTGGTACTGATGAATCTACATTTCATCATCTTTATTCTATTATTTTGGCCTTAAAAACCCTAGTAAATGCGTGTAAATAGGCTTAATTTAGACATTTTAGCATTCATGCATAATTGTGTAAATACTGTATAAAATGCGGTTTTTAAAGCCAAAATTATAGAATAAAGAAAAGAAAAGGAATAAAATATTGTAAATATTTTATGTCCAAAAACCCCGAGACCTAGGCATCTCGATGACTAGGTCGACAAGGAATAAAGTAGGGGGAGATAAGGGCCAGAATACCAAGAAAATACCTTTGATTTTATCCGTTCTTTATTCATTTTGGGACCTATTTTTGGTTCCACTTTTTATACTTAAAATAAAGAAACTTTGTAAATGAAAGTTGTAGATAATTAAATAAATAAAAATACAAAATTGATTTCACCTAAAAATAATACAATGATAAAAAGTTATGATCTGAATAAAAATCCAGAATCCCAACTTCCCAGACCTGTATCTCCCTAATAAAAACTCGAAACACATCAAACTCACCTTTAATTGCATATAATTTTAAATAAGCTATTTAATGGCGGTGGTTTCGCATTTGGCAGAGCTACGGTTTGAAAGTTGAGTTTTGGACCCCTATTGTATACTTGTACAGATTAAAATATTCAATTTATTTATTATTCTTTATTTTCATAATTTTATATTTTTATAATTTTGAAATATTATCTATAATAAATATGTATATTAAAATCAGGATAAAATCTCAAAGAAAACTCAAAATAAAATACTTGTATATAAAAGACATAGGTAAAATACCTATATAGATACCTGCAGAATTAACACTTTTATTTTATTAAGTGTATAAAACACTTCAGAAAAATAAAATAAAAATATATTTAGGTATATAAAAATATTCTATAAATTTATAAATAAATAAATAAAAATAAATAAATTAAATATACAAAATAAAAATGAAATATTAAAATATATAGATATATATACCTATATAGCCTATAAATGGTAACTTGTATTTTTATACCTCATAAAATTAATTAAAAATCATAATAAAATACTTCATAAAAAATAAACATTTTTTATTTTATAATTAAAATTAATAAATTCATTTACCATTTTAAATTGATTTTATAAATCTTTTTTTGCGGGATTTTTCCTGGTTGGTCCACGTGGACCAACCAGGAGGCTCTGATAGTTGACCTCCGGTCAATTGTCTGATCCCTCCTGTTCGGTCAGAGTTTTGGGTTTTTCGCCAATCTTCAAGGATTTTTCGAGACTCCATCTTTCACCCTTTGGCCTCGGCGTCTTCTTGACTTTTTGTCCTCGAAGATTGGGCTTTCACGCCCCAGGCTTACATCGATCTTAGGACCCGTGATTTGGTCGATCTTCCTCATTCTTTGACGCCACTTCGTCAACCCTACAAAAAGACGCCCCGACTTCCCTTCTCTCTTGATCCCTCTTCCTCCATCGTTAGCCCTAAATCCCTCGCCCTTTGCATTCCTGGTGACAACAGGAAGAGATTGAGCCAAAGATTTAGCTCCGTGGAGTCGAATCGAGGTTGGTCCAAGTCCCTCGCCGGAGCTCCGCCCGTAGCTCGCAGCTTCCCCTCCGGTGAGTCTCCCTCATTTCTTTTTCCATTTTTGTGTAGCTTAGACTTAGCTTAGCATAGCCTAGGAGTACTGTAGCTCTCTGTTTCGCCTTTCGCCGCGAAACATCCTTCGAATCCACGACGGAGCTCCGCTCCGCCTCCACTTTCTGATCACACCACTACACCAAACCCCCTCCTTTCACCGCCGTCTTCTTCGTCATCGCTCCATCGCTCCACTCCACCCTTCCATCCACCTCGATCTTGCTTAGATCGATCCACCTGAGCTCCTATCTCCGCCGTACGTCGGAGCTCAACGCCCGGGCCACAAACCGCTTCCATTCTCCATCCAAACTCCACCCTGAGCTTCGTCATGCTTTGGAGCGACTAACCCTGCAGGTCAGAGCCAAAGAGAAGGCTTTATCGAGCCTCGATATTCCAGGGAACCGCCGCCCAGGTCACCTCCGTCGTCCCGCCGTTCTACGCCGTCTCAGGCTCGCCTGAGACCTTCACTCGACACGGAAGGGCCCCATGATGATTTTGCCCTTGATCCTAGGGCCAGAGGACACCAGTGTCGGCCACCATCTTCGATCAAAGCAACCTCCAGGCGGTGTTCTTCCAACACCCTCAATGACCGTCCGATCAAGAGCAAGCACCAGATTCGCCCTCAGCCATTGGATGACCGAGAGCAGCGACCGTTGGATCTTCATCGACGATCTAATCTCCGCCGTACGCTGCAAGCCGTCATCATGCGTCCAACGCGCGTCATGTGTTAAGTGGACGCATCCCAGCCGTGCACTTCCGCGCAATCTTGGGTATTTTGCACTTCAACCCAAGAACTTTTTGCATGTATGCGTTAGTCCTGAAACTTTGATTTGCAGTTCAAAAAATATTTGTAATAATTGTGACTAGGCCCCTGAAGTTCTGTTATTTGCACTTTAGTCCCTGTCCACATCACCTCACGTGACTGGGACACATGATTTTGGGCATTTTGCACTAAGAACCTCGAACTTTTATGTATTTGCATTTATAGCCCTGTGCGTAGTGATATAAATATATTTGTGGATTATTTGCATTTCTGCCCTGCCGTTTTTTGTTATTTGCAATTATACTTCTGTGAACAGTAGAACACGTGCTTCGCACGTGATTTCCTTGGTAAAATTGCAACAGGCCCCCAAACTTTTCTATATTCGCAAAAAATACCCCTGCTTGTGTGTAGTTTTTATTTGTTGATTCTATTTATTTCATGCATCTATAAGTCCCTAAAAATTACCAAAAAATGTCATTGTGTGTCTGATATATTGCGTTTTCATGCTATATTTTTGTATTGCATTTTTATTACTCTTTAATATTTATAAAAATTCAAAAACATGCATCTTTACTACTGTTTACATTAGAAAACCCATAAAAATTATAAAAACATCGCAGAAAATTCCCCAAAAAATATATTTTGCATATTTTAGTATGTTTTAATTTCAGACCAAAAATCATTAAAAAATACAAAACAAAACTCCTAAAAATTATAAAACCCTAAAAATCTTTATAAAAATATTAAAAATTCTATAAAAATCCTAGAAAACTAATTTTTGTCTCTGAATTTTTGTTGTTTTATTATATTTTATTGAAAATTAATTTAGAGAATTTTTGTTACTGTTTTCTATTTTATTTCTCCATTTTAGTTTCAGATCTTTATTTTATCAATTGTTTTCAGTATTTTTGACTTTAAAAATACCAAAAAAATTAGGAAAAATCTAGAAAAATCATAAAAACATTATAAAATTATAAAAAGACCAAAAATACTTTATTTCCTGATTTTTGCTTATTTTTACTTTTTTTAGAAATACTCTATTCCTCTTCTTTTTTATTGTGTATATATTTTATTTAAAGAAAAAGAAAATAAAAAAATATAAAATATAAAAAGATAATATAAAATCATAAAATTAAAAAAAATCAAAATACAAAAATATAAAATTAAAAAAAATAAAAATATTATAAAATCACAAACCCACAAAAAATCCCATATTGGCTCAGTAGTTTACTAGACATAGGCCTTGACTTTTTTGTCTGCTTACTTTACTCCGTGCTTCCTGTGTTCGACCCCTACTTGCTTGCCACTGTACATTTTTAGTAGGGTATAATAAATTTTGATCCTTGCTCTTGTTTGTTTAATTAATTGTGTGGGTTAATTGTTGATCAACGTGGAGGCTTGAGTAGTCGCCTCAGCGACAGTGAGTCTGAGTTGTCAGACCATCATTTAGCGGCTCTCGCTTTATCATTTTTCAAATGGCGCCGTTGTCGGGGAGCATCGCCTTGTAGAGTAGACTTGTGTCTGTTTACTTGCTTAGCCATTTTTGATTGTCTGATTTTATTGTATAATTGTTTTTAAACTGTCTGACATCTCTTTATTGTTTTCATGCAAGGGACCACTGACCGAGGAGGATCGCCTAGGGGATCCTGAGCAGCCTTGGGAGGAGGAGCCGGCTATTGTACCCTAGCCGGCAGGAGAGAGCAGGAGAACTTAAGAGAGAGAGAGAGAGAGTTTTTTTTTCTTATTTTTGTGAGAGAGAGACATTTGATAAATTTATAATAATACATGTACCTTGGACTTTGGACATTCGGGCCCAATTTCCAAGTGTTTGTTCACTTGGGGGCTCATCGCAGTTTTGACACGTTTTCATCGCTTGTCATTTTCCGATTTTGTTTTATTTTTCTTTACTTTTGTGGAATGAGCCCTTAGTTTTTAGGCTTGCTTGATCGAGTAAATTAGGTCCAAACACTCTAATATCTTGCATGTACCTATAGTGCGCTTCGGACTTAGTTTAAATTTTAAACAGTTGCCTCATCATCTTCGAGCCTTCGTGCCACAAGCCCACCCTGCCAAGCGCTGCTCCTGAACTCGATGTGTCGAGAGGAGGAGGGGTGAGCCTAGATCGGACTCTTGGATTGAAGATCGGTGACCGACTTGTGGTTCTTCACGCTAGCAATTGCCTGCTTAGGACGATTTCCGTGTGCATATCGACATATAGCATAGGTTTATAAATTCCTGCTTTGCATCCCGCATGGAGAGAGCTGGGAGGCACTGTAAGTCTTCTATATTTGCATTCATCATTTAGGGACAAAGGTGAGATTTCCATCTTGGTGCCGCCTTGCATTGCTTTTCCGACTCCCTTCCTCTATTTTTGGATCAATAGGAATCAAAGAAAATACAAAACCGTTAGGCGCTTGTATTGAATTGACTCAAAACAAGTGATAACACCAAAAAAATTAAAAAAAGGACTGCTAAAGAAAACTTGACCTAAATAAAATTGAGTAATTGGACTCATTGACTTGGGGTGAGAAAAGCCCTCATTTGTTTTCAGGTTGCATAGGAAGGTTTCCTTCCCAGTGAGGTGAGCGTCGTAGTAAGGATTAGAGCCCAAAACCCAGTCTGTGGCTACCTTGTGTATCGCCTGGATTTCTGAAGTATTGGCGCTTCTATCATACGTAGACGAGTAGGGCTTGGTCGACATTGATGACTCTCTATTATGTAGAGCATTGACCTTGTCCGAAGTATCGAGCATAGGACACGCCTTCACGGGGTGTCTGTCTCATCGTCTTGCGTCCGAGTAGGTTCTCGCAAGCTCACGGGTGATTCCGTTACGAGCGAGATCTGAAGTATTGGTTTTGCCTATCGGCTTCCTCCCTCTATTTCTTTGGCTGAGTAGGGATCCAAGAAGGGTTACAAGGACCTTAAAAAGTGCAGACTATAGGTTACACAGGAGGAGGACAAGTACGGGATACTTTTCCGGCAGTACTCTCGCTCCTATAGGCGTAGCACTCTAAGGACTCGTGAAAAGATAATTGCCTGAAAATCAAATCTAAAACTCATAAAGATAATTGCCGAACCTTCACGGCTTCACGGGTCGAGTTGGTGAATCCATTGCTTTGGGTTTGATTGATTAGTCGAGTTAAGGTCAAGATCAAAAACATCGCGCCTTTGCGCAATTTTGTTCTCCCTCAATTTGACCCTTGCTCATTGTGAGCCTTCTACTGTTTTACACTCCATTTATTTCTCGTTGACCTCCGTATCTTCATCCGCTTCGATCTTCCTCTTGACCTTTGAGATGGCGACGAATGGACAGTTTAGTCGAGATTCTGTCGACACCCACATCAGTTCTATTCGCTCGCCCTCTCTAATAATTCGGGGCGATTCCCGAGAACCCGGTTCAGACTCCGTGGACCGATCTCCAGACTCCCCGTATTCTTCAATAAACCGTGATCACTCTTGTCCCGAATTCTATCCGTTTTGGATGGCAATTGATTTCACTCCTTACACATTGCCGTCCCTTAACAAAGTTCTGTGTTGACCTTAACACAGACCATTTCTCTCTATCTGGTGCTGCAATTCAGACTGATCGGGGCATTCTTCCATGTGCAGACTTAGAATCTGATTTCGAGCCAGCATACCAAGCAGAATCTGAGATGGCCGGTGGAAGATGAAAGGGACCACAGCCCCAACCTGAAGCTGAAGCCAATCCGTGGGAAGGGCAGTACACCACACAGAACGAAGTTAACAGTCATCTGCTGGCTTCCATTCAAGCCATCCTGCAGCAGTTGACTAACCAAGCCCTGGCCCAGACCGCCTTCCAAGATATGTTGAATGATCTGAAAAGGAGGGCCGATGCAAGAGATGGCTGACAGGAGGATGATCCAAATCAAGAGCTCAATTTTGAAGAGGTTAGAGATGAGTTCTCAGTGGGAGGACCAGAATTCGATGGAGCGGAAGCAGACCCACCGCAGCCAAAGCCACGCTGAAGGAGACATACATTCCAGGAGTGGGTCACATCACTGAGTGGATTCAAGTTCCACGGATCCATGCCCACTTCGAGCTGAAGCTGCAGTTTCTGTCCCTGCTTCCCACATTCCATGGGAATCCCACTGAGGAACCATATATCTTTCTCAAGAATTTTGGCCGCATCTGTGCTACTGCTCATTACGCTGGTATTCCTCTGGGAGTAGTCAAGATCAGCCTGCAAGATAAGGCCCTATATTGGGTCGACCATCTAGGGAAGGTAGTCACGACCTGGGAGGAGCTGAAGTCTGCATTTCTCCATAAGTTCTATCCTCTCAGGCGATTGAATCAGATGCGTGCCCGTATCTCCAATTTTTGTCAGCAGCCCCACGAGACTGTCCATGAAGCGTGGGAGAGATTCAAGGATCTTCAGGAGAAGTGTCCCCCACCACGAAATCCCAAAGACCAGCCTTGTGCAGCACTTCTTTGGTGGGCTTACACTTGAAAGCCAAAAGCTCGTAGATGCCGCTTGTGGTGGTTCGCATTTCAATAAGGATGAGGACGTGGTATGGAACGTCTTTGAAGAAATGGCTGAAGGAGAAGCCGCTCAATCCTCGTCCCGAATCTACATGAAGGTGTCAACTGCCGTCAGCAAGCCAGTGAACATGGCTTCTCACACCGAGGACAAGGATGAGAGCTCCAACCTGAGCATCATTGGGAGCCACCTGTCTAAGGTGGATATTATTGAGAAGAGGTCGCATGACCTCAAAAAATTATCTGTCATTGAGAAGAGGACCCAGGGCTTGGGAAAGCTCGATCTGATTTCCCAGCAGTTGTAGTAGCTCGTTCGTGCATTGAACGCCAACATGTGCAATGTTGTGTCTACCCCTGCCGAGCTGATAACTGAGAAGAAGGAGCCTATATTGCAGCAGAACCCTCACCCGACTCCACCGCAGCCCCAGCCTGTTCAGCACATGTATTACGTACAGGTTCCGGAGCAGCCCCCGCAGCCTCAGACACATATGGTTGTATATCAACCTGAGTCCCAGCCAGCCTATTCCGAGCAGTTCTCTCCACCCCGCCACTGATACAGGAGATCAATGGTGTATGGAAAACGAAGCACAACCTACCCGTCCTCAGGGACATCTTTAGGGTCAGAACATGGGCAACATGCCCTATCACCAGCAGCAGTAGGGTGGGAGACCCTTCCAGCCCTCATATCAGTATCAGCCTCCGTCTCACGGGAACACATGGAGGCAGAACTACCAGCATGGTCCTCAGCAGTCCTGATACCGCGGACAAGGGTATCATCAGCAACCGGCTGCTACATATCACCAGAACTCACAGTATTCCTCTAACCCTCCTCCTCACCAATTCTCTCAGAGTTACCAGTCGCAGTCTCAGCCATCACACTAGCATTCTAGGCCTCAGCAGGGGGGATTCTTCTGAGATTGTGCCGGTTAATCCAGCCCTGTCCTGCTTAGAACAGTTAATGAAGAACATGGATGAGATGAACCAGAAGATCGACGACTTGACGGATGCAAAAACAACCATCCCTGCTCAAGTCGAGGCAAATCCGAACAATTTCCGACGCAGGGAGCAGGTAGTCGGTAGTGTCCAACCCGATTCAGGTAAATTAAATTATTTTTTATCTAATGCTATTACTCTCAGGAGCGGTAGGACACTCCAGCCATCAGCTACTGCAAAGGGAAAGCATCTTGTATCTGATGGTGAATCGTCAGCCAGGTCAACGTCGGGGCCACAAAGCATTTTGGGAGCAGCACCATCACCCAGAAAATTACAAAAAAATGAAGAAAACAACAAAACACAAAAAGATAACAACAGCCTCGGTGGAGATAGGCCAGCATTGGAAATGTCTGCACCTGCTATAGAGCCAGCCACAGACAGGAGGGATTTTGCACCTGCAGCGAGTCCAACGCCAGCACCCGAAGCCGAGCCTGCCATTTTTGGTCCACATCTTGTACATGATTTTATCCCTTTTTGCCATCTACCTGTAAACAATAATATGGACAATATTTTAAATAACAATGGTGAAGATGTTGGTAAATATTCCTTTCCTAGAAGCAATGAAAAATAGAAAAAATGAAAAATTTGAAAAATGCTTTGTCTAATACTGCTATCATTGAAATCATTCAGAATTGAGTATTGAACACGCCTTTAATGAAAGCTCTTGAGTACATGCCATCTGTAAAGAAAGGATTGAAAGAGGCATGTACAACCAAGCGTAGGCCTCACCCTCACAACTCCAGAAGCAAGGGTGGCAAGTCCGAAAAGCATATCCTCACAATGGCCACAGTTAATGCCATCAGCAACCTCCCGGATAAAAAGCCAGATATGGGAGCACCTCTTGTACGTTGTCAGATGTTTCAATCAGGAGTTTGAACGAACACTTCTCGACAGCGGGTCTTCCGTCAACCTGATGCTAGCCTCACTGCTTACAGAATTCAGGCTAGGACCGTTCAAGCCTACAAAGATGATTCTGCAGTTTGCAGACAAATCAGTCAAGCTGCCTAGGGGCCTGTTGGAGGATGTGATAGTTACGGTTCAGGGGAAAGCAGTTCCCGACCGATTTTGTGATGCTAGATATGGACGTCCTCGCTCCATTGCTCCTTACCCCAATCATACTTGGAAGACCATTCCTGCGGACATCAAACGCGGTAGTGAACTATGGGACGGGAGAAATCACTTTTGGCGCTGGCAATGAAACAATCAGAGTGGAGACCCTGCCTGAGGGAGCACCAGCCGAATGAACATCTGCATCATGCGCAAGGGTGATTGAGTATTCTGACGACTGTGACTTTCTAGCAGAAATTCAAGACACCAACTTATTCTTGGATGACAATGAGATCTATGAACTCCTCTGCCCCGAGGAGGGAGTGGAGACCGCAGTCGAATTTCCCCTTATCGATCAGGATGGGGAACTCGCTGATGTGCTGAATGAGACTGTCGTGGAGGTGATGTGCCTTCAAAATCAAGAGCAAATTGTTGCAGATTCTTGTGATGAAGAGGAAATCATTGAAGCATTCTGTAAAAATCTGAGTGAAGAGGCAGAACCAAGTGGGGTGGACACCGAACAGATGAAAGAATCGCCACCTGCATTAATAGCTGAGGTTACCTCGGAAGCAGCTCAGACCCCGCCAGAGTTGAAACCCTTGCCCTCCAACATGAAATATGCCTTCCTTGCGGGAGAACCGAACATGTACCCGATCATTATTAATGCACACCTGACCGAAGACCAAGAATCTCGTCTGATGGAGGTTCTTGAACGCAACCGCAAGGCGATAGGCTGGCGAACTTCGGATCTCCATGGGATCAATCCGTCACTTTGCTCGCATCACATTTTTTGGGAAGAAGATTGCAAGCCCTCTCGAGAACTTCAGAGAAGATTAAATCCTAATCCATGGGAGGTTGTTATGAAAGAGATTCAGAAATGGTATGATGCGGGATTCATTTATCCCATCTCCGACAGCAAATGAGTGAGCCCTCTGCATGTTGTGCCAAAGAAATCAGGGATCACCATTGTAAAGAATGACAAAGGAGAGGAGATCGCAACCAGAGTACCCACTTTGTGGCGAGTGTGCGTGGACTACAGAAGACTTAACCTCGCCACCAAGAAGGACCAATTCCCTTTACCCTTCATTGACCAGATTTTGGAGAGACTGGCCGCGAAGGAATGCTTCTGCTTCTTGGATGGATATTCTGGAATACAATCAAGTTGCCATTGCTTCTAAAGATCAAGAGAAGACCATGTTCACCTGTCCTTTTGGTACATATGCCTTCATATGGATGCCGTTCGGGCTTTGCAACGCCCCAACCACATTTCAGAGGTGTATGCTTGCAGTTTTTGCCGATATGGTGGGCAGCTTTCTCGAGGTCTTTATGGACAATTTTTCAGTCTATGGGGATTCATTCGATCAATGTCTGGATTATTTAGACTGAGTTTTATGGAGGTGTTGCGAAGTAAATCTTGTGCTCTCGTGGGAAAAGAGCAACTTCATGGTGACCGAAGGAATCGTGCTGGGTCACGTTGTTTCTAAATGTGGCATGGAAGTTGACCCAGCCAAGGTGGAGGTAATTTTCAAACTTGAGCCACCTACTACAATTAAACAAGTCAGGTCATTCTTAGGCCATGTCGGTTTTTACCAACGATTCATCAAAGATTTCAGCAAACTGACCAGACCATTGACTGAATTGCTCGGCAAAGAGAATGAATTCATTTTAGATGATCGTGTTCTCCTTGCCTTTCATCAGCTGAAAGAACTCATCACACAGGCCCCTGTCTTGCAGCCACCAATTTGGACTCAACCTTTTGAGATAATGACCGATATGTCAGATTATGCCATTGGTGCTGTGCTTGGGACAGAGGAAAGATAATATACCGTTTGCAATTTACTACGCTAGCCGAACGCTCGATGAAGCCCAGCGAAACTACACTATCACGGAAAAGAGCTGCTAGCGGTAGTTTTTGCCTTGGAAAAGTTCAGATCCTTCCTACTTGGATCCAAAGTAATCGTTTACACTGATCATTCGGCCATTCGGTACTTACAATCGAAGAAGGACGCCAAACCTCGTCTCATTCGGTGGATCCTTCTCCTCCAGGAATTTGACTTGGAAATTAAAGATAAATCTGGGTAAAGAATGTAGTGGCCGATCATCTATCAAGGCTTCCTGAGCCGGGAATCTCCTGAGCTGAACCTGCAACCAATCACAGAGACCTTTCCAGACGAGGCAATTCTTTCAGCCACCTCGCTTCCTTGGTATGCAGACATCGTGAATTATCTGGTGACCAAGAAAATCCCACAGGATTGGCCTAAGTTGAAAATAGACAGGTTCTTGTCTAAAATCCATTTCTACCAGTGGGAAGATCCGTATTTATTTTGTGAGGGGGCAGATTGTATCTGGAGAAGGTGCATTCCTCAGGAGGAAGTTCCAAGTGTCCTCGCCTTATGTCATGACCAAGATTCTGGAGGACATCATTCAGGCAAACGAACGACAGCAAAAGTTCTTCAGAGTGGCCTCTGGTGGCCTTCACTATTCAAAGATGCAGATGATTATGTCAAATGCTGCACTGACTGTCAGTAGATGGGAGGAACCATAGGAATGAGAGACACGATGCCTCTGAAATACATTCAGATATCAGAAATCTTTGACGCATGGGGCATCGACTTTATGGGCCCATTTCCCAACAACCAGGGCTATGAATATATTCTGCTTGCTGTCGACTATGTAAGTCGCTGGGTGGAGGCTATTCCCGCCCGAACTGCCTACAGTAGGACTGTCTGTCGATTCTTGAGAGATCACATCATAACACGGTTCGGGATTCCCAAGATTCTCATATCTGACGGTGGTAGTCATTTCATAAACAGAGAGGTGAAGAAGCTGACCCAAGAATTCTGCATTGAACATCATGTTGCTTCACCTTACCACCCGCAGTCCAATGGCTTAGCTGAGTGTTCAAACAGGGAGATCAAGACAACTCTACAGAAGCTTGTGCGTCCGGATCGCAAGAACTGGTCTCAGCTGCTTGATTCCGCTCTTTGGGCTTATAGAACAACGTACAAGTCACCCTTGGAAATGTCTCCCTACCGCCTGGTGTATGGCAAGCCATGTCAACTGCCCGTTGAACTAATTCACAAATCTTTGTGGGCCATCAACATGTGTAATTTGGACTCCAAGCAAGCAGGAAAGAACAAAAAATTGGATCTGAACAGATTATTGGAATTCAGAGATTATGCATATGACAACAGCCCGATGTACAAGGAGAAGGTCAAAACATGGCATGACAAGCATATCCGCCGCAAGTCCTTCGATCCATGTCAGAAGGTGTGGTTGTTTGATGCGAAATTAAAGATCTTTCCAGGCAAATTGAAGAGTAAATGGACTGGGCCGTTTATGGTTAGGCAGATGCGTGACAATGGAAGTGTATTGATATCCAATCTGTCAGCTGACGCACAGCCATTTGTAGTCAATGGACAGCTTCTGAAGCCATACCTTGAACATGATACATTCATGGCTGTCGTTGACTCGATTCAAGTAATCTACAGGGATGAGTCGTATATCTCCAAAGAGGCAGAGGAAGGCCAAGCAGAGCAAAACATTTTTGAATGACTTTTCTTCTTTTCTTCTTTTCAGCCTCGTTTATCTTATTCTACCGACATGATGTCATCCCTTTCATCACTGCTACACTTAGGATGTACTTTATCCTGAGTGTAGGGGGGATGCACATCCTGAGTTGTTCATATCCACTTTCATCTCTTTTCTCCTTTTCTTCTTTTCTTCTTTTCCTTGTCTATTCTCTTTATCTATCAAAAGGTGTCGCCCCTTGTAGACAGTCTTCTATACTTAGGACGTACTTTGTCCTAAGTATAGGGGGGTGTGCACCCCGAGTTTCTCGATTCATTTCGATCCTCTCCATTATCTCCTCTTCTTGTCTATACTTAGGCTATCTTACCCTAAGTATAGGGGGAGACAACCTGAGTACGATCTGTTCATTCCCACCCTTGACCATCCCTGCTTTGTATACAATCTGCTATACTTAGGATTATTTGATCCTAAGTATAGGGGGACGGTCAACTTCTCATTCATTCATTCATTTCTTATTGCGTTTGTTCTTTAGATTTTCCTATACTCAGTACGAGTTATGTCTTCTTTTTTCTCTCTGATCTATGAGGACATAGCTCAAGCTAAGTATAGGGGGGTCGTATATACTACGTATATACTTTAGCCATAACTCGTACTTTCGTATTTTTCTTAATAATATGGCTTATAATTCTTTAAAATTCATTAAAAACCTTAATAAAAAGATGTTGATCATTCCTCAAAATTCTCTGTGTATTTACTGATTAATAAGTCATGTGAAAATGTTTTTTGCAAAATGTTTGAAAAATAGTTTGAAAATCTTTGTGAAAATTTATTGAAAACTATTTTGAAAACGTTTTGTTACATGTTTTCAACCTTTATAAAAATATTTTCTTTGAAAAATTTATTTTCTTTGTGTAAAATAAAATGTTTGAAAAATTATTTGCAAATAGTTTGAAAAATGGTTGCAAAAATATTTTGAAAATCTATCTATACTGTTTGAAAACTTTTGCAAAATGATTTTCAAATGCATGTACATGCTTGTAAAATTGTTTTTAAAATTATTTTGGACTATAGTTTTCAAAATTGTTTGAAAAACCTGTGTCAAATAAGTTTGAGGAATAGATACATCACACCAAAAATTCTTTACTATATATACTTATAAAATTGATCACTTACCCTTGTAAATTCTTAAAATCCACTTCTTGTAAATATAAGAAGCATTCTCGTGTAAATATTTTTAACCTAGCTTTTAGCCAAACCTTTTGTTTTCAAAAAATCCCAAAAACATTTGCAAAATTAAAACCCAAAAAAATTTGAAAAATCTTTTTGAAAAATACAAAAAATGCATATGCATCATCATCATCTTTTCAAAAATCCATAAAAAGTTCAAAATCTTTGAAAATTGCATCACAAAAATATTTTCTGCATTCTGCATCGCATTTACGTAGCATGCGCATTTTTCAGATTGAGTTTTATAGTTGAACAAGTCTAAATAAAATCCGGAGATTGGAGCTTGATTGGACCTTAAAATCTACCTAACAATAGGAACCTTATAGGAACTGGAATTGAGGTACTTCAGGTCTAGTTGACTTAATTCTTTGAGGATCACGAGACTTGGTTCAATGGATTCTTGACTGCCTAAGTAAAGTATTTCGAAGCACACACACGACTCTTGTTGATAATGACCTAACTTGGACACCTACACCTTTCACATGGCTCAACTCAGTTGGAGTGGTGAGGGGATTGGATTTGCCGGTATGAGACGCACACAAGTGGAAACACTTGTCCTCCTCTAGGGAGGGAAGTGCACCCCAACCCGTCCAGTGATGAGGAATTCTAAAGACAGGAGAGTGTGGGTTGCAATAAAGCTTCAAAAGAGGGATAGTCTACTGGCTCAAGAGGAAAAACTCCCTATGTAAATGTTGCTCTGACTAGTATTTCAAAAAAAAGAAAAAAAGAAAAAAAAAAGACAGGCCTATACAAAAATGAAATGCCTGCAAAGTATGTGAATATGTTGTATAGTCAATAAGCAAGCTTGAGTTCCAAAGTCAAATCATGTGAGCATTGCAGCTGGATGACTTGACTACACTGGTCTTGCATCCTAGGATAGGTAGCTACACTGGCTACCATCCATTCTTCTCTTCACCCCCTCCTCTGAGCTGGTTGCCACTTGAACTTGAGAAGGGGAATACCCCGCTCCTGCGAGGAAGGAGTTATTGGATTGGGGAATCATTGGTTGTCATGCTGGAGAAGTCAGTCTCTTTGTCATTCTAGTTGGGGAGAGCCACTATCACTTACCTGTACGAGTCAGATTCATCGTCGTAAGGGTTTGCGTATGAGTTGAAGTATTTCTGACCTGGCTATTGAGGAGACTTGAACAGAGTTTCGGGATTCTCGAAGGCTATTGGATTTCAAATTCGGTTCTCGTTAAGGTTCCGCCGCACTAAACTCCAAAGGTCCGACTTAAAGTCCAAACTTTGATTTTGTGAAGACAAGTTTGACTAATTAAATTTAATCCACATTTCTTCTTTTTCTTTTCTTTGTTTTCTTTTCTGCACTTATGCATAAGTGTTTGCTAGGGACTAGCAAAGGCAAGTATAGGGGGATGATGAATCTACATTTCATCATCTTTATTCTATTATTTTTGGCATTAAAAACCTAGTAAATGCGTGTAAATAGGCTTAATTTAGGCATTTTAGCATTCATGCATAATTCTGTAAATACTGTATAAAATGTGGTTTTTAAAGTCAAAATTATAGAATAAAGAAAAGAAAAAAGAATAAAATATTGTAAATATTTTATGACCCGAAACCCCGGAGACCTAGGCATCTCGATGACTAGGTCGATAAGGAATAAAGTAGGGGGAGATAAGGGCCAGGATACCAAGAAAATACCTTTGATATTATCCATTCTTTATTCATGTTGGGACCTATTTTTGGTTCCACTTTTTATACTTCAAATAAAAGAAACTTTGTAAATGAAAGTTATAGATATTAAATAAATAAAAATACAAAATTGATTTTACTAAAAATAATACACAAATAAAAAGTTATGATCTGAATAAAAATCCAGAATCCCAACTTCCCAGACCTGTATCTCCCTAATAAAAACTCGAGAACTCATCAAACTCACCTTTAATTGTATATAATTTTAAATAAGCTATTTAATGGCGATGGTTTTCGCATTTCGCGGAGCTACGGTTTAAAAGTTGAGTTTTGGACCCCTATTGTATACTTGTACAGATTAAATTATTCAATTTATTTATATATTCTTTGTTTTCATAATTTTATATTTATAATTTTGTAAATATTATTTATAATAAATATGTATATAAAATCAGAATAAAAACTCAAAGAAAAACTCAAAATAAAATACTTGTATATAAAAGACATAGGTAAAATACCTATATAGATACCTGCAGAATTAACACTTTTATTTTATTAAGTGTATAAAACACTTCAGAAAAATAAAATAAAAATATATTTAAGTATATAAAAATATTTCTATAAATTTATAAATTAATAAACAAAAATAAATAAATAAAACATATAAAATAAAAATAAAATATTAAAATATATAGATATATATACCTATATAGCCTATAAATGGTAACGTTGTATTTTTAACCTCATAAAAATAATTAAAAATCATAATAAAATACTTCATAAAAAATAAACATTTTTTATTTTATAATTAAAATATAATAAATTCATTTACCATTTTAAATTGATTTTATAAGCTTTTTTTGCGGGAGTTTTCCTGGTTGGTCCACGTGGACCAACCAGGTGGCTCTGACAGTTGACCTCCGGTCAACTGTCTGACCCCTCCTGTTCGGTCAGAGTTTTGGGATTTTCGCCAATCTTCAAGGATTTTTCGAGACCCCATCTTTCACCCTTTGGCCTCGACGTCTTCTTGACTTTTTGCCTAGAAGATTGGGCTTTCACGCCCCAGGCTTACATCGATCTTAGGACCCTCGATTTGGCCGATCTTCCTCGTTCTTTGACGCCACTTCGTCAACCCTACAAAAAAGACGTCCCCGACTTCCCTTCTCTCTTGATCCCTCTTCCTCCATCGTTAGCCCTAAATCCCTCACCCTTTGCATTCCTGGTGACAACAGGAAGAGATTGAGCCAAAGATTTAGCTCCGTGGACTCAAATCGAGGTTGGTCTAAGTCCCTCGCCGGAGCTCCGCCCCTAGCTCGCAGCTTCCCCCTCCAGTGAGTCTCCCTCATTTCTTTTTCCATTTTCGTGTAGCTTGGACTTAGCTTATCATAGCATATGAGTACTGTAGCTCTCCATTTCGCCTTTCGCCGCGAAACATCCTTCGAATCCACGGCGGAGCTCCGCTCCGCCTCCACTTTCCGATCACACCACTACACCAAACCCCCTCCTTTCACCGCCATCTTCTTCCTCATCGCTCCATCGCTCCGCTCCACCCTTTCATCCACCTCGATCTTGCTCAGATCGATCCACCGAGCTCCTATCTCCACCGTACGCCGGAGCTCAATGCCCGAGCCACAAACCGCTTCCATCTCCATCCAAACTCCACCCTGAGCTTCGTCGTGCTTTGGAGCGACTAACCCTGTAGGTCAGAGCCAAAGAGAAGGCTCTATCGAGCCTCAATATTCCAGGGAACCGCGGCCCAGGTCACCTTCGTCGTCCTGCCGTTCTACGCCGGCTCGCTTGAGACCTTCACTCGACACGGAAGGGCCCCAGGATCATTTTGCCCTCGATCCTAGGGCCAGAGGACACCAGAGTCGGCCGGCATCTTTGATCGAAGCAACCTCCAGGCGGTGTTCTTCCAACACCCTCCACGGTCGTCCGATCAAGAGCAAGCACCAGAGTCGCCCTCAGCCATTAGATGATCGAGAGCAGCAGTCGTTGGATCTTCATCGACGATCTAATCTCCGGTCGGTCCGCTGCAACCGTCATCGTGCGTCCAGCGCATGCCATGTGTTAAGTGGACGCATCCCAGCCGTCCACTTCCGCACTATCTTGGGTATTTTGCACTTCAACCCAAGAACTTTTTGCATTTATGCGTTAGTCCTGAAACTTTGATTTGCAGTTCAAAAATATTTGTAATAATTGTGACTAGCCTCTGAACTTCTGTTATTTACACTTTAGTCCCTGTCCACGTCACCTCACGTGACTGGGGACACGTGATTTTGGGCATTTTGCACTAAGAACCTCGAACTTTTATGTATTTGCATTTATAGCCCTGTGCGTAGTGATTTACATATATTTGTGGATTATTTGCACTTCTGCCCTGCCATTTTTTGTTATTTGCAATTATACCCCTATGAACAGCAGAACACGTGCTTCGCGCGTTATTTCCTTGGTAAAATTGCAACCAGGCCCCCAAACTTTCTATATTCGCAAAAAATACCCCCGCCAGTGTGTAGTTTTTATTTGTTGATTCTATTTATTTCATGCAACTATAAGTCCTTAAAAATTATCAAAAAGTGTCATTGTTGTCTGATATATTGCATTTTCACGCTTTCTTTTTTTATTGCATTTTTAATTTTCTTTAATATTTATAAAAATTCAAGAACAAGCAATTTCGCTACTGTTTGCATTAGAAAACCCATAAAAATTAGAAAAACATCTCAGAAAAATCCCAAAAAAATATATTTTTCATATTTTAGTGTGTTTTAATTTCAGACCAAAAATCATTAAAAAATACGAAATAAAACTCCTAAAAATTATAAAACCCTAAAAAACTTTATAAAAATATTTAAAATTCTATAAAAATCCTAAAAATCTAATTTTTATCTTTGAATTTTCCTTGTTTTATTATATTTTATTGAAAATTAATTTGGAGAAATTTTGTTACTGTTTTCTATTTTATTACTCCATTTTAGTTTCAGATCTTTATTTTATCCACTGTTTTCAGTATTTTTGACTTTAAAAATACAAAAAAAATTAGGAAAAATCTAGAAAAATCATAAAAACATTATAAAATTATAAAAAGACCAAAAATACTTCATTTCCTGATTTTTGCTTATTTTTACTTATTTTTAGAAATACTCAATTCCTCTTCTTTCTTATTGTGTATATATTTTATTTAAAGAAAAAAAATAAAAAATTATAAAATATAAAAAGAAAATATAAAATCAAAAAATTTAAAAAATCAAAATACAAAAATATAAAATTAAAAATAAAATAAAATAATTACAAAATCACAAACCCACAAAAAATCCCATATTGGCTTAGTAGTTTACTAGATATAGGCCTTGACTTTTTGTCTGCTTACTTTACTCCGTGCTTCCTGTGTTCGACCCCTACTTGCTTGCCACTATACATTTTTAGTAGGGTATAATAAATTTTGATCCTTGCTCTTGATTATTTAATTAATTGTGTGGGTTAATTGTTGATCAACGTGAAGGCTTGAGTAGTTGCCTCAGCGACAGTGAGACTGAGTTGTCAGACCATCATTTAGCGGCTCTCGCAATCTCGTTTTTCAGGTACCTAAGAAGGCGGGTATCACTACAGTTGTGAGTGAGTCTGGAGAGGAGATAGCTACCCGGATACTCACTTCTTGAAGGGTCTGTGTGGACTACAGACGATTGAATCAGGCTACCAAGAAGGATCATTTCCCACTGCCATTTATTGATCAAATTATCGAGAGGCTAGCTGGGAAGAGTCCCTACTGTTTTCTTGATGGGTACTCTGGCTATAACCAAGAGGCCATTGCACCCGAAGACCATGACAAAATGGCTTTCACATGTCCATTTGGGGCATATGCTTTTAGACGGATGCCTTTTGGTTTGTGTAACGCCCCAGCGACAATCCAAAGGTGCATGTTTTCCATCTTCTCGGACATGGTGGGTGACTGTTTAGAGGTCTTCACGGATGATTTCTTGGTCTACGGCGATGGGATTGATGCTTGTCTTGACTGCCTAGACCGTGTACTCCAGCGCTGCGTAGAGGTCAATCTTGTCTTGTCTTGGGAGAAGATTCACTTCATGGTAACTCAAGGGACGGTCCTTGACCATATCATCTCCAACAGGGGCATGGAGGTTGATCCGACGAAGGTGGATATTATTAGAAAGCTCAATCCACCGTCCAATCTATGGCAATTGCGGTCTTTTCTGGGGCATGTCGGTTTCTACCGACGGTTCATTCAGGACTTCAGTTGTATTGCCTGACCGCTCACTGATTTGTTGACAAAGGACACCGAGTTAATTGTAGATGATAAGTGTCTTGTGTCATTCGAGACTCTCAAGACTCTAGTTGTTGAGGCTCATGTCCTTCAACCACCCGATTGGTCTCTCCCATTTGAGATCATGACGGATGCTTCTGATTTTGCCGTAGGGGTTGTGCTTGGACAGAGAAGGGATGGATTGCCGTATGCCATTCACTACACTAGCCGAACTTTGTATGCCGCTCAACGGAATTACACTGTGACTGAGAAGGAGATGCTAGCTGTAATCTTTGCTTTGGATAAATACAGATCATATATTCTGGGATCAAAAGTGACCATCTTTACAGACCACACCGCCATCCGATACCTCATGGCAAAGAAGGATGACAAAGCTCGACTTACCAGATGGATCCTTCTGCTCCAGGAGTTTGATATTGGGATTAAGGATAAACTTGGAATTAAGAATGCGGTGGCGGATCACCTCTCCCGATTAGAGAACCTTGAGGAATCTGAGCCCATTGCACCTAATACTGAGACATTTCGAGATGAGGCGGTCCTTGTTATTGCCTCGCTCCCATGGTACACCGATATTGTGAACTATCTTTTCGCCAAGACGGTTCCACAAGGTTGGCCCAGACAGCGACTTGAGACCTTTCTTGCGAAGGCCAAGTCATACCATTGATAGGATCCCATCCTTTATCATGAAGGAGGGGATAGTATCGGGAGGAGATGTATTCCTCAAGAAGAGCAGCATAGCGTCCTCACCTACTGCCACAAGCTTGAGGCAGGAAGACATCATTCTGGGAGACGGACAACGCATAAGGTGCTCCAATCCGGCCTTTGGTGGCCTACTCTCTTCAAGGATTCAGACGAATTCGTGAAGAGTTGTACTGACTATCAGAAGATGGGTACTTGCGGATAGAGAGATATGATGCCCATGCAGCCCATTCACTTTTGTGAGGTTTTTGACGCATGGGGCATTGATTTCATGGGCCCATTTCCTAGGAGTCAGGGATTTGAATACATTCTTCTTGCTGTGGATTATGTGAGTTGTTGGGTCGAGGCCATCCCTGCCCGAAATGCAGATGCTAAGACTATGTGCCGATTTTTGAGGAAAATATCATTTCACGGTTCGGGGTACCTAGAGTTCTGATTTCAGATGGGAGGACTCACTTTATCAACGGTAATGTAAGGTCCCTTGTGGATGAGTTCAGCATTGACCATTGTGTTGCCACTCCATATCACCCTCAGACCAATGGTCTTGCTGAAGTATCGAATAGGGAGATTAAGACTATCTTACAGAAGGTCGTCTGCCCAGACCGAAAGGATTGGTCACAACTTTTGGACTCGGTCTTGTGGGCCTATCGGACTTCCTTTAAGACACCATTGGGGACATCTGCCTTTCGTCTCATCTATGGCAAGCCGTGCCACTTGCAAGTGGAAATCAAGCACAAGTAACTATGGGCAGTTACAGAGTTATTATTGGATCCCGAGAGTATAGGAGATCAGAGGAAAGCAGAGTTGGCAGCCCTGGAGGAACTGAGAGATATAACCTTTTCGAGTATCCAACAGTACAAGGAAAAAGTGAAGATATGGCATGATTCTCATATCAGCAGTAAACAGTTTGAGCCAGATCAGCGTGTATGGTTGTTTGATTCTAGGCTGAAATTATTTCCAGGGAAATTACAGAGTAAATGGAAAGGTCCTTATGTGGTCAGAAAGGTACATGACAATGGCAGTATTGATATATCTGAGTTGTCATCTTTCAGTACCTTTCAGGTTAACGGTCAGCGCCTGAAACTATATTTAGATCATGATCCGTCGACCGTTGACGTTGCCCCTATTCATTTGGCATGAGATGCGCTTTTTGACTCACATCACCTGCATCTCATACATGGTTATCACTTCCATCTCCCACTGTATAGATCCATGTGTCCATATCATTCATTCTTTCTTTCTTTATGTCTGCCACCCGGTCGTCATCTTATGATTTTGCTATACTTAGGATACACCTTGTCCTAAGTATAGGGGATGCACACACAGAGTCGTTCTACTCTATGATCCCCTCTTCTGTCTCTTCTTCTTATCTATACTCAGGGTATTTTACCCTAAGTATAGGGGGAGACAGACCGAGCTGTGATATGTTCATTCTCTTTTCTTCTTTTCTTCTTTTCCTTATCTCTTTCTCTATTCTTCCGACAGGTGTCGTCCCTTTTTGTCAGTCTTCTATACTTAGGACGTACTTTGTCCTAAGTATAGGGGGTGTACACCTTCGATCTGTTCATTCCCACCCTTGACCCTCCCTGCCTTGTGTACAGTCTGCTATACTTAGGATTATTTGATCCTAAGTTAGGGGGACGATCAACTTCTCATTCGTTCATTCATTCCTTCATTCGTTCTTTATTCTTTAGACTTTTCTATACTCGGTACGAGTTATGTCTTCTCTTTTTCTCTCTGATCTATGAGGACATAGCTCAAGCTAAGTATAGGGAGCTCGTATATACCGCGTATATACTTTAGCCATAACTCGTACTTTCGTATTTTTCTTAATAATTATGGCTAATTATACTTAAAAATTCATTTAAAAACCTTAATAAAAAGATGTTGATTATTCCTCAAATTATTTTTGTATTTACTGATTAATAAATCATATGAAAATATTTTTTGCAAAATGTTTGAAAAATAGTTTGAAAATCTTTGTGAAAAATATTTTGAAAACTATTTGGAAAACATTTTGTTACATGTTTTCAACCTTTGTAAAATGTTTTGTTTGTAAAATTTCTTTTCTTTGTGTGAAATAAAATGATTGAAAAACCGATTTGCAAAATGGTTTGAAAATGGTTGCAAAAATATTTTGAAAATCTATATATACTGTTTTGAAAAATCTTTACAAAATGATTTTCAAATGTGTGTACATGTTTGTAAAATTGTTTGTAAAAATTATTTTGGACTATAGTTTTCAAAATTGTTTGAAAAACCTTTCCAAATAAGTTTGAGGGATGCATACATCCCATTAAAATTCATTATGCATACCTATAAAATTGACCATTTACCCTTGTGAATTCTTAAAATCTACTTCTTGTAAATATAAGATGCACCCCGGTGTAAATATTTTAACCTAGTTTTTAGCAAAAATCTTGTGTTTTAAAAAATCCCAAAAATATTTGCAAAATTAAAATACCAAAAACATTTGAAAAATCTTTTGAAAAATGGAATCATTGGGTTGTCATGCTGGAGAAGTCAGTCTCTTTGTCGTTTCAGTTGGGGAGAGCCACCATCACTTACACTGTACGAGTCAGATTCATAGTCGTAAGGGTTTGCATATGAGTTGAAATATTTCTGACATGGCTATTGAGGAGACTTGGGCAGAGTTTTGGGATTCTCGAAGGCTGTTGGATTTCAAATCCGGTTCTCATTAAGGTTCTGCCGCACTAAAATTCAAAAGGTCTGACTTAAGCTCCAAACATTGATTTTGTGAAGACAAGTTTGATAATTGAACTTAATCCAAATTTCTTCTTTTTCTTTTCTTTGTTTTTCTTTTTCTGCTCTTATTGCATAAGTGTTTGCTAGGGACTAGCAAAGGCAGGTATAGGGGGATGATGAACCTCCATTTCATCATCTTTATTCTATCGTTTTCGCCTCAAAAACCCTAGTAAACACATGTAAATACCTTTAATTCATGCATTTTAGCATTCATGCATATTTGTGTAAATAGTGTACAAAACACTATTTATAATGCCAAAATCATAGAATAAAGAAAAGAAAAGAAAAAGAATAAAATATTGCAAAAATATTTTATGACCCAAAACCCCGAGACCTAGGCATCTAGATGAATAGGTCGTCAAGGAATAAAGTAGGGGGGAGATAAGGGCCAGAAACCAATAAAAATTCCTTTTATTTTAATTCATTCTTTATTCATTTTGGGACCTATTTTTAATTATACTTTTTATACTTCAAATAAATAAACTTTGTACATGAAAGTTGTAGATAATTAAATATAGAAAAATACAAAATTGATTGCACATAAAAATAATGTACAGCTAAAGAGTTTTGATCTGAATAAGATTCCAGAATCCCAACTTCCCAGACGTGTATCTCGCAAATAAAAACTCTAAATGTATCAAAACCTTTAATTGTATATAATTTTTAATAAGCTATTTAATGAAGGTGATTTCATATTTTTATGAGTCACGGTTTGAAAGTTGAGTTTTGGACCCCTATTGTATACTTGTACAGATTAAAATATTAATTTATTTATTATTCATTATAATTTTATATTTTTATAATTTTGTGAATGGTATTTATAATATACGTGTGTATTAAAATAGGAAACAAAACCTAAAGAAAATACAAAAATAAAATACATGTATACAACACATAGGTATAATACATATAACTATACCTGTATAAATGATACATCTATTTATTTAATTATATAAATTACTTCAGAAAAATAAAATAAAAATATATTTAAGTATATAAAAATAAATTATAAATTTATAAAATAATAAAAAAATTAATAAAAATTAATTATGCAAAATAAAAATAAATTATTTAAATATATAGATACACATACCTATATAGCCCTTAAAAGGGGACTTGTATTTTTAAACCTCTAAAAATAAGTAAAAATCATAATAAAATAATTTATAAAATAATAAACATTTTTTATTTAAAAACCTTAAAATAATTAAATCATTTGCTATTTTAAAATAAATTTATAAATCTTTTTTCTAAGGATTTTTCTGGTTGGTCGACGTGGACCAACCAGGTTCTTTCCTTGGTTGACCTCGGTCAACTCTCTGACCGAGGTCTGGCTTTGTGTCAGAACGGGTTTTGACCTGACTTCTCAGATTTTTCGAGCCTCATCTTTCACCATTGCGTGACAAGGTCTTTTTGACTTTTCTTCCTCGTTATGTGATGATTCACGCCCAAACGTAACATCGAGCATTAGATCGCTGAGGCTCTTGATCTCCTCCGATCTTCTCACCCACTCCGTCAACCCATTCAAATGCCACCTTGACCTTCTCTTTCGAGTTGGAACAGCTTTTGGCCAATTTTCTCTCTGCATCTCGTGCTCCAACGAACCAGGGAGGTGACAGGTCCATATTCCTGCCGTCAGGCTGATCGAGGAGGCGTCTAAGGGTCGTTCCACCCACCTCCGGCGAGCTTCGCTGTTGAGGTCTATCTCAGGTGATACTCACCTTCGAGGTTCATTTTTCTTTAGTTTTTTTTTGCATTCTTTTATTTGTCGTAGTTGTAGGAGTAGGTTCCCGTCCTCCGTTTCGCGTTTCGCCCGTCGATTCAACCCGCAACCACCTCACTAGAGCTGTACTCCGGCAAGTTCTCATCTACGCCATTTCCGCCCCATTCGCTCTGCCAACCGTCGAGGCATTTTTCCTCGACGGTTTAACTATTTTTGTAGGTAATCGAGAACATAACGAGCACCTGGTGCGCCCTTGGACGTCCGCCGAAGATACCTGGAGCCTCTCTGCTCCTCCATCTTCCCTAGCCACCTCCGATGGTTGCCGTCCACCTTTTGAGCCTCCAGCACATAGAGCAGACCTGGAGGAGTCACCTCAGCCATGTTTGACCTTCAACCGCCATCGGAGGAGAGAGAGCGAGGTCAGAGAAGTTCATCTCCGCCGGCCTGCTTCCCTGTTCTTCGTGATCGTCTTCCAGCCATCCGATTAGGCCTGTTCCTCCAGGGGCCCCATAGCCGTTCGATCTTGCCCGTCAGCAGCCGCACGATCCAGGGGCTAGGATCTAATCCTGGCCATCCATCTGCGAAGGGGTATCGACCGTCCATTGATCTACGCGTGGCAAGTAAATGCACCTCAGCCGTTGGATGCGCCTAGCTTGGGTATTTTGCATATTTACCACAGGCCCTTTTGTATTTAATATTCAACACGGAAACTTTCATTGGCAGTTAGTTAATTTTTGTAACATTTTAAAAAACAACCCTGAACTTTCCTGATTTGCAAGTAGGCCACTGTCCGCGTCATCTCACGTGACTTGCGCATGTGGGGTGGGGGAATTTTACAAGGGGGCCCTTGCTATTCATGTTATTTCGATTAGGCCTAGAAACTTTCAGATTCAATTGTAATATTTTTAGTAAAATTGCAAAATAGCCCTTAGGTTTTTGTTATTTACGTATAGGTCCCTACCTGGCACATGACAGTCATGTGCAGGCTTGGTCTTTTTGCAGATCTAACCCTGAGTTTTTGGTGATTTCTATTTGGTTCAGAAAGTATTTTTATTACTTTATATATTTATGAAAAAATTGCATTATGGCCCATGGATTATTGGATAATTACAGAAACACCCCTACTAGTAGTGTAATTTCTTTTTGTTTCTAGTATTTATTTCATGTATCTATAAAATCCTAAAAAATCCCTAAAACTTACCCTAGCTTATTGTTGCATTGCGCTATCATGCCATATTTTTTATTTACATTTTTGTTACATTTTATTATTTATAAAAATTCAAAAACATGCATTTTCATCCCTGTTTGCATTAGAAAGTACATAAAAATTTTAAAAACTTCTCGAAAAATTCCCAAAAATATATTTTGTGTGTTTTTGCATTTTTTTACCTTCTGGCCAAAAATCACTAAAAAATATAAAAGAAAACTCATAAAAATTACAAAATCCGTAAAAACTCTATAAAAATACTAAAAATTTCTAAAATATCCTAAAAATCCAATTTCAGTTCCTGAATCTCTTTATTTAGTTATCATTATTTTAAAATTAATTTGGAGATTTTTTATCTTTATTTTGTATTTTATTTCTCCATTTTAATTTTTGATTTTTATTTTAATCACTGTTTTCAGTATTTTTGACCTTAAAAATATCAAAAAATTAGGAAAAATATAGGAAAATCACAAAAATATTAGAAAAACTTAAAAAGTACAAAAATGTCTTATTTCCTGATTTTTGCTTATTTTTACCTATCTAAATAAATACATTATCTCTCTTTTCTTATATTGTATATATACTTTATTTTATAATTCAAATAAAAGTAAAAGAAAAAATATAAAATATAGAAAGAAAATACAAAATCAGAAAATTAAAAAATCAAAATATAAAAAATAAAAAAAATATAAAATAAAAAACCCATAAAAATAGCACTTATATAGACTAATACATCACAATCACTCTTGAGCATTGATTTTACCTGATCTATCCTGCTTGTTCCTGTGTTCGACTTCTACATGCTTGCATACTATACACATTCATTGTAGAGTTATAATAAATTTTAACTCCGCACCGCTTTTCATTGCTTGATCTCTGTTGTGGGTTAATTGTTGATTGACCCAGTTTCGTGAGTGGTCGCCTCAGCGACATTGTGATCCCGCCTTGTGTGGATTACTCTAGACCCTTGCAAGATCCGTGTCATCAATGATCCACACACATCAATATATATGAGATCTTGAATGCATTGGCATTTTACACCATTCTCAAAGAAGAGTGTAGTTGACATTTTACTTTGAATGTAGTATTCATAAGTATGTAAGTTTTGAATATTCAGACAATTTATATTTTAATATCTTACTAGTCTATTGATCTCATCAATAGACATATGTCCAAGGCTTGATGCCATATCATTGTAAATGATCTTCATCCTTCTATTGATCCTTTAAGGTTTAACTTTCAGTATTTAGAAATGTTAATGAACAATTCATCAATTTTCTAATTTAGTATAATCCTCTAGATGGTAGATTACTATCTGAAACATATCCATCATAACTGTTTGTGATAGGTCTATTCCATAATTCATATTTATTTTCAATATTTATAAATAAACAATGGGTGTATTATAATATCTAGGTCATATAGACATTCTCTAGGACTAAGGGCTCTCCCACTGAAAATATAGTCTATCTATCCAATGGAGATTGCTGCAACAATTGCATCAACATTATGTGGATGACTATTAAACCGTAAGATCAAATTTTCAAGTCTTCTAAAACATATGCAACCAATTGCAAGTATTATTAGAAGAATGCGATAAAATTATTAGACTTTGATCTTATCTAATGGGCAAGTAAATGGTTAAATGTAAATGTAGATTATTTCGATGCACTATCTTAGTCCTTCTCTAAGCATCTAGATAGTCATACCATCAATACATCGGCTTATTGCAGTATTGGCATTTATCCAAATCTTTGGATGTCATATGGATGTCACATAAGTACAATCAACCCTTTTGAATATTCTTCTTAATTGGGTCAGACCCATGCTTCCACTGTGCTTCCATCATCTATAAACAACCATTGCTTAAGACAAAGGATCTCTTATATAGAGCATTTCAACATTTATGTATGCTTCATTCAATTCATATAATACGAACATTATGAAGTTTCATGAATGACTCGAGTATAGACAATAGAATGGTGACACTCGTCGTATCTACATCCATCTAAATTCTCAAAGACTTTGGTTCAGGCAAGTACTTAAACATTTCGAGTACGTCATCTCTTATCGAGCCACCATTCTGCATAATGCAGTTAACCATGTCATTCATGATTACATGTTGACAGCACATATGTTTGCCAAAACATCTTCTTTGATTTTATAAGGATTATTTGATAATTACGATCATCACTGACATTGTTGTCCTATTGTCTAATTTAATTGCTATTCCTTATTATTATGAGGAAATTTGCACGTTGCAATCATATACATTATGTGTCCAACTGCAAGTACAATATCTTGATCATGGATTTAATCCATGATATTATACTTGCTATTATTGGGTATACTTTTGAGTGGGTTTAATGTAAGTTATCTGAAATAAGATAATTTGTATAAATACATATTTTACTTTGATTTAGGAATTTTTATATCAAAGTTGTCTTGCCTTGTCAACACTGAAAGTTCATTCCCTTATTCACTTTCAATATAAGAGATATACTTATATTATATCTCAAACAAGATCCAGGATCTCCTTTCTTACCTTTGTTACATCCCAATAATACGAGAAACTGTAAGTCGGTAATAAGAAGCGGGAACTCATTCCACCTTGCAAGTCCAACATGCATCTCCCAATTCGATCTTCAACACTCGGACCCACCACCCCTAAGGCGATGTTGACTCGTTGTTAATTGGACCAACCATCAACAGGAATAGCACTCGCTATGTGCAATCCAATATCACACCAATAAATATGAAGAACCGATATTGGGGTCACTATGCATACGACCTTACTCTTTTGATAAGCAAAGAGCCCGATCCAGATGCGCTTGTATGCAAGAGCTGTCACTTTGGACATGTGTCTCTTACATATAATCCCTGGTGACGGAATCCTTCGCCTTGACGAAAGACCATGGATGCCACTTATGTGATCCTCCATATCATGTTCAAATTCTAATTAATTATAATGAATCATATTCACATAATTAGGTCTTCCAAGGGGAATAGTACTCTATTCATAGTAGAGTGCTTAATTGGATATACTTAATTTAATCATACTAAATCAATTATCAATCCAATTCAAACAACCAACAAACAATCTTAATTATTACTTGAAGGATGGTATAATCTCAAAATACATATTATTAAAATTTTAATAATTAGAAAAATACTTATGATCATTTCAAGTGTTATCCTTTCCTTACCTGTTGTCATGGCCGGTATACATAGGATGTGGGACAGACCACTCACTGAGCAACCTGCTACCCCAACGATCCCTGACTAAACACCATATCCGCCTCAGGTCATGATAATACGACTTGATCATATTGTATTTGAGATGATATTCGATCTTTCAACTGAAGTTATACTATATAATATTATCAAAATCATTTTGATTAATATTATAAGGAGATTTGCTACAGAAATCCCCAATCCTATTCAAGTACCAATGTTTGTTGGAAAGTTCATTATAACCAAATCATTAAGATCAATATCTTATTACATTGGTTATGATCTTTCAAAAAATAATTATCATTATTAAATACTTCACAAATATTTAACAAATAATTATTCCAAGAGATTAACCAGTAATTTTCATGAATTAATTGAATAACAATCATAAGATTCTTGTTCAAATTTGTTAAGTTTCCAGCAGTGACACATGTTTACTAAAAAGAACAAATCTTGAGCAAATAAACTCCAAATCAAGCAAAATAAATTTTTTTGATTTATCAATTTGATTTGAAACATAATACAAGTGATATACACATATTTCTATACGTTTTAAAATGTGGTTATCTCTTGGATATGTTCTAAAAATACCATTACCGTAACAGTGGACACATGTCCACTAAAACGATCATAACTTGAGCAAACAGATTCCAAATCATGCAAACTCAATTCCTACAGTTTGTTAATTAATGGGAGAACGTAATAAAAGATAAACATACATTTTAAGACATTTAGACAGGGTAAAAAATCGCAAAAAATAGGATTGCATGAACAAAATGCAATGAAAATTCGCACAACAAAAAATGTCCATGTTATCATAGGTTTATGGATCATATCCGAAACCTCTAACATATGGATATGATACCACTTGTAGGTTACGAAGAAAACCTTAAGTGCTTTACGGAAGTGTAGAAATCACATCATATGAGATCGGGAGCGACTAGTCATACTAGTCGCTCGAGGCAGCGGAATTTAAAAATTTAAAACGATGAAACCACATGATCCACGAACACTTCTCATATCGTTTCATACAAATCACAAACAAGTATTAAGTTTACCTCTTGAAGCGTAGTTATGATCGAGTCTTAAAGGAAGATACATCATGTCTCAAGTCTTATCCCACAGAGAAGATGCTTGCGAGCACGTTGATGAAACACGTGATCCTCGCAATTCATGTTGATGATCCAAGCGACGAATCTTCTGATCTCATCTCACGAGATCCGACATCTTCTTCACGAGCGAGACGTACCGAAGGAGACAATGATCCACGAGTAATCAATGCGGCAACACGATGGCGTAGCACCAGCGACGATGACGACTCTCTCTAAGGAACCATGGTGGACGACCACACTGAGAGAGAGAGAATAGACGTGTAGACAGAGAGAGAGAGAATTGTGTCTCATGTTGTGTGTGTAAATAAAAGACTAGGGCTACCCTTCTATTTAAACTATTTCGGATGTCCATGGATCACAATCCATGTGCTCACAAATTCAATGGTTGAGATTGATTTATGCTTTCAATCAACGTCCATGATCTAGTTGTGTTTTAATTACTAACAAAAAATTTGTTGGGTTTTTAATTAAATTAAATATATTGAAATCAATCAATATATTCCAATTTAAGTCACACAATCAAGGATGGAATTAAATGGAATGAATGGAGCCCCATTCCATATATGGGTGGACGACCACCAAGTTGAGAGAGCTCAATTTGGTTGTCCACCCATGTATGGCAAGAAGGCTCCATCATTCCAATTTTGTTAAGATATTATTATCCAACAATAACTCCAAATATACAATTAATTTTATTGCATAATTAAAAATATTCACAAAAATAATTCCAAATTATTTTGTCACAATTACAATCATGACATTGAAAGATTAAGAATCTTATTGACACCTCTAAAATAGAATGTAATTGCTATTACAATTAATTGTCCAATACGAATCCAATTCACATTGAAAAATTAATTTGTAAACACAAATTATAATTAGCCCTTTCTAATATATTATAAATCAAATTTATAATATCCATGATTAATACGGATAATGTTATCTACATTATTCATGTCTATGATAATTAAAGCATATTTAATCATCTTAGATGTCCATTCTCATGTGTCCAATAATATGAATCACATTCGCATTATTCATAATAATTAAATTACATTTAATTATCTATTTTTCTCAATGTTCAAATACAATATCAATAATGAAATTATTCTTGAATCTTTCATGAATAATGCGCTTTCCCTGTGGATACTTGGAGATAAGGATATGACGATTGTACGTTCCACGCATAGTAACGTAGATATTGAGATCACATCTCAAATCTAGATCCTGAGGACCTCCCAAAGATGTTTGATTAAATCAAAGATGTAAATATAATCAAGCTCAGAAAGCCCACTACTAATGACAGAAATTTCCAGGTTGACCTAGAAAAGGGCCTATAAGGCTCTCTAAACTGACTATACCCGCAGGTGATAGAGCCATAAAAGGGGGCTCTAGCTCCTAGGGGGTCTCGTAACTATTCCAATATATCTATCGATTATCAGACCTTTCCTTGCCCTTGGGTTGAAGGGCTCCTCCCCTCTTTCCTCCTTACTGATTAATAATGTTCATTATGCGTTGCTGGTCAGCCCATCCATTATCTGGTTTGTCCAAGCGAGGATCTTGGAGTATAAGATTATAGGCCCGTGGATTGAAACCTACTTCAGTGAAGACTACTCGACGAAGATCAACAGTCTACCCCGCTAGCCAAAAGCCCTCTCTAGCCCTATGAAATCTTGAAGCAAGTCCTCGTCAATGTCAAAGAAACCATTCAGTTTCATTTCAGAGAAAAGATGTCATTGCATCTGAATTATATTCATATCAATGTCCAACATTTACTTCTCTATTGAGAGGAGTCATTAAAATCCAAACATGTTTCATCACTCCCTTGGAATGGAAGCATCATGGCTATACAATCGTTTATTGATCACATCACCCTCAGGTATTCCTAATACATGTACATCCTACATACTAGAAGACATAGAATAAACCCAAAGATTTAGAACAATTTAGGCTATCTTCTCCAGGGTTTTATTATTAAGGCTTCTCATTTGATCATTGGGAGTTGGTATCGATCATGTACTTTCCTAAAGAATATATCATACACATGCATTAATCATACACTTTTCAAAAGCATATATCAAACCTACAAATTCAGTCAAGCTTCCAAAATGAGATGACCGTGCACGGAAATCGATTCCCAATATCTCATGAGCGAGCTCATGTCTTCCGGTTCAACAAATGAAAATGTATGATCCCTTTGAGAGATCGTATTACTCATATGACCTTGTATGAAGACCATCATGCCGGTGTATAGAACTTGGTTAGGCCATTAACATATCGGTCTGTCAAATGCACATACTCTGACATACAGTAACACATCTGTCCCCAATCAGAGAATGTGTGTCTATATCGTGAAAACATACGACATAGGTCTTTGGTTATCTTGATCTCGTTAAGTTAACTCTTTGACCTAACTTATTTAACACCCCTGAATCTCTATTTCTATGTAGAGGACATGTATCAAGGGGTCGGTTAATCAGCCCATTAGAGAAAGGATTGGCATCTCCTACTCAGGCTAGAGATCATCTCTTAATAATCATTTGACAGTGCTAGATAAGTCCTCAATCTAACTCTTTATATATTCATCCAAGCACCAACCTCTACGATTCAACAATTGAATCAACAGCTGTATGATCATCAAGATGGCCATGGTACGTAACCCTAATTGTACCAAGAGACCTATTATGCAAATTAGTCATTCTTCAATCTCAGATTTGGGAATGATATTGTGCAATAACATTTATTTCATAATGGCTCATTGTAGGCTCCCATGTCCAATAGGTAGCTGAAGGATATGGAGAGATTCTCAAGCGCATCACAGAAGCGTGAGCGTCATATCGGATACGACGAAGAACGACTAGTCGTACTAGTTGTTCGGTGTAGCGGAATTTAAAAAATTTTATTCGATGAAACCACATGATCCAAGAACGATTCTCGGATCGTTTCATCTATAACCACAACAAGTATAATGCAATACCTCTTGAAGCGTGGTTGATCGAGTCTCTAAGAGAAGAGACCTCCTGTCTCAAGTCCGATCGTCGGAGAGATCGCTTGCGAGCGCGGGGATGAACCGCGTAGTCCTCGCAATCCAAGAAGTTGATCCAAGCACGGTTGCTCCTGATCTCGTCGCACGAGATCGAATGTCTCCTTCGTGGGCGAAGCACTCGAAGTAGACGAAGAACCGCAGAGCGTCGAAGCGGCAGCGCGAAGGCGAGGGCGACGACGATTCTCTCCACCAAGGTGGACGGCCACCAAGAAGAAGGGGGAGAGAGGACTGTCGAGTATGGAGAAAGAGAGAGAGAAGAGTGCTACAATAGCATGTAAAGAGAGAGCCAAGTATGCCTCTCTATTTATAGGGTTTTGGGATCCATGGATCTCAATTCATGTGTCACATAAAATCAATGGTTGAGATTGATTTATGTCAATCCAATGGTCAAGATTGTTGTTGGTAAAAACCAACAACTTGTGATTTAATTTGATAAAAATATATTTGATAAATCAAATAAATATTAATACCAAATTTAAATCAATCAAATAAGGAGAGAGAAGGCAAAGGAGATACTCTCCTCATATGGAAGAGGGGACGGCCACCAATTTCCCAAGGGAATTGGGTGCCGCCCCCCTCATTCCTAATGAGGAGTGCAATCTCATGATTCCCATGAGATTGCACATCTCCTTGATTTTCTCTCTACTTATTTTCCAACAACAATTTGTTGGTTTCTTAATTCACCAAAATAATTCTCAATTAATTTTGGGAATATTGCAATCTTGACATTGGAATATTGTGAATCATATTCACAACCCAAAACAAAATGTAATTTACATTTTCAATTAATTAGACAATGTGTATCCAATACACATTAATAATTAATCTACTAATATAAATTATTTTTAACTCTCTCTAATACATTATAAATCACATTTATAATATATTATGAATAATTGGATATTACTATCCACATTATTCTTATCCATAATAATTAAATCACATTTAATTATATTGGATAATTTCTCATACATCATGATAATTAAATCACATTTAATTATCAACTTCTGTTTGCTTAGATCTTATGGAATTGTTCTTAAACCATTTAAGAACAATGCTATTTCTCCTCAGATACTTGGAGATAAGGACAGGGCGATTGTATTGTTCCACGTATAGTGACTTGGACATTGAGATCACATCTCAAATCCAGATCCCATGGACCTCTCATAGATGCTTGATTAAATCAAGACCGTAAACCTAATCTTCTCATTGCATCTGAATCTCATTCAGATCAATGTCCAGTACATGGACTAAGATTAGGTCACTTCTCTAATGAGAGGAGTCACTAAAATCCAGAATGGTTATACAATCGTTTATGATCAAATCACCCTTCAGGTATTCCCAATACCTGCACATCCTGCATACTAGAAGACTCATGATCATCATGAAGATAAAGATCACTTTTACACTGTCATCTTCATAGTCTGATCATTAAGTTTCTCAATCTTGGTCCTTGGGATATGGTACAGATCATATGCTTTCACAAAGCATATATCTTACCTTCAAATTCATATCATGCTTCTAAAGCGTGATGACCATGCATGGAATTTGGTCAATCCCAATACCTCATGAGTGAGCTCATGTCTCCCGGTTCACAAGTGAACCTGTATGATCCCTTTGAGAGATCATATTACTTATATGCCCTTACATGCACACCAGCTCGCCGGTGTATAGACCTTGATTAGGTCATCAACCTATTGGTCTGCCAAATGTACATGCTCAGACATATAGTAATATATTCTGGTCAGAGGATGTTTGCCTGTGATGTGACAGTATTCATCATAGGTCTTTGGTTATCTCGATCTCGTTAAGTCAACTCATTGACTCAACTAATCTGATACCTCTGAATCAATATTCCTATGCAGAGGACTTGCATCAAGAGGTCGATCAGATATCAGTTTACTGAGATGGGATTGCCATCTCTCACTCAGACTGGAGATCACTACTTGTTAATCATTGATGATGCTTGATGAGTCCTCTATCTAACTCCTTAGATATTCATCCAAGCATCAGCCTCTATGATTCAATCATTGAATCAACAGCTGTATGATTATCAAGTTGGCCATGGTACATAACCCTTATTGTACAGAGGGACCTTATAGTGCATTCATTCATTTAATATCAGAAAGGGAGTGAAACAAAATCAATAACTTTTATTGATAAATCATTTATTACAATAACATTTATTGTAGGAATGGTTCGCCTCGGGCTCACATTGCTAACAATCTCCCACTAGCCCTCAGAACCATTCAGGAACACGCCTTAAACCCATACTCATTACATGCTGGTCAAAAACCTTCCATGTCAGAGGTTTGGTAAGAGGATCAGCAACGTTGTCGGCAGAGGCCACCTTGGTGATGATGATGTCACCACGCTTTTGAATCTCCCGAATGATGTGGTATTTCCTTTCTACGTGCTTGCTCTTTTGATGCCATCTGGGTTCCTTCGCCTGGGCAATGGCTCTCGTGTTATCACAGAGTAGCGGGATGGGAGTATCAGAGGAAACTACGCCAAGCTCCTGGACGAACTTGCGCAACCACACCGCCTCCTTTGCAGCATCTGATGCGGCAATGTATTCGGCTTCTGTTGTTGAATCTGCTGTAGTGTCCTGCTTCTTGCTTCTCCAGCTCACAGCACCACCATTCAACAGGAACACAAACCCTGATGTTGACTTTCGATCATCAATATCTGATTGGAAGTCAGAATCTGTATATCCCAAGACTTGGAGATCACCATCTCCATAGACCAAGATGTAATCTTGCGTCCGTCTTAGATATTTGAATATGTTCTTTACTGCATTCCAGTGTTGTTCTCCATAGCAGGATTGGTAACGACTTACCACTCCCACTGCATGGCAGATATCTGGCCTAGTACACATCATGGCATACATTAAGCTTCCTATGGCTGATGCATAAGGACATCTAGCCATGGCCTTCTTTTCCTCAACAGTTTGAGGAGCCATTCCTTTGGACAGGTGAATACCATGTCTCAAGGGTAGGAATCCTTTCTTGGAACTATCCATACGGAATCGTTCAAGAATCTTCTTAATGTATCCTTGTTGTGACAATCCCAATATCCTCTTCTCTCGGTTTCTGAACAGCTTCAGACCCAAGATGTAAGAGGCTTCTCCAAGATCTTTCATCTCAAAGGTATAGGACAGCCAAATCTTTACACTGGTCATCATCCATGTATCATTCCCAATGATAAGGATGTCATCTACATAAAGCACGATGAACACAATGGCGCTCCCACTAAGCTTCTTGTACACACAAGGTTCATCAGGATTCTGCACAAAATCATAACTCTTTTTGGTTTCGTCAAATCTGATGTTCCAGCTACGAGAAGCTTGCTTGAGCCCATAGATGGATTTCTTCAGCTTGCATACTTTGCCATCCTCAGTCATGAAGCCCTGGGGCTGCTCCATGTAGATATCCTCCTCGAGGTATCCATTGAGGAAAGCCGTCTTGACGTCCATCTGCCAGATGTCGTAGTCAAGATATGCAGCTATAGCTAGCAATGCCCTGATGGATTTAAGCATAGCCACAGGAGAGAATGTCTCATCGTAGTCGATGCCTTCTCTCTGTGTGTAGCCCTTGGCTATGAGCCGTGCCTTGAAAGTCTCTACTTTCCCATCAGGTCCCCTCTTTCTCTTGAAGATCCATTTGCATCCAATATGTTTTACCCCCTTAGGTGGATCCTCTAGGGTCCATACACCATTCTTATGCATGGAGTCAATTTCTGACTTCATTGCTAGCATCCATCTATCCATGTCATGATCCGCGAGTGCTTCATCAAATGAAGTAGGATCATTGTCAGTTTCACTTGACACATGGAATCCATACCTCTCAGGTGGTGCAACCACCCTCGAACTCTTTCGAAGAGGTATGGGTGTTTCATCTTTATTTACTTCTTCAGTTTCTGGTTCAGGAAGCTCAGAGTCCTCAGGGGACTCAATGAGTTCCTCTACTTCTTTTTTGTCTTGACCTTTAAGGAAATCATCCTCCAGAAATTTCACATCTCTAGAGACAAAAACCTTTTGGGTCTCAGGGTCATAAAGTTGGTATCCAATACCATCTTTAACATACCCAATGAAGTAGCACTCACGAGAGCGAGATTCTAGCTTACTTGCATCCACATTCTTTGCATGGACCAAGCAACCCCAAACCCCGAAGTGATTAACACTAGGTTTGATTCCATACTATAGTTCATGAGGAGTCTTAGGTACAGATTTGCTAGGAATCTTATTCAGGATATATATTGCAGTCTCTATTGCATATCCCCAGAAACTAAGTGGTAAATGTGCTTTGCTCATCATTGAACGAACCATATCCATGATAGTTCTGTTGCGTCTTTCAGCAACACCATTAAGTTGGGGAGTTCATGAGGAGTGAGATTGGAAATAATTCCATTCTATTTAAGGTATTCCTTAAATTCATCTGATAGGTACTCGCCACCTCGATCAGATCGAATTCGTTTAATCTTCCTATTGGTTTAGTTCTCAACCAAAACCTTGAACTCTTTGAACTTTTCAAAGGTTTCAGACTTATGACGTAATAGGAAGATAAACCCGTATCGCGAATGGTCATCAATAAACGTTAAATAATATCGATATCCATTTCGAGTCGCGGTACTGAAGGGACCGCATATATCAGTATGTATTAGGTCAATAATACCTTCACATCTTGTAACCTTGTTACGGAAAGGCATACTAGTCATTTTACCTCGAATACAATGTTCACAGGTAGGTAAAGGCTGAACCTGTAAAAAATCCAAAGGTCCATCCTTTATCAATCTATTGATCCTATCAATAGATAAATGACCAAGCCTTTGATGCCAAATCATGTTTGAATGATTTATATTACTCCTGGATCTTTTAGGGTTTTTATTAGTGGCTGTAACATTCATGACATGCTCATTAATACACAATTCATAGAGTCCTCCAGAAGTCAAAATACCCTATGTAATATATTTATCATAATGATTTATGACTAATTTATTACAAAATAGGAATGAATATCCACTTCTAACTAACTTAGATACAGATACTAAATTCCTTCTGACTTCAGATACATAAAGACACTCTTTAAGTACTAGGACTCTTCCACTAGATAATGATAGTCGACAGGTCCCGACGGCGACTGCCGCAACACTTGCATCAGATCCCATCTGGATGACTATCTCCCCTTCTTCAAGCTTTCTAGTTTCCTGAAACAAATGCAACAGATTGCATACATGAACAGAAGCACCAGAATCAACAACCCAACTTCCTTCTCGTCTGACGAGAAAGCTGGTTTCAATGATAAATGTAGATTTCATACCTGCTGGGGCTTTACCTTTGTCGATCGACTTCAGGTAATCCGGGCAATTACACCTCCAGTGCCCCGGCTTCTTGCAGTGGTGACAGACGTCGGTTTTCTTTGACACCATTAAAGTGGATGCATTGGAAGATGAGCCAACACTTTGTCCCTTCTTCTTTCTCTTCTGGGCCGGGCCCTTCCGAGAACCTTGCTTCCGACCGCGCTTCCCTTTGACCTGTGCAACCATTGCAGTGCCAGTGGGACCATCTTTCTTCATTACGTCTTCTGCAGACTTTAATGCAGCAAGAAGCCTAGCATTTGTCAGTTCCATCTTATTCATGTGGAATGACACCACAAAGTTATTGAAAGATTTGGGCAACGACAGCAGAATGAAATCGGATTGCATGTCTGCATCCATCGTCGCCCTCAGAGTCTCCAGCTCTGACAAGTACCCAAACATTTTGAGTACGTGTTCACGGACCGAAGTCCCTTCCTGCATCTTGCAGCGAACCAGTTCTTTCATAACAATGTACCGCTGGGTGCGGTTAATATCACCAAACATATCCTTTAGATTCTGCATGATATCCTGGCAAGTACTCATCTCCACATGTTGTTTCTGAAGAACATTGGAGAGAGATCCCAAGATGTAGCATCTAGCCAAGACATGATCTTCATCATACTTGTCATTATATGCTTTATCTTCCTTAGATTTAGGGTTTTCAAGTTTGTTTTCAGAGAGCACATAGCTGATGCACTCTGCCGAAAGCACAAGCTCCAAATTACGGATCCAATCCGAGTAATTTGGTCCGGTCAATTGGTTGACCTCCAGAAGCCTGCTCAGTGGGTTCATGGCCTTCATTTTCTGAATATGAGAATGCACTATATTAGAACATATAATCATATATTCAATTTTATGATATTTGATTAAGGCATTTTTAAATCAAATTAGTCTTGCTATGTCAACTATGAAAGTTTATTCCCTTATTCACTTTCAAAGTAGGAGATATACTTACCAATATATCTCAAGCAAGAACTGGGATCTCCTCTTTATCTTTGTCATATCCCAATAATATGAGAACCTATGACTCAAATAAAGAGAAGCGGGAACACATTCCGCCTTGCAAGTCCAACTTGCATTTCCCAATTCGGTCTTTAATACCCGAGCCCACCACCCCTAAGGTGATGTTGACTCGTCATTAATTGAACCAACCGTCAACAGGAATACAACTCGCTATGCGCAATCCAATATCGCCCCAATAATATGAGGACCCGATATTGGGGTCACTACGCATACGTCCTTACTCTTTCGAGAAGCGACGAGCCCGATCCAAACAGATCATATGCGGGAGCTGTCACTTCGGACAGGCGTCTCCCACATATAATATTTGGCGACGAAACCCTTCGCCTTGACGGAGACCATGGATGTCACTTATGTGATCCTCCATCTCTTATTCAAATTTAATTAATTACTATGAATCACATTCATATAATTAATTCTTCCAAAGGAATTATTAACTCTAATCATATTATAGTATTTTCAATTGGATATAATTAACTTAATCATATTAAATTAATTATCAATCCAATTCAATCAATCAAACTTAATTTTATGCTTGAATATATATATGGTATTATTCTCGAAGTACGTATTAATTCGTATTTTAATAATTAGAAAAATACATCATAATCCCTCGGACATTATCCCGGCCCTACCCGCTGTCATGGCCAGTACCGGCGGGAGTGGGATGGACCGCATACGTTGCAACCCACTACCCCAGCGATCCTCGACTAGACACCATATCCGCCTCGGGAAAGGATAATGCCAAATTGATTAATTTGTATTTGAGATGATCATCGGTTCTTCAACTGAAATTATACCATGTAGTAATCAAAATAATTTTGATTATAAGGAAATTTGCTAGACAAATTCCCAATCCTATTCAAGCATAGAGTTTGATGATTGTGATTCTAATTATGGTTTAGATCAAATCTAATCAACTAATTGGTTGGGGCCAAGTCAATTAAGGAAATAATCATCCTCTAATATTTCACAAATATGTTCCATAATTATTTCTCGAAATTAACAATTAATTTCATTAATTGACAATCACATGGTTCTTGATTAGGAAAGCAATTTCAGCAGTGACCCCTACTTACTAAAATTATCATATCTCAATCATATTAAATCCAAATTAAGCAAAGTCAATTTCTAAAGTTTGCTAATTTGATTTAAGACAGAACCTAAATTATATTTCACGCATTTCGAGGCAAGTCTAAACAGTAATTAATATTTTAATCACGTTCAGATTCACAGTTCCCGCAACAGTGCATACATGTTCATTAAAACGACCATATCTCGAGCATGCGAAATCCGATTCACGCAAACTCAGATCCTATGGTTTCCTTATTTAATGGGGAACAAAATCCAAGTATTAAATTCGTGTTTAAACAATTTAAACAGTGCCGAATTTATTTACTAAACAGATCTGCGAAATCAAATGCGATGAAAACTTTCGCGACCTTAACGAACCCAAGTCGTCCTCGGTTAGCGAATCACTATTCGAAACCGTCGACCTAAGGCTCTGATACCACTTGAAGGATATGGAGAGATCCTCAAGCGCATCACGGAAGCGTGAGCGTTGTATCGGATACGACGAAGAACGACCAGTCGTACTAGTTGTTCGGTGCAGCGGAATTTAAAAAATTTTATTCGATGAAACCACATGATCCAAGAACGATTCTCGGATCGTTTCATCTATAACCACAACAAGTATAATGCAATACCTCTTGAAGCGTGGTTGATCGAGTCTCTAAGAGAAGAGACCTCCTGTCTCAAGTCCGATCGTCGGAGAGATCGCTTGCGAGCGCGGGGATGAACCGCGTAGTCCTCGCAATCCAAGAAGTTGATCCAAGCACGGTTTCTCCTGATCTCGTCGCACGAGATCGAACGTCTCCTTCGTGGGCGAAGCACTCGAAGTAGACGAAGAACCCCAGAGCGTCGAAGCGGCAGCGCAAGGGCGAGGACGACGACGATTCTCTCCACCAAGGTGGACGGCCACCAAGAAGAAGGGGGAGAGAGGGCCGTCGAGTATGGAGAAAGAGAGAGAGAGAGAGAAGAGTGCTACAATAGCATGTAAAGAGAGAGCCAAGTATGCCTCTCTATTTATAGGGTTTTGGGATCCATGGATCTCAATCCATGTGTCACATAAAATCAATGGTTGAGATTGATTTATGTCAATCCAATGGTCAAGATTGTTGTTGGTAAAAACCAACAACTTGTGATTTAATTTGATAAAAATATATTTGATAAATCAAATAAATATTAATACCAAATTTAAATCAATCAAATAAGGAGAGAGAAGGCAAAGGAGATACTCTCCTCATATGGAAGAGGGGACGGCCACCAATTTCCCAAGGGAATTGGGTGCCGCCCCCCTCATTCCTAATGAGGAGTGCAATCTCATGATTCCCATGAGATTGCACATCTCCTTGATTTTCTCTCTACTTATTTTCCAACAACAATTTGTTGGTATTTTAATTCACCAAAATAATTCTCAATTAATTTTGGGAATATTGCAATCTTGACATTGGAATATTGTGAATCATATTCACAACCCAAAACAAAATGTAATTTACATTTTCAATTAATTAGACAATGTGTATCCAATACACATTAATAATTAATCTACTAATATAAATTATTTTTAACTCTCTAATACATTATAAATCACATTTATAATATATTATGAATAATTGGATATTACTATCCACATTATTCTTATCCATAATAATTAAATCACATTTAATTATATTGGATAATTTCTCATACATCATGATAATTAAATCACATTTAATTATCAACTTCTGTTTGCTTAGATCTTATGGAATTGTTCTTAAACCATTTAAGAACAATGCTATTTCTCCTCAGATACTTGGAGATAAGGACAGGGCGATTGTATTGTTCCACGTATAGTGACTTGGACATTGAGATCACATCTCAAATCCAGATCCCATGGACCTCTCATAGATGCTTGATTAAATCAAGACCGTAAACCTAATCTTCTCATTGCATCTGAATCTCATTCAGATCAATGTCCAGTACATGGACTAAGATTAGGTCACTTCTCTAATGAGAGGAGTCACTAAAATCCAGACCTGTTTCATCACTCCCTCGGAATGGAAGCGTCATGGTTATACAATCGTTTATGATCAAATCACCCTTCAGGTATTCCCAATACTTGCACATCCTGCATACTAGAAGACTCATGATCATCATGAAGATAAAGATCACTTTTACACTGTCATCTTCATAGTCTGATCATTAAGTTTCTCAATCTTGGTCCTTGGGATATGGTACAGATCATATGCTTTCACAAAGCATATATCTTACCTTCAAATTCATATCATGCTTCTAAAGCATGATGACCATGCATGGAATTTGGTCAATCCCAATACCTCATGAGTGAGCTCATGTCTCCCGGTTCACAAGTGAACCTGTATGATCCCTTTGAGAGATCATATTACTCATATGCCCTTACATGCACACCAGCTCGCCGGTGTATAGACCTTGATTAGGTCATCAACCTATTGGTCTGCCAAATGTACATGCTCAGACATATAGTAATATATTCTGGTCAGAGGATGTTTGCCTGTGATGTGACAGTATTCATCATAGGTCTTTGGTTATCTCGATCTCGTTAAGTCAACTCATTGACTCAACTAATCTGATACCTCTGAATCAATATTCCTATGCAGAGGACCTGCATCAAGAGGTCGATCAGATATCAGTCTACTGAGATGGGATTGCCATCTCCCACTCAGACTGGAGATCACTACTTGTTAATCATTGATGATGCTTGATGAGTCCTCTATCTAACTCCTTAGATATTCATCCAAGCATCAACCTCTATGATTCAATCATTGAATCAACAGCTGTATGATTATCAAGTTGGCCATGGTACATAACCCTTATTGTACAGAGGGACCTTATAGTGCATTCATTCATTTAATATCAGAAAGGGAGTGAAACAAAATCAATAACTTTTATTGATAAATCATTTATTACAATAACATTTATTATAGGAATGGTTCGCCTCGGGCTCACATTGCTAACAGTAGCATCCGACCATGTCGCACGAGATATGCAAAAATCTTGATTCTTTGTGGAATTTTGTTGTTCCAAATGATTTTGCAGTCTGATGAAGAGGCCCTATATAGTATTATGATGATGCATGAAAAATCAATAGGCCCTCTTAACTGAGAAGTTCCTGCTAGCCCTCACAAGCCGATCTCTCCCTAAGTGACTCCACCAACATCCTTCAAGTCTCCGAGCAATGCAAAGTAATCCCGAAACCTTTGATCTGAAAATGACTTTTAACTTGTTGTACCTTAATTATATGAATGAGAATAATGGAAAAGCCTTATCCTACTATAAATAGGACCGACTGCATGGATTCTTGCTCAAATCCATGTTGAAAGATCCGACTATTTTTTACACCAGTTGTAGGCTACCTAATACAACCCCCACAAGGGGGATTTGAACACTGGTCTTTTGGTTGGTTGACACACTGCATGACCAGCAGACCATTGAAGTAGGTGTACCTTGATTATATGAATACAACAATAACAAATCCTTTTCCATATTAAGTAGTGGCACCGTGTCCTCAAACAATGCAACACTGTTGTCATCTCCTTGTCATGCACTACGTATCTCCTCTCTGTTGGATTCAACTTATGGCTCTCATATGCCACATGGTGCCCATCTTGCACCCGTACATCTCCAAGTGCATAGTCAGACACGTTGGTGTGGACTTCGAATGACTTCTTGAAATCTGGAAGTCATAGAACTGACTCTTCCACCACTTCAGCTTCTGGAATACCTCTTGGCATTCACATGTCCACTTTCAAGGTTGGTCCTTCCGAAGTAGGTCCATCAAGGGTGTTGCCTTCTTGGAATATCCCTTGATGAACTTTATGTAATAGTTCACCATACCGATTAAGGATTGCAACTCCGTAGCCTTTATGGGTATCACTCACTCTTCAATTGCCTGAGTCTTCCTGCGCTCCATGTGTTTGGGCCTCTGCCCACTATATGACCAAGGAAGGAAATGGTCTCTTGACCAAAGGCACACTTCTCCCCCTTCAAGCATAATCGATTTTTCCTTAGCTTGTGCAAGCACCATCCACAGATGCTTGACATGCTCTTCTAGGTTCTTGTTGTACACCATTATGTCATCCAAGTAAACCACACCAAAATAGTCAATATACTTACGTAAGACATCATTCATCGGGGTACAAAAAGTAGTCGTGGCATTAGTCAACTCAAATGGCATAACAAGGAACACAAAGGAACCATAACACGTCACACATGTCATCTTTAGTTCGTCTCCTTCCTTGATGTGGACCTGGTAATATTCTTACATGAGATCCATCTTTGAAAAGTACTTGGCTTGTCCCAAGCGATCAAACATGTCTTCAACATTGGAGATGAGGTACTTGTTCTTTACCACCTTGTTCAGCGTGCGATAGTGGCACACAAATGCAAGATCCCATCTTTTTTCTTCTGGAACAACACCTATGCTATATATGGGGCCTTGTTTGACTTTGAATGCATCAGACCATCATACATCGACTCCTTAAGTTGTCTCCACAAATCCTCCAAATGTGCATGGGCATTTTGTACGGTGCAAGTGCATGTGGCACGCTCTTAGAAGCAACTCGATGGCATGATTCACACCTCGCTTCGGTGGAAGATCCGTGGGCAGCTCCTTCCGCATCACATCCTTGAACTCTCCCATCATCTTATGTACTACTTTTGGGCATGACTGAATCTCTTTGCCATCTTCTTCGACATGTACCATAGCCAAGTACGTTGTCTCCCCTTTCTTTAGCCCGTTGCAAGCTTGCATTGCGGACATGTCTCTAGCCTATCCTTTCTTCTTGATAGCCCTGATGAAGCAGAGGCTATCTCCAATAGCAAAGAAGTCTCCTCCCAGATAAGAAGTCATAGATGCCTTCGACTTCTTCAAGAATTTGACTCTCACAATGATTTGGAAGTCATCAAGAGGTACCACAAGGAAGCGTACTGATAAACACAGATTATTGGAGGTCTAAAAAGTATGTCTCACACAAGGCAGAGACAACCGAGGTCGCTGCGGTGACCAACAATAAACTGTATTTAATCAACAATTAACCCATACTATAGATCAACAATTAGAAATAAATGTGGAGTTAAAATTTATTTTTAACTCTGCACAAAAGATGTATAGGACAAGTATGTAGAGAGTTCGAACACAGGGAGTAAACAAGGTAGATCAAAAAGATGTGTGTGAGTGAATGTGAGTGATGTCTACACTATGCAATGCATGAGTTTTTGTGGGTTTTTAATTTTTCTTAATTTTTAATTTTGTATTCTGATTTTTAATTTTTCTAATTTTTATAATTTATAATTTATATTTTTTTCTTTTTCAAAATTGGAATATGAAAACAACTTAATAAAAGAGAAGATAGAATATTAATAAAAATATGCAAAAATAGCCAAAAATTCAGAAATAAAATCTTTTTGGTATTTTTATAATTTTTTACTGTTTTTGTGATTTTTGGGTGTTTTTCAAAGTGTTTTAGGTATTTTTAAACATTGAAATAAACCAAAACAGTGAACAAGCTACTGGCTGAGGGTAAAATGGGAATTAAAAATAGCAAACAACCACAAAATTTTCCTAAACTAATTTTCAGATAAAGATAATAAAATATAAAAGAAATACGAACTGAGTTTATATTTTTCTGAGTTTTCTTTGATTTTATATATTATTTTGAAGTTTTTGTGTATTTTTGAATTTTTAAGGTTTTTCTTTTGAGATTTTTAGTGATTTTTGGAATGACACTAAAATAGGTTAAAATAGGCAGTAGGAAATTGTTTTGGAATTTTTCAAGGTCTTTTAATATTTTTTGGTATTTTCTAAGCTAGACAGTGCTGAAATAACATGTTTTTGATTTTTAATAAATATGAAAATGCAATTAAATCAAAAACTAAAATTATGGCGTTAAAGTACAAGCAAACAGGAGCTTAAGTTTAAATTTTGAGAATTTTTGGAATTAAAATGAGGGTCCAAATAAATACGTCAAGCATACAAAAATTAAAGGCCTAGCAGGGGCATATATGCAAATATCCAAAAGTCCAGGGCATACATGCAATTTTCCAAAAAATAATGAACTGAATATTTAATTTCCAGGACCAAACATAAATTACCAAAGCCGCAGGGGTGTCGGCGCAATTTTCCCACCAGGGCGCGTGACTTGCACGCGCCTGACAAGGACTTTAAAGTAATTTCCACAAAACCCAAGGGCTTACATGCAATTTCTCCAAAAATTTAACACTGAATATTAAAATTATGGTACTTGAACGAATTACTAAAAAGCCTGAGGGCCTCAGTGCAAAATGCCCGCATCTCACGTGTACAGGTCACGCGAGGTGACGTGGCAGAGGACCTATGTGTAAATAAAATAAATACGAGGGTCTATTTGCAAATTTTACAAAATTTTTACACTACAGACGAAAGTTTGTAGACTAAAAAGTAAATACAAAATACACAGGGGTTGAGATGCAAAATACCCCTTGCGCGCAATCCAACGGCGGAGAGGATGCCACTTATCCATGTGGCGCGCTGCGGACGGTCGATGACGCTTCGACGATGCACGGCTGGGATTAGATCCTCCTTGGTTGATCCAACGGTCGAGGCGAAGGAGGATCGGACGGTGGCTGTGCAACCTGGAGCTCCTTCCACGATCCGACGGCGGAGAGGCGATGACCAAGAACAACGTCGGACGCTGGCGAGGGCGAGCTTCGTCGTGCGAGATCTCCGTCCTCCGGTGGAGATTGGGCTTCAAAATGGACGTGGAGGCTCCTGACGGTCTCCTCTTCCTCCTAGAGGCTTCAAAAGACCACGGCGAAGGCCATGGCGCTCGCTGGCGGCTGGCGGAGCTGGGAGGCTTCGAGACCTCCGGCGAGCTTCCAAAATCGACTCCAGGCACGATTGAGCGTGCGTTGACCTGCAAAAAGACTTAAGAGGTCCAGGGCAAACTGCCTGGACCTCTGGAAGGTGGAATGGAAGCGAATCGCGACGGGGTAAGGCTCGGCCAGAGTTGCGCTCCGTCGAGGGAGTGGGATTGGGTGAATCACACGATGGAGCTTTGATCTTTTTAAGGGGTTTTACTAATTAGACTAAGGCGAACATGAAGCAAATGAAAAATAGGGGAGAAGGGACCCTCAATGGCCAGAACCAGAGGAAGAAGAGTACCTCGACCACCGGTCTTGCGGGAGGTGGTGGAGGCGCCCTCGACCTCGTACGCCTTGGCTGAGGAGCTCGCGGTGGAGCTGTCACCTCCAGCAAGCTTTAGAGCACAAGAGAGGCGGAGAGGGGTGGACCAAGGGGACTCAAATTCAAATCGAAGGTGGCCAGCCGCATATATGCGGTTTGACTTCGAGCTGCAGGGGCTCAAAGAACTAAAAATCTGGAGCGCCTCAGTGATCCTCGGCCCACGGTAATCGCATGGCGAGGTAGACCAAGGATCGAGGCTCGGATTTGCAGAAGGAATCATCACGAAAGAATGCAAGGTTCAGCCGCAAAAAAGCCAAGAAGTTGGCTCAAAAATCAACTTCTGACACGGTGCAGGGGGGAAGGCGACCAGTTGACCGGGGTCAACTGGGGGCGCCACCTGGTTGGTCTACGTGGACCAACTAGGAAAAACCCTAAAAAATCTTGTTAATTCATTTAAAAATAGAAAAAGGCCGAATTAAATTATGATTATTTAATAAAAAATATTCGTTATTTTATGTAGTATTTTATTATGATTTTTAATTTATTTTATGAGGTATATTTGTATGAGTTTACTTTTTAACCCTTTATAGGTATAATACCTATATATTTTAGTCTTTTATTTTTATTCTGTATATTTTAATTTTATTTTTTTATTTCTTATTTTATAAAATTATAAAATACTTTTGTACACTTAAATTTATTTTTATTTTATTTTTCTGATATGTTTTGTATATTTAATAAAATATAAGTATACTTTGTATAGGTGTGGGTATAGGTATAATACCTAGGTCTTATATATACAATTATTTTTTTGTTTTGGGTTTTCTTTAGGTTTTTATTCTAATTTTAATGTACATGATTATTATAAGCTACATTTACAAAATTATAAAAAATATAAAAATAATGAATAAATAATAAATTGAATATTTTAATCTGTACAGTTGTACAATGAGGGTCCAAAACTCAACTTTCAAACCGTAGCTCCGCTAAATGCGAAACCACCACCATTAAAAAGATTATTTTATTCTATATACAATTAAAGGTGAGTTTGCTGCATTTGGAGTTTTCAGTTGTGAGATACGGGTCTGGGAAGTTGGGGTTCTGAATTTTAATTCAGACCATAACTTTTTATCTGTACATTATTTTTCTGTGAAATCAATTTTATATTTTTTTTATTTAATTATCTACAACTTTCATGTACAAAGTTTCTTTATTTGATGTACAAAAAGTGGAACCAAAAATAGGTCCCAAAATGATTAAAGAATGAATTAATAAATATAGGTATTTGACCCTTATCTCCCCCTACTTTATTCCTGGTCGACCTATTCATCAAGATGCCTAGGTCTCGGGGTTTTGGGTCATAAAATATTTACAATATTTTATTCTTTTTCTTTTCTTTTATTTATTCTATAATTTTGGCTTTAATTACAGTATTTTATACTCCAATTGAGTGCCCATACATGAATGCTAAGATTGTGTATTTAATGCTATTTACAGGCATTTGCTAGGGTTTTTGGTACCAAAATGATAAAATAAAGATGATGAAATGTGGATTCATCATCCCCCTATACTTTACCTTTGCTAGTCCCTAGCAAACACTTATGCAATAAGTGCAAAAAGAACATAAAGAAAAGAAAAAGAAGAACTTGGATTTTATTTGATTATCAAACTCGTCTTCACAAAATCAAAGTTTGGAGCTTAAGTCGAACCTTTGGAATTTTAGTGCGGGCAGAACCTTAGTGAGAACCGTGTTTGAAATTCAACAGTCCTTGAGAATCCCAAAACTCTGTCCAAGTCTCCTCAATAGCCAGGTCAGAAATACTTCAACTCATACGCAAACTCTTACTACTATGAACCTGACTCGTATAGTGTAAGTGATGGTGTCTCTCCCCAACTAGAATGACAAAGAGACTGAATTCTCTAGTACGACAACCCAATGATTCCCCAATCCAATAACTCCATCCTCGAGGAGCGGGGTATTCCCTTCTAAGTTCAAGTGGCAACCAGCTCAAGAGGAGGGGGTGAAGAGAAGAATGGACGGTAGCCAGTGTAGCTACCTATCCTGGGATGCAAGACCAGTGTAGTCAAGTCATCCTGCTGCAGGCTCACATGATATGACTTTGGAACTCAAGCTTGCTTATTAACTTTACAACATTTGTACATACTTGGAGGCTTTTTATTTTTGTACATGCCTGAACATTTTTTTTGAATACTATATACAACAGCATTTACATAAGGAGTTTTTCCTCTTGAGCCAGTAGACTATCCCTCTTTTGAAGCTTTATCGCAACCCACAACCTCCTGTCTTTAGACTTCCTAATCATTGGACGGGTTGGGGTGCACTTCCCTCCCTAGAGGAGGACAAATGTTTCCACTTGTGTGCGTCTCATACCGGCAAATCCAATCCCCTCACCACTCCAACTGAGTTGAGCCATGTGAAAGGTGCAGGTGTCCAAGTTAGGTCATTATCAACAAGAGTCGTGTGTATGCTCCGAAATACTCTACTTAGGCAGTCAAGAATCCATTGAACCCAGTCTCGTGATCCTCAAAGAATTAAGTCAACTAGACCTGAAGTACCTCAAACCCAGTTCCTATAAGGTTCCTGTTATTAGGTAGATTTTAAGGTCCAATCAAGCTCTAATCTTTGGATTTTACTTAGACTTGTTCAACTTATCAAACTTAATCCGAAAAATGCGAATGCTATGTAGAAAATGTTATTGTGGTGCCATTTTCAAAGATTTTGAACTTTTTGTGGATTTTTGAAAATATGATGATGATGATGATGATGCATATGCATTTTTTTAAAGATTTTTCAAATGTTTTTGGATTTTTTGAAAACACAAAGATTTGGCTCAAAACTAGGTGAAAAATATGCACACGGAAGTGCTTCTTATATTTACAAGAAGTGGATTTTAAGAATTTACAAGGGTAAGTGGTCAGTTTTATAAATATATATAGTGGATTTTTGGTGTGATGTATGTATTCCTCAAACTTATTTGACACAAGCTTTTTCAAACAATTTTTGAAAACTCTAGTCCAAAATAATTTTTACAAATATTTTCACAAACATGTACACACATTTGAAAATCATTTTGCAACGGTTTTCACAACAGTATGTATAGATTTTTCAAAAGATTTTTGCAACCATTTTTCAAACCATTTGCAAATCATTTTTCACACATTTTGTTTCACACAAAGAAAATACATTTTTACAAACCACACATTTTACACAGGTTGAAAACATGTAACAAAACGTTTTCAAAATAGTTTTCAATAGATTTTCACAAAGATTTTCACACTATTTTTCAAACATTTTGCAAAAAACATTTTCATCTGATTATTAATCAGTATATACAAAAAGAATTTGAGGAACAAAACATCTTTTTATTAGAGATTTTTAATGAATTTTAAAGAATTCTTAGCCATATTATTAAGAAAATACGAAAGTACGAGTTATGGTTAAAGTATATACGTAGTATATACGACCCTCCTATACTTAGCTTGAGCTATGTCCTCATAGATCGGAGAGAAAAGAGAAGACATAACTCGTACTAAGTATAGACAAGTCTAAAGAATAAATAACTAATGAAGCAACGAATGAGAAATTGACCGTCCCCCCTATACTTAGGATCAAATAATCCTAAGTATAGCAGACTGTACACAACGCAGGGAGGGTCAAGGGTGGGAATGAACGGATCGTACTCAGGTTGTCTCCCCCTATACTTAGGGTAAGATATCTCTAAGTATAGACAAGAAGAGGAGACAATGGAGAGGATCGAAACTTAGAGAAACTCGGGGTGCACACCCCCTATACTTAGGACAAAGTACATCCTAAGTCTGGAAAACTGACAACAAGGGTGGAAACTTTTTGATAGATGAAGAAAATAGGAAAGGAAAAGAAGAAAAGAAGAAAAGAAATTGACAGATGAAAGAGTGATATGGACAGATGATCTGTACAGCGGAAGATGGAAGTGATCACCATGTATGAGATGCAAATGATATGAGTCAAAGGACACATCTCATACCAGAAGGATGGGGGCAACGCCAATGGTCGGTGGATCATGATCCAGATATAGTTTCAGGCGTTGACCATTGACACGGAAGGTAGACGAAGATGACGGTTTGGATATGTCGATGCTGCCATTGTCATGTACCTTCCTAACCACATATGGACCTTTCCACTTGCTCTGTAACTTCCCTGGAAATATTTTCAGCCTGGAATCAAACAACCATACTCTCTGATCTGGCTCAAACTGTTTATGGCTGATGTGGGAATCGTGCCATGTTTTCACTTTCTCTTTGTATTGTAGGCTGTTGGAAAAGGTTGTATCTCTCAGTTCCTCCAGGGCTGCCAATTCTGCTCTTCTCTGTTCTCCTATACTCTCAGAATCTAACAACAACTCAGTAACTGCCCAAAAAGATTTGTGCTTGATTTCCACTGGCAAATGGCACGGCTTGCCATAGACGAGTCGAAAGGGAGATGTCCTCAATGGGTTCTTGAAAGAAGTCCGATAAGCCCACAAGACCGAGTCCAAAAGCTGTGACCAGTCCTTTCGGTCTGGGCGGACGACCTTCTGCAAGATAGTTTTTATCTCCCGGTTCGATACTTCGGTAAGACTATTAGTCTGAGGGTGATACAGTGTGGCAACCTGATGGTCAATGCCGAACTCATCTGCAAGGGCCCTAACCTTTTCATTGATGAAATGAGACCCCCCGTCTGAAATTAAGACTCTAGGTACCCCGAACCGTGAAATGATATTTCTTCTAAAAAATTTGCACACGGATTTAGCATCTGCGGCTCGGGCGGGGATGGCCTCAACCCATCGGCTGACATAATCAACAACGAGCAAAATATGCTCGAATCCCTGACTCTTAGGAAATGGGCCCATGAAATCAATCCCCCATGCATCAAAAACCTCACAGAAGTGAATGAGTTGCATGGGCATCATGTCTCTCTGTCCGCAGGTTCCCATTTTCTGACAGTCAGTACATCTCTTCACGAACTCATCAGAGTCCTTGAAGAGAGTAGGCCACCATAGGCCGGATTGAAGCACCTTCTGTGCTGTTCTTTTTCCAGAATGATGTCCTCCTGCCTCAAGCTTGTGGCAGTATGTGAGGACGCTATGATGATCTTCTTGAGGAATGCACCTTTTCCAAATACTGTCCCCTCCTTCATGATAAAGGACGGGATCCTCCCAATGATAAAACTTGGCCTTCGCCAGAAAGGTCTCAAGTTTCTGCCTGGGCCAACCTTGTGGAACTGTCTTGGCAACAAGATAGTTCACAATGTCGGCGTACCATGGGAGCGAGGTGATAGCCAAGATCGCCTCATCTGGAAACGTCTCTGTGATAGGTGCGCTGGGCTCAGATTCCTCAAGATTCTCCAATCTGGAGAGATGATCCGCCACCAAATTTTTAACTCCAGGCTTATCCTTAATCTCAATATCAAACTCCTAGAGTAGAAGGATCCATCTGGTAAGACGCGCTTTGGCATCCTTCTTAGCCATTAAGTACCAGATGGCGGTGTGATCAGTGTAAATTGTTACTCTAGATCCAAGAATATAAGATCGATACTTATCCAGAGCAAAGACTATGGCCAGCATCTCTTTCTCAGTCACAGTGTAATTCCGCTGAGCGGCATCCAAAGTCCGGCTGGTGTAGTGAATGGCAAAAGGTAAACCATCCCTCCTCTGTCCAAGCACAACCCCAACGGCAAAATCTGAAGCATCCGTCATGATCTCGAATGGGAGAGACCAATCGGGTGGCTGAAGGACAGGAGCTGAAACAACCATATTTTTTAGAGTCTCAAAAGATGCAAGACACTTATCATTGACAATAAACTCGGTGTCTTTTGTCAGCAAGTTAGTGAGAGGTCGGGCAATCCGACTGAAGTCCTGATTGAACCGTCGGTAGAAAACGACATGCCCCAGAAAAGACCGCAACTGACGCAAATTGGACGGTGGATTGAGTTTTCTGATGATATCCACCTTGGCCGGATCGACCTCCATGCCCCTGTTGGAGACGATATGATCGAGGACCATCCCTTGAGTCACCATGAAGTGACTATTTTCCCAAGACAATACTAGATTGACCTCTATCAGCGCTGAAGCATACGGTCTAGGCAGTCAAGACAAGCATCGAACCCGTCGCCATAGACCGAGAAGTCATCCATGAAGACCTCTAAACAGTCACCCACCATGTCCGAGAAAATGGACAACATGCACCTTTGGAATGTCGCTGGCGCGTTACTGATGAATCTCAGATTCACCATTCTAAGTCTCATTAATTAAAGCTCAAGTACCTCAAAATCAACTGCATTTCTGCATTTATTCTGCATAATTAGCATTCATGCATGATTGCATAAGAATTGCATTTTAGCATTAATTTCTGCATAAAATAAGAAGCCAAAAATCCAAGCCAAAAGTGACCTGTGAACAGCCTAACTTCCCCTATTTTTAACTCCTTCATGCTAACTCCGAATGCCACAAAACCACATCCACTGTGTGCACATCACTAACAAGAATAAATAAAAAATACAAAAAAATTATTAACCCAGGTAAGTGGACCAAAAACCCAAACCCTAGTTTCAGGATTTTCGGATTAAAAGCCACATATCGTCCCCATCCAGTGTCCGATTTGATCCTACTCACTTTTGAACTAATGCACATTCAATTACCTTCAAAACAAGACCAAGTTCAAGTGAATCGGAGTTCGTATGTGAAAGTTGGGTTTTGGGCCTCTTTTGTACAGTGCATTTTTCGCGGCTTTTGACCTTGTATTTTATGTACTTTTTTTTATTATTATTAATAGAAATCCAAAAAAATTAGATTAAGGTCTCTTTTATTTATCTTTGAGTTTTCCTTATTTTTCCGGACTTTTATCGTGTTTAAAAATGAAAAAAAATTAGAAAACCCAAAAATCAAGGTATTCTATGTACATGGGATACCCCAAAAATTCACTTTTCACATTTGACCGAGTTTGGCTTTGATGTCTTCATGAAAGTTGTAGATCTCATCGAGACGAGCATTTTTCGTGAAGAAACTTTTTCAATCCGGGGTCGTTTACTATTTCTTTTTGATTTTACAAACTCTTTTTCCTTTGATTTTTCTGGAGCTGACACGTGGCAGCCTCAGAGGCCGCCACGTGTCACTGTTTTTTAGCCTTTTTAACTTTCGTTTTTATAAAAAAAATTAATAAATACCACGCACGTGCAGCGCACGTGCCACCACTGCACGCGCACTGCACGTGCGCCCGCAATCCCCTTAACCCCTGGCCACGTGTCAAGATCGCGGCCGTTCGATCTCGGCCGATCGAACGGCCGCTGGCCTTCGTCTCTCCCCCAACAGAACCCCCGACTTCTCCGCCCTTGACCGCAACAACCTTCGCCGCCCGACGATCTCGCCAACCACCTCCGCTCGCATCCTATTTAATCGCCATCACCACCCCCGACCTCCCTATCCGCCGATAGCTTGAAGCTCGACGGCGGTGACAGCGCCGTCACCTCTAGCCGGCGAGATCTGAGGACCTCTGGTCCTCGACTGCAGTGCCTTCGCGGCGAGTCTGCCCTAGCTCCGGCTTCACGCCGTCGAGCCCACGACGTTCTTCTCCGACACCGCCAGCCGCCTCGCGACGACCACCGACATCGACCCTCTCCTCCGCCCGGTTCGCCTCCGCCTTCAGCCGGGCTCCGACCTTCGTCTCCGACATCCTCCGCTACAACGTCTTCACCTTCTCCTCCGGCCACCGTCAACGACTGTGATTTCGCCATCGCCTTCTTCTCGACATCTTCGCCAACAACTCCACGATACGCCGCCGCTCGAAGCTCCTCCAGGAGCTACAAGAAGACGACAGCCTCCGCCTCGCCACCTGCTCCTTGCCTCGGCCGGCCTTCGCCTCCACAGCCGCCGGCTCGCAGCCCGAGACCCCCCTCGTGCGAGGTACGGGCGGGGGGACGTCATCCAGCGTCAGCCCCTCCCCCCGGGTCACGTGCCCCGCACGTGACCGCGGGGGTGAATTGCTCTGAAGCCCCTGGAGGATCACCTTTTTACGTATCCGCCCCTGTCACCCAGAGGCACGTGCTTAGCACGTGCCTACTGGAACTTTTGCAGAAATATCCCGGCTCTTTCGGTAATTACATATAGGCCCTCTTGCATGTTTTATTTTTTATTTTATTGCATCTGTACCCCTGTCTTTGTCATCCATTATAGACCTCTATATTGCATCATTTTATTTATTTAAATATAGCATTTTGTTCATCTTTTAATCCTCTACATTTTGACATGCTGTGGACATTTTTGTGAATTACGGTTGATTAATAAAAATTATTTTGTGGAAATTGGAATATTTTGCCCAATCTGTGTTCGAAAATTCATAGTTAATTAACCGTGACTCTAAAAATTCCCCAAAAATCAGATATCGTAGGGATTGCTTTGATTAACATTGTGCCCAAAAATCTTTGTATTTGCATGCATAAGTTGCTCTGTAAAAATCATTTAGCACATTTCAGTACTTGGTTTTTAATAGATATTCAACCCCACATTTTTGAGGTCTAGGATTTTTCTAAGATCCATCACCTAGTGATAGATCTTAGATAATTTTAGTTCTCGAAAATAAGTAGGTTTAATATTTATTAAAATTAAATATTGAAAATCATTCTGTTTGCAATTAAAAATTCGTAAAAAATTCATATTGCATCTAAAAATTCCAAAAAAATTACAGTGCACTCATTTCATCGTCATTTACATTGTAGCCAAGTTTCGTATTTTTCGGACACCGTTTGAACGTATTTGATATTTTAGTCCCTAAAATAGGCCGAACTTGCCTTTTGCATCTCATATTGCATTGAAAAAATTCCAAAAAAAGACCGCCTTGAAAACCAAACTCAAAATTGGATAGACATTAATCTAGGTTGTTCCTTTGCCTCCTTGTGATCGACCTTGGGACTTGCCCAAGTAAAATAAACATACACCACGAGATTAAAATTGAATCATTATTTTGTGGTTATTTCTTGACTGTTTCCGATCGCCGCCTACAACGAACGACATTCATTAATTTCACGCACGAAGATTAAAAATACATTCTTAACGCGGCTTTTGCGGACTCGTCAGTTACATAGACCAAAGGGCATCCGTTTGAAAGCATACGTCCCAAACGGACAGGTGAATGTCGTTTTCTCCTGGTCTTCGAGCGCAATGGCCACTTGATTGTATCCAGAGTACCCGTCAAGAAAGCAGTAATGACTCTTCCCAGCTAGCCACTCGATAATCTGATCAATGAAGGATAGCGGGAAGTGATCCTTCTTGGTGGCCTCATTCAATCGTCTGTAGTCCACACAGACCCTCCAAGAAGTGGGCACTCTGGTAGCGATCTCCTCTCCAGACTCATTGATAACTGTAGTGATACCCGTCTTCTTGGGTACCACATGTAGTGGACTAACCCATTTGGAGTCGGAGATGGGGTAGATAAAATCGGCGCTCCACCACTTCGAAATTTCTTTCATGACAACGTCTCGAAGATTCGGGTTCAACCGTCATTGGAACTCACGCGACGGCCTAGCGTCATCCTCAAGATAGATGTGGTGGGAGTACAGAGCCGGACTAATCCCCTAGAGATCAGCTATACTCCAACCGATTGCCTTGCGGTTTCTTTCAAGAACCTCCATCAGACGAGATTCTTACTCTCCAGTCAAACCTGCTGAGATAATGACTGGGTGCATATCGGGCTCACCCGCAAGGAATCTATACTTCAACGACTGTGGCAGAGGTTTCAGTTATGGACAACTGGGATGTGGTAGATCTGGCTTCTGATATGTCTGTGTGAAGGCGACCATGTCTGCATGGGAGAACTCTCGCTCTGCATGAATTTCTGATGAAGGGCGGCCTACTGAATCATCAATAAACTGCACTGGCTCGCACTCTGTCATGATCGGTCACCGCCTTGGCTGTGTCCAAGAATGGACGTCCGAGTATGATGGGGGCATCAGTTATAGACTCAGGGATCTCCATGTCCAACACAACGAAGTCCACGGGGAATTTCAGGCCCTGAATAGTAACGACCACGTCTTTCAATAACCCCTTCGGCCTCTTAGTCGACCTATCAGCAAACCGAAGGATTGTCCTGCTCCTAAGAAGAGGACCAAACTCGAATCGGTCGAGTAAGGCTGCCGGAAGAAGGTTGATTGAAGAGCCGCTGTCTAATAGAGTACGATCAAACTGTTGCTCCTGAATCTCGCATCTGACATAGGGAGCTCCTGCGTCTGGTCGCTTGGCTGGCAGCTTGTTTTGAATGGTGCGGCAAGTGGAATGAGTGAGCACATGGATTTGATCTCTGTGGTTCCTCCTCTTCCTGCGGACGGTAGTCTTCTCCTTCAAATTCTTTTTGAAGAGGGGGATGTGCTCAAGTGCTTCTTGTAGAGTCAGCTGAATGTGGAATCTGTCTATCATCTGATTGCTGAACTCTACCTGCTGATCTTTTTTTGGATTTTCTCGTTTGTTCCCCTTCGCTCGGCGGAGTGCCTCAGGGAAGGGGATGGTAGGGGCCTCCACAGATGGAGGGCTAGGAATAGGTCCTTGTGCCTGTGAAGGAGGAGAATCCATACAATAATCATCATTCAACACATATGGATCCGCAATGTGAACAGAAACCTTTCCTTTATTCATATTTTTGTTTTTCTTTTTGTTACCACAGTCTATAGATACAAAAGGTGGTAACAACACAGAGGGAGGCTCAACAAAAGTAGATGTGGTGGCCTCAGTACCACCACCGGCACCTGTGTTCGCGGCATCAGCACCGCGCTCTGGCTCAGCATCCAAAGTGATGGCATCAGCACCACCGTCTGCAACTGGTATCACGACGGCCTCAGTACCGTCGTCTGGATCTCCATCATTGGTGGCCTCAGCACCACCGTCTTCCACATCCTCATTAGCAGCATCAGCACCGCTACTCTACTCCTCTGGCGCTCCTGGTTCAGCTGATGGTTGTCGCTCAGAAGAGGCACCGTCGGCTGGCATCCTACCGCTCCTAGTAATCACAAAATCAGCATCATATAAAGAAAGAGGTATGTCACTCAAATATTCACTAGGAGAGGTACCCTCTGTAAACTCTACCTGCTCAGACTTTCTTTTCAGATTATTCGGGTTAGGTTCAATCTGAGCGGGTATGGCAGCCTTCCCTTTGATAATTTCCCTCATCTCCTGTCAGAATTCATCCATTTCTTGCCTGAAGGATGCTCGTTGTTCGGAGAGCAAGCGGGCAAGTATCATCTAAAGCTGGGTTCTCAAAAGCTGGGGCCTGAGAACCGGATGGTTGTCCCTGCTGGAAATGAGGCCGATGCTGCTGTGGTTGATACTGGGTAGGATGGGGATAAGATTGCTGAGGCTGCTGTCACTGCCTCCACTGCTGTCCCTGATAGGCGGGACGAGGACCACTATGATACTGTTGCGGCTGGGCATACTGGGGATGCTGGTGTTGCTGCTGTTGCTGGCTGCTCTGCTGTCCTTGAGCTGGATTCTGCTGCTGGGATGAGGAGCCACCGTTGCCCCAACGGAATCCTGGATGATCACGGCGGATCCCAGGCTGAGGGTACCGATCGTACCAAATCCCATTGACTTCCATCAATGGTTCCTGCTCAAAGGAGGGTGGAGGTAGAACTGCCAGTGGCTGCTCCGGCTGATACACCACCATCTGAGTGTCTGGAGACGGCGGCTGTGCTGGGTAGTACTGTAGCAGTGGAACCGGCTCTGCTTGGATATGATTCACCTGGCGGTATGAGGTAGAGGGTTGGTTGGAACTGCTACTGCTGGGGTCAGCCCGTGACTTGGGAGGCTGCTGGGAATGAGTTTGTACCTCCTGTACGCAAAGGATCTGCGTCTTCAGGTCACTCATGGTCTTGGCGATTTGGTCCATCTGGGCCATGCCTTGCATCTGCTTCTTCTCGAGGATCTCGAGACGGTCCAGCTTCTCACTGATTATGCCCATGTCGGCTGCGGCTGATTCTGCTTAGGCTGCGGCTGCCGACGATGTGTTAGGACCGGCATCGATGTGGGCGATCCTCTGGAATGCTCCCGCTCCTTGCGGGGGCTTCTGCTGCGTGTAGACACAAGCCAGGGCCATCACAGTTGAATTTTCTGCCATGCCCTCGTAGATGGCCCAAACGTCGTCCTCACCCTTAGAAAAATATGACCCACCGCAAGAGGCGTTGACAAGCCCCTGCAGCTCCGGTGTCAGCCCACAAAAGAATCTCTGCACTAAATTGGGCTTGGATATGTCGTGATGTGGACACCGGTCGATGAGCTCTCGAAAGCAATCCCAAGCTTCATGAAACTTCTCATTTGGGATCATGACAAAGTTGCTGATCATCGCTCTAGCTGCATTAGTCCGTCCGAGAGGGTAGTATTTCTTCAGATACGCAGTCCGAAGATCTGCCCATGTGTCGACGAATTGCCCCAAGTGCTTGAGCCAGTATGCGGCTCTGTCAACCAAGGAGAATGGGAAGGCGATCATCTTAATCGTGTCCTCGGTCATCAACCGATCATGGATCGTGCTGCATATCATCTCGAACTCTTGGAGGTGGAGGTGTGGCTCTTCGGTCGGCAACCCATGAAATTTGGACAGAAGCTGAATGGTGTGGGGCCGAAGCTCGAAATCTCCATGGATAGGCGGGAGTCTGATCCACCGATGTGTAAGGGACGCTGCTGGGTTATGCAATTCTCGCATGATGGTCTGTGGCGGTCTCTCTGCATCGGGATCACCTCCTCCTGCATCAGGTCCTCCTCCTCCTCCACCGCCACCGCCCCCAGGTCGGTTTTCTCTCATCTGAGCAATTTCTCTCATAAGATCACCCATGAAGGTACCCTGGTCACGAATCTGCCTCTGCATGGTCTCCAGGGATGCAAGAAGTGAATTGTTGATGGCCGCCTGATCAAATAAGAACAAAGGGTGATCATGGTCATCCGGGTGCTCGCCTCTGTCTGCCATCTCGGGATTTTCTGAAAAAGCAAAAGAGGCCATCTCAGGTGCTGTTGAATGATCTGAACTCTGTAATGCACTGAATTCCGAAACTATTGGACTGAGAGAAGGAGAATGGGAAGGGTGGTCGAGGGGGAACAGAGTGGATGTAAACTCAGGCTCGGAGAGCAGACTCTCCGAGGTACTCCTAGATGAATGAGGAGGAGTGCTGGATAGCGGTGCCGACAAAGTCGGCCTAAGAGATCTCCGTCCCATCATCTTGATTATTGGAAAGAGCAGAGGTAATGCAGAAGAAGAGGAATGAAGGAGAAGCAAAATTGCGCACAATTGTGCTGTGTTTTTGATCTTGACCTATATAAAACTAGCAATCAAACACAAAACAGGGGTGAGTTCACCAACTCCACACATGAAGCCGTGAAGGTTCGGCTTTTATCTTGTCAATTTTAACTTGATTTCAGGAATTAGTCTTTTCACGAGTCCTTAGAGCGCTACGCCTAAAGGAGAGAGAGTACTGCCGGAAAAGTGTTCCTGTACTTGTCCTCCTCCTGTGTAACCTGTAACTTGCGCTTTTTGAGGTCCTTGTAACCCTTCCTGGATCCCTACTCAGCCAAAGAAATAGAGGGAGGAAGCCGATAGGCGAAACCGATACTTCGGATCTCGCTCGCAACGGAATCACCCGTGGGCGTGCAAGATCCTACTCGGACGCAGACGGTGAGACAGACACACCCGTGAAGGCGTGGCCTATGCTCGGTACTTCGGACAAGGTCGGTTCTCACACAATAGTGAGTCACCAATGGCGACCAAGCCCTACTCGCCTACGCACGATAGTAGCGCAAATACTTCGGAAATCCAGGCGATACACAAGGCAGCCACAAGTTGGGTTTTGGGCTCTAATCCTTACGAAGCGCTCACCTCACTTGGAAGGAGACCTTCCCATGCAACCTGAATACAAGTGAGGGTGTTACTCTCCCCAAACAATGAATTCAATTACCGATTTTATTTTTGGTCAAGGTTTTCTTAGCAGTCCCTTTTTTATTGTTTTTGGTGTTATCGCTTCTTTTGAGTCAATTCAAACAAGCGCCTAACGGTTTTGGTATTTTCTTGATCCTACTTTGTCCAAAAACAGAGGGAGAATAGAGTCGGAAAAGCCGTGCAAGTCGACACCAAGGTGGAAATCTCACCTTTGTGCCTAGATGATGGATGCAAAGTGAGAAGACTTACAGCGAGTCCCAGCTCTCTCCATGCGGGATGCAAAGCAGAATTTATAAACCTAACTACATGGCGGTATGCAAAGCGGAAATCGTCCTAAGATAGGCAATTGCTAGCGTGAAGAACCACAAGCTAACCACTAACCTCCAATCCTAGTGTCCGGTCTAGGCTCACCCCTCCTTCTCTCGACACAACGAGTTTAGGAGAAGCGCTTGGCGGGATGAGCTCGCGGCGCACGGATTGAGGGCTAATGATTAACTGTTTAATTAGTTTAAGTCCAAATACGATCTATAGGAGCATGCAAAGGTTATTAGTGTGTTTGGACCTATTCTAATCGAACAAGCAAGCCTAAAGCTAAGGGCTCAATCCACAAAAGAAATGGAAAATGAAAACAAAACTGGAAAATGACAACGGAAAACACGAGAAAAGCCGCGGTGAGCCCCCGGGTGAACAAACACCCGGAAATTAGGCCCGGTAGTCTGAGTGTCCAAGTCCTGTATTATTACAAATTAATCAGTCTCTCACAAAAAATAAAATGCAAGCTATCTACTACTCTCTCCCTCTCCTCCTGCTCTCTCCTGCCGGCTTGGCCAAAGAACAGCCGGCTCCACTTCCCAAGGATGCTTCGGATCCCCTAGGAGATCCGCCTCGCTCCGCGATCCCTCGCAAGAAGACAAGAAAAGAATGGTCAGACAACTCAATCAATATATATCAGAAGTGCAAGAGAGATAAAATGAAGCAATGGTAGACAACAAACACAAGCAGACAAAAAGATAAACTACTCGCTGTTGCTCCCCGGCAACGGCGCCATTTGATAAACACAGATTATTGGAGGTCTAAAAAGTATGTCTCACACAAGGTGGAGACAACCGAGGTCGCTGAGGTAACCAACAATAAACTGTATTTAATCAACAATTAACCCACACTATAGATCAACAATTAGAAATAAATGTGGAGTTAAAATTTATTTTTAACTCTGCACAAAAGATGTATATGACAAGTATGCAGAGAGTTCGAACACAGGGAGCAAACAAGGTAGATCAAAAAGATGTGTGTGAGTGAATGTGAGTGATGTCTACACTATGCAATGCATGAGTTTTTGTGGGTTTTTAATTTTTTATTTTTAATTTTGTATTTTGATTTTTAATTTTTCTAATTTTTATAATTTTATATTTTATATTTTTTTTCTTTTCAATATTGGAATATGAAAACACTATAATAAAAGAGAAGATAGAATATTAATAAAAATATGCAAAAATAGCCAAAAATTCAGAAATAAAATCTTTTTGGTATTTTTATAATTTTTTACTATTTTTGTGATTTATGGGTGTTTTTCAAAGTGTTTTTGGTATTTTTAAACACTGAAATAAACCAAAACAGTGAACAAGCTACTGGCTGGGGGTAAAATGGGAATTAAAAATAGCAAACATCCACAAAATTGTTCTAAACTAAATTTCAGATAAAGATAATAAAATATAGAAGAAACAGGAACTGAGTTTATATTTTTCTGAGTTTTCTTTGATTTTATATATTATTTTGAAGTTTTTGTGTATTTTTGAATTTTTAAGGTTTTTCTTTTGAGATTTTTAGTGATTTTTGGACTGACACTAAAATAGGTTAAAATAGACAGTAGGGATTTTTTTTTGAAATTTTTCGAGTTTTTTTAATATTTTTTGATATTTTCTAAGCTAGACAATGCTGAAATAACATGTTTTTGATTTTTAATAAATATGAAAATGCAATTAAATCAAAAACTAAAATTATGGCGTTAAAGTACAAGCAAACAAGAGCTTAAGTTTAAATTTTGAGAATTTTTGGAATTAAAATTAGGGTCCAAATAAATACATCAAGCACACAAAAATTAAAGGCCTAGCAAGGGCATATATGCAAATATCCAAAAGTCCAGGGGCATACATGCAATTTTCCACAAAATAATGAACTGAATATTTAATTTCCAGGACCAAACATAAATTACCAAAGCCGCAGGGGTGTCGGCGCAATTTTCCCACTAGGGCGCGTGACTTGCACGTGCCTGGCAAGGACTTAAAAGTAATTTCCACAAAACCCAAGGGCTTACATGCAATTTCTCCAAAAATTTAACACTGAATATAAAAATTCTGGTACTTGAACGAAATGCTAAAAAGCCCGAGGGCCTCAGTGCAAAATGCCCGCACCTCACGTGTACAGGTCACGTGAGGTGACGTGGCAGAGGACATATGTGTAAATAAAATAAATGCGAAGTTCTATTTGTAAATTTTACAAAATTTTTACACTACAGACGAAAGTTTGTAGACTAAAAAGTAAATACAAAATGCGCAGGGGTTGAGATGCAAAATACCCCTTGCGCGCGATCCAACGGCGGAGAGGATGCCACTTATCCACGTGGCGCGCTGCGGACGGCCGATGACGCTTCGACGATGCACGGCTGGGATTAGATCCTCCTTGGTTGATCCAACGGTCGAGGCGAAGGAGGATCGGACGGTGGCTGTGCAACCTGGAGCTCCTTCCACGATCCGACGGCGGAGATGCGATGACCAAGAACAACGTCGGACGCCGGCGAGGGCGAGCTTCGTCGCGCGAGATCTCCGTCCTCCGGTGGAGATTGGGCTTCAAAATGGACGTGGAGGCTCCTGACGGTCTCCTCTTCCTCCTGGAGGCTTCAAAAGACCACGGCGAAGGCCGTGGCGCTCGCTGGCGGCTGGCGGAGCTGGGAGGCTTCGAGACCTCCGGCGAGCTTCCAAAATCGACTCCAGGCACGATTGAGCGTGCGTTGACCTGCAAAAAGACTTAAGAGGTCCAGGGAAAACTGCCTGGACCTCTGGAAGGTGGAATGGAAGCGAATCGCGACAGGGTAAGGCTCGACTGGAGTTGCGCTCCGGCGAGGGAGTGGGTTTGGGTGAATCACACGATGGAGCTTCGATCTTTTTGAGGGGTTTTACTAATTAGACTAAGGCGAACATGAAGCAAATGAAAAATAGGGGAGAAGGGACCCTCAATGGCCGGAACCAGAGGAAGATGAGTACCTCGACCGCCGGTCTTGCGGGAGGTGGTGGAGGCGCCCTCGACCTCGTACGCCTTGGCTGAGGAGCTCGCGGTGGAGCTGTCACCTCCAGCAAGCTTCAGAGCACAAGAGAGGCGGAGAGGGGTGGACCAAGGGGACTCAAATTCAAATCGAAGGTGGCCGGCCGCATATATGCGGTTTGACTTCGAGCTGCAGGGGCTCAAAGAACTAAAAATCTGGAGCGCCTCAGTGATCCTCGGCCCAAGGTAATCGCATGGCGAGGTAGATCAAGGATCGAGGCTCGGATTTGCAGAAGGAATCATCACGAAAGAATGCAAGGTTCAGCCGTGAAAAAGCCAAGAATTTGGCTCAAAAACCAACTTCTGACACGGTGCAGGGGGGAAGGTAACCAGTTGACCGGGGTCAACTGGGGGCGCCACCTGGTTGGTCCACGTGGACCAACTAGGAAAAACCCTAAAAAATATTGTTAATTCATTTAAAAATAGAAAAAGGCTGAATTAAATTATGATTTTTTAATAAAAAATATTCGTCATTTTATGTAGTATTTTATTATAATTTTTAATTTATTTTATGAGGTATATTTTTATGAGTTTACTTTTTAACCCTTTATAGGTATAATACCTATATATTTTAGTCTTTTATTTTTATTCTGTATATTTAAATTTTATTTTCTTATTTCTTATTTTATAAAATTATAAAATACTTTTATACACATAAATTTATTTTTATTTTATTTTTCTGATATGTTTTGTATATTTAATAAAATATAAGTATACTTTGTATAGGTGTGGGTATAGGTATAATACCTAGGTCTTATATATACAATTATTTTTTTGTTTTGAGTTTTCTTTAGGTTTTTATTCTAATTTTAATGTACATGATTATTATAAGCAACATTTACAAAATTATAAAAAATATAAAAATAATGAATAAATAACAAATTGAATATTTTAATCTGTACAGTTGTACAATGAGGGTCCAAAACTCAACTTTCAAACCGTAACTCCGCCAAATGCGAAACCACCACCATTAAAAAGATTATTTTATTCTATATACAATTAAAGGTGACTTTGCTGCATTTGGAGTTTTCAGTTGTGAGATACGGGTCTGGGAAGTTGGGGTTCTGGATTTTTATTCAGACCATAACTTTTTATCTGTATATTTTTTTTTGTGAAATCAATTTTGTATTTTTCTTTATTTAATTATCTACAACTTTCATGTACAAAGTTTCTTTATTTGATGTACAAAAAGTGGAACAAAAAATAGGTCCTAAAATGATTAAAGAATGAATTAATAAATATAGGTATTTGACCCTTATCTCCCCCTACTTTATTCCTGGTCGACCTATTCATCAAGATGCCTAGGTCTCGGGGTTTTGGGTCATAAAATATTTACAATATTTTATTCTTTTTCTTTTCTTTTATTTATTCTATAATTTTGGCTTTAATTACAGTATTTTTTACACTAATTGAGTGCACATGCATGAATGCTAAGATTGTGTATTTAATGCTATTTACAGGCATTTGCTAGGGTTTTTGGTGCCAAAATGATAGAATAAAGATGATGAAATGTGGATTCATCACGTACCTTTCCCTTCTAATCACCCAACTGGACGTTACAATTTGTCATACCTTCGATCTACAATGCATTGTAGTTGTCAAGCTTCACATGGCACTGTCTCTTATCCATGGGAGATCCCAAGATCTTGAACTCTTTGTTGGAGAGAAATTTGTGTATCGCTCTACTATCTATCATGGATGAAAGGGTCTTCTTGTGTACCACAACATCAAGGTACACCAACTATAGATCTTTGTGCTCCATCCCCCATCTTTGCCTCTTTGCCCGACTTCAGCAGATACTAGCGAACATTATGCATCAACTTGAGGTTCATCATGTGTGCCTCTTCTTCAGAGTTCACCTCCATCATCATGGAGTTCAACTTCTCTCGCTTTTGGTGTTTACGCGTCCTAATTGGCCCATCACAGATGAAGTAACCCTTCCCCTTAGGTTGCTCGGTCTTCTTGGAGGATTCTATTTCCTCCCTTGGCGTCTCAGCCTTATTAGGCTTCTTGAACTTTTTTGCTCTTTTTAGGACCTCTCTTTGACTTCTCGATCTTTTCTTCTCCACAATGGGTTGGACTTTATAGTCAACCAACGCATCTGCCGCAGTGATGGCCGTCTGAAGGTCCTTCACCATTGCCTCGTAAGCTCCACATGAGCCCAAATTTGGAGACCCACCATGAAGTTAAAGAGTTTGTCTTGTTTAGATATGCTGTTGATGTCCAACAACAATGATGAGAACTATCTCACGTACTCTCGTATGGTTCCCATCCGCTTTAGCATTCGGAGTGCCTCCCTCGTTACCCAAGCAGTGTTGGTGGGTAGAAACTACTCCTTCAGTTCCTTCACTAACTCATCCCAAGATGAGATGTCTAGTCTTCCACTGGATGCACGACTCCACCATATCATTGTATGGTCGGACATGTACATCATCTCCACGGATACCTTCTCTGCCTTATGAGTCTTGACAGGTTTGAAATAAGTCTTGATAGGTTTGAAATACACCTCCATATCCCATAAATAGTTCTCCAAGTCTTTGTCACACTGTGCACCTGAGAAGGACTTGGGTTCTGGGATTCGCACATCGTTGGATCCATTGTCGTTTGCGATCACCTTCTTGATGATGTAGAGTTCCTTATGCAGCTCCTACACCAGGGCCTCAAGCTCCTCTGGCTTTTCCTCAAGCACCTTCACCACATCAGCTGAGCGTAGACTCCCATCGTCAACACATGACGACACCATGACCGCCTCATCCTCCAAACGAGCCAAGCGGTGGGCATGAGTACCTAGTATGGACTAGATCTCCACCACGACTCCCTCCAAGGTAGCAATGTGATCACCCTTGTCGGATGTCATCTCTTAAGATCTAATACTAGTTGACATAGGGGTAAAATCTCAACAATGATTTTTGAAACTAACATGTATGGTATTAGCTTCTCGCAAGCTAACCAGCACTCCCCAGTGCGTGTAGACATACACTGGCTTGCTGAATAAGCATGATACTTGAACAATCGAACATACAAACACTCAAGCACACAAGAGCAGTGATACTAAACTTCTTTTTATTATTAGCAGGAGGCTCTCTCAAGTGTGTTGTTTACAAATGAGCTCTAACCCTCCTTATATACACAAGTCTGGGTATACATAGGGATGCCATTGTTACATGTACAATGAATGCAATGACTCTTCATCTTTCGTAGAGACCCTTCGCCTTCTGAGGTGACTTTTCACATGCCTTGTCTCTTCATATTCTGTGTAATCCCTTCATCTTCTGCAACCAACACTACATCACCCTCTCCCCCAGCATGCCACATGGTCTGCCATGTCAACACATCATGTCATCTTGCCACATGATTACCGGCCCCCGTGCTCATACATTGGATGTTACAGCTCCACTCTATCAAGTGTCATCAGACACTTGTGTTGTGCGAAGGAATCCAATCTTTGACTGTTTGTGCAGTAAATCCAATCCTTAATTGTTCGTATACTCAGATGAAGTCCTCCAGAACTTTGCTGTGTGGCCACTGAACCGCACGTGCATGCGATAAACGATCTCGTACGCTACTCCCGTATCTCAGGACTTGGGGGTGTTACAATTGCCATCGTGTGCCAATGTTGCACCACATCGTCCCTTTACTTTTGAGTAATGAATTCCACCCCATGCAAGGCACCATCACACGCAGTCAAGGATGCCTCCCCAACCTTCCCCATGCTAGTTAGTGCCTAATTGGCACCTCCTCCGACCCCTTAAAAAGACATACCTTTCCAACCCGCATGAAGAACACAAATAAGAATCGTGTGGAGGAGATAGAGAAGAGGCCTCCTCTACAAAGTTCATGTTTTCTCACATCATCGACGATCCTGACACCCATCGTAAGCACATCGCAATGTCGAAAACCTTAAGGCATACCATTTGTATAGCCCAATTGAGAAGAAGCTCAACATGGGCATAATGATACCACCTACCTCTGCACGACTTGCTCCTCTCATAAGTAGTCCACATGCAAATCTATCCTCAATAGTGTGGGGATAGGGTTCAGAAGGGAAGAGGTGGCAATGGTGGCGGTGGAGTCGAGGGGAGGTGGGACAAGGAGGAAGAGAGAGAAAAGTGGTCAGGGATATGCCGACAACCGGGTCAGGGGTGGGGGAGAGGGGGAGGTGACATGGTTAGGGATGTTATCGAACCAAACTATGACGAAAGAATCCAATTAGAATGGTCACCCCATGTGCGATCCCCTCCTTCCACTCCAACCAAAGCTCCACCCCCTCGTTGGTTGCAGGAGTCCTCATGTTCATGTAGTGTAGTGACCACCACAAAGAAGAGGCATGGCAACTGCTAAAAAAGGTATCTGCCACCAATCAGAATGGCCTCTTCAGAACCCACCTTCCTTCAAACACATCCGAAGACCTTCAAACTGTCACAATCTACAAGATGAGGCTCCTTACCACTACCAAGAGCATTACATGCATCGTCATGTCCCACTCCTTCTCCTCTTCCACCCTCTCATTCTTGAACATTCGAAGAAGAATCCCATCATCTCCACGAGCTCCTTCACCTTCACATCCCCTTTATTTCTGCATCTCGATACCCAACGATATGAGCATGTTTGTGACATGAAGATCCCTTACGAGGCTCCTTCCCTTCTACCTTGAACCCATTCATGCCTTCTCCGTCGATATTCATTCCACCATTTCCTTTTCAGCCAATGCTTATGCCACCGATACCGCAGCTCCGGAACCCGACAATACCTGGTGTTATGGAATCACCTCAGCCTCCGCCATCATTTCAGTTCTCGTGTTTCCCGTTCCCCATGATTTCGACGTTCACATGCATTCCCCCATCAGCTCATTCGAAGGATGTAATTCCTTGATCTTCAGGTTCCTCGTTACTATTTGGACCGTAAAGTGGCACCATCCTCATATGATGCAACTCTTTAGGTATTGCGAACAAATGATGGAGGAAGCCCATCTGGTGGGAAGTACGGAGGAAGAGTGGAGAGGAGAGGCGATGAGAGATGATGGTGGAGTAGAGGACCTTGGAGAGGAAGGAGGGAGAGATACACCCATAGCTCGGATCCCCCACTCCACCTCCCTACGCTGCCCCAAGCTCTGCCCCCTCGCCATGCGTCGCCCAAAGCTCGGATCCCATCCCCCCGCACCACCTAAAGCTCTTCCCTCGTCGTCGAGCGCCGCCAATGTTAGAGGTCAGATACCTCTATCCCCTTCCCCCACGTCGCTCAACCGCCTCTGCTGTCCCTAGATTCGAGAAGCAGGTGGGTTTCATGGAAGGGAAAGGAAGAGGAAGAAGGGGGAAAGAATAGAAAGGATGGAGAGAGAGAGAGAGAGGAAGAAATCAAATTGTTGGGTTTGCTATGATTTGATTAACTCAACTTTAACTCAAACAAGTTAACTCAAGATGTGTCAAATTAAGGACATGGTTCGCAGTGTAAGATAGAGCAACTTTACAACGTTGAGGGGATAATAGTGGTTTTTACAAGGTCGAAAAGGTAATTTATAAGGATTTCAATGTTCACGAGGTAAAAATTCCCATATTTTAACCTTGAAACTTCTCATATGTACAAATATGAAGTTACACACATACATGTGCATACACTGAACTTGAACTTTAGTCGAACAAATACATGTTATTTTCATATTCGATTTATTAAGCTATATATTTAGAAGTTAATGTTTAATTTATTTAGAAATGAACAAACAACTTTTGAACTATTAATAAAGGAACTTTAATCGAATATGAACATGTTCAGTTTGATTATCATCCTTCGATGGAAGAGAAGGAGGAAGGGGACAATTAAAAAATAAAAATAAATACAAATGTAGGATTCGATTAGATTAACTACAAAGATTGGTTGAGTTAGTGGAATAAGATAACAGACGTGTCCGGATGTAAGGTAAGTCAATATCAAGCGGTCGAAGTATACTTCGAAAATATAAAGGGCTCAGGATATAATCACGAAAGCATACGGGGATTCGGGGGTAAATATCCCAAATGGCCAGTTATGTGAAGAACCCTAAATCCTTGACGTGAGACCGCAGAGCCCTAAATCCTTCGCTCTTGCTCTCTCTCGTGGCCTACGGGAAGAACGGGCGAGGGATTCACCGTAATCCGTCGTAGAGCAATGACGCAGAAAGGCGATCTTTTCAAAGGACAGAAGAAGAGGAAGAACATTCCTCCCAATCGCCACGGCAAAGCCCCCGCCACCCGCAAAGGTCTTGCTTCTTTTCGCGCCTTTGAAATTTTCTGCGGCATATGTCGAATTTTAGGGAACAGAAGTCGTGTTTTACTCTCATAGTTCCTCTTGCGATGCGAAAGATGTCGTTTTGATATGTGTTTCAGTTCAGTATTTGATGGTGTTTCGTGGTGATATTGCAGGAAAGCGATTCTTGAAGCCGTCCAAGATCACGAGAGAGATGGATGCTGATCGTGTATGTTTTCTTTTCTGCTTCTGTTTAGATTTGTGGGTTGCTGTTTTGTTCGTGGTGCGATTTGCATGTCAATTGTCAAAAACTTGATCTCGTGTTAATGGGGCGTGAATTGGTCGTAAAAGTGTGAGCTTGTGCTGCGCAAGTGGCATATGGCTCCGACAACTACTGGAACTTGTCATCTTAGGAGTGTGGGTACTGCTGAAGTATGATTTTTTTAAAGAAAAAAGGCAATTGATAAGGTTTGCACCATGCTCCTTTGGGTGCAAGTTATATTGTTCAACCATGAGACTATTCAAGTGTGTTCCTGTTTAACTAGATTGCTTCTACTGTTCTGGTGCGATTGCCGGCATGCTATTTTAGGATGGTATGCATCTTGGTCATGGGGCGGACAAATTGGAGTTACCCGTCCACTAGTTTCTTCATATTTTGATAAGACTATCCCTATGTTTTGCCTTTGGTTCGTGTGTGAAACTATTTTCTTGAATCGTCGTGAGTTATAACCCTTGTTTTTGAGGAATTATCTTAAAGGCTGGATGCTTGAGCAGATACTTGGTCTGGATTATTGGCAGCCTTAAGTGGAGAATCGGGAAATTCAGGCTTTTTGGTGTTATGTGAAGTAACTTGTGCAGATTGACTTCAATGGATTGTAAAACTCAGATTTACATCGACAATTTTATTTGCAGTCTAAAATGCGAGGAGAACTTTTTCTGATGACTTTCGAGTTTACACACTTGAACTTCTTAAAACATAGGTTTTTACTGGACAACTTTTTTTACTATCAAATCCGATTTTTTGCGGTTCAGGTAACTGCTTTTACTAATTTCAAAAAGATGTATACATGAGAGCACTCGAAGTAGAGTTGTAACCTTATGTGAAGAGACGTTAAAAACTAAGCTATGGCCAAAGGAAACTTTAAGAAAGCAAAAGTATGGTAAGCATGAATATAGGTGCAGCCTTACGCGAAGAGACTTTAAAAACCAGCTATGGCCAAAGGGATCTTTAAGAAAGCAAAAGTATGGTGTGCTTGGAAAATAGATGGCTGAAACATAGAATAACTAGACGAAGTCCTTAAGTGTCCTAGAACTCAAAGTAGGTACTCTGAGATGCACTTCACCCTTGTTGTAAACCTTCTCTTCTTGGCTTGTGGTGCTTGTTCTGATTAAGCACTTTTTTATTCCAGATTGCGTTAGTCCTGTCACGATTCCTCATTCTATTTTGGAATTATGCAATGTCATATTTGAATCATGCTATATGCATGATCCCATCCTATCTATCATTTGACTCCTTGAATTCTCCATTTCTTCCCTCTTCAATATTTATCGTTGAACCTACAACAACAACAACAACAAAGCCTTTTCCCACAATTAAGTAGGGTCGGCTACATGGATTCTTCGCCACCATTCAGATCTATCTTGGGTCAATCTCGGACTTATATCCAAAAAACTAAGATCCCTTCGTATAGTCTCTTTCCAACACTTTTTGGGCCGTCCTCGCCCTCTCTTAGCCGGCTCAACATCCCAACATTCGCATCTCCTAACCGGTGCATCAGTTGACCTTCTTTGCAAATGACCAAACCATCTTAAGCGGTTTTCTCGCATCTTATCCTCGATCGGAGCTACACCAACTTTATTTCTGATTGCATCATTTCGAATCCGATCTTTACGTGTATGTCCACACATCCATCTTAGCATTTTCATTTCTGCTACAACCATTCTCTGCACATGTCTATGGTTCACAGGCCAACATTCAGAACCATAAAGCATAGCAGGTCTCACGGCTGCTTTGTAAAACTTTCCTTTAATTTTTAAAGGAATTTTCTTATCACAGAGAACAACGGAGGCTCCTCTCCACTTTAGCCAGCCTGCATTTATTCTATTAGTAACATCTCCATCAATTTCCCCATCATGTTGCAAAATAGATCCCAGATATCTAAAAGAATCTCTCTTTTGAATGTTATCGTCACCAATCTTCACCTCGATTCCTTCACCATTGCTTCCATCAAAAGTGCATTCCATATATTCCGTCTTAGCCCTACTTATACGAAAACCTTTAGTCTCCAATGCATGTCTCCAAACCTCAAGCTTCTCATTTACTCCATCTCTAGTCTCGTCAATCAACACAATATCATCAGCAAATAACATACACCAAGGTAACTCATCCTGAATGTGACTTGTCAACTCGTCCATAATCAAAGTAAAAAGAAATGGACTCAAAGATGAACCTTGTTGTAAACCAATGTTGATATCAAAATAGTCAATCTTCCCTGTCGGGGTTCTTACACAAGATACAGCCCTATCATACATATCCTTTATGAGATTAATGTATAGGACATGTACTTGTCTCTTCTCCAAAACTCTCCACAGTATCCCTCGTGGGACGGAATCATAAGCCTTCTCCAAATCAATAAAGATCATATGGAGATTCTTCCTTTTAGCTCTATAAATCTCCATTGTTCTCCTCAGCAAATGGATGGCTTCAATAGTTGAGCGACCTGGCATGAATCCGAATTGGTTTTCTTTTACTTGGGAAACTTGCCTCAACCTTCTTTCGATCACACGTTCCCAAATTTTCATAGTGTGACTCATCAGCTTGATACCTCTGTAATTTGAACAATTTTGAATGTCTCCTTTGTTCTTATACAGAGGCACCACGATACTCCTCCTCCAATCTTCAGGCATTTTCTTGCTTCGCCAAATAACATTGAATAGATTCGTAAGCCAAGTCAAACCACGCTCACCTAAAACTTTCCATACTTCTACAGGGATGTCATCTGGTCCAACACCTTTCCCAGGTCTCATAACCTTCAAAGCCTCCTCTACTTCTTTTCTTTGTATTCGTCTATAGCATGCACGATTCAAGTAACTTTCACTACTAGCTAGATCACCCAAAGTGATCTCTCTATTTCCTTCTCCAATGAAAAGTTTATGGAAGTACTGCTCCCATCTAGTCTCTATATCCTTCTGAGTAACAAGCACGTGACCTTCCTCGTCCTTAATGCATCTCACTTGAGAAAGGTCTTTGGTCTTTCTTTCTCTTGCTTTGGCCAACCTGAATATATCCTTTGGCTAACCTGAATTTATCGTTGAACCTCCCAGGACAAAATGCTACCTTGGAACTTGGAAGCCCTTCCAAATTGCCTCTTTCTTACAAGAGACACGTCTGTGTCATAAAGCCTTAGAAATTTTCATGCTTTTCAGAAACGTTTGGCTTATTGGACATCATTAAATGGTTTAATCTATCAAAGCAACTAAGAAATATGACCATATTATATTATTTTTGGATTTTCCCTGTTATTGACATGTTTATGGTTGACTGAATATAAGTAATTGTTTTGCAGTGGATGGATCGTTCTAGGGTAGAAAGATTTTTTTCTAATCTGCAGTCTAGGAATATGCGCTAAAAAATGGTTAAGTTGTAAAGCACTGGAATTGTACTTATACATAGCACTGTTTGGATGATTTTCCATTTGGTACCGACAATTATTATTTTCTCAACTGATAAATTAATGTCTGCATGCATGCCATGCATAATGTATTACTTGTAAATGAGTTGGAAAGTCAATAAATCTCTCTGTTAAGTCAAAATAAATCTTTGTTCTGAAATGCAAAATTAATGCGACGGGAGGGGATACATTCCCTGCCATATACCGTGCTTGATCTAGTCTCTGAGCAGTTCCTGGAAGGCAGTATGCGTATTTTTAGCACTTAGCTTTTCTCTGCTGGGCGCCTAATGAGCCTTTTACCACGTCAATGCATTTTTGGGCTCTTGGCACATTGGGAAGTCCCCTACTTTTAAAATCTTGACGAGGAGAAATCCTAGATTAAAATAAAGTTGTTAATAAGTAATGATCAAGTCATCACACCATATTTATTGATTTATACAAAGATTAAATCATTATTGACCAATTATAAACTTTTAAAACCCCTTAGCATCTAACCCTGACCAAAGTGAAAGACACATGGTTAACTTAATGATAGCATGCTTGCAGTGAATGCAAAATGACATCCAACATTATTTTCAATTGAAAGTCTAAGGCGTATAAACACTTAGATAATACAAACAAACTATTGGAGAAAACTATAATGATCCTAAATATCTTACTAGGCTATAAATATAGCTTAAGTAGTTGCAATAAAACTAATTACATAGTTAATAATCCATCTCACAAATGACTGTTACAGTCAGTAATCTATCTTGTAAATGATTGTCTCCTTTGCATATATGTCTTAACAACCTATGGAAACAGATAACATGAATAGCGCCAAGAGGGGGAAATCAGAAATGTGTTATATGTAGTGTCATACCCGCTGGTGTTAGGCGATATTGATGACATGTCAGTTGCATGCACCCAATAAAGGCAGCATGTCCCCGGATGCGATCATCACCCTTGAAAAATGGCTATTCATATGTACTTACATCACTTGCTGAGAGCACGACATGTTACAGGGGCATGCTGTTGGCATATCCCAAGATATTGAGATCAACCATGTCAGTTTTTGATGTTCACAGTTGAATGATTGTTTGCAAAGTTTGAGCAATAATTTTTTTGCGTCAACTTTTTATATACATGTTATTTTGTGATCTTTTAGCAGTGGTAAAAGATAGAATAAATTGGAACAATATCCATAAATAATTTTTTTGTTCTGCAAGTAAAAATGTATCATGCTTTTACCTCAGATTTTCTATATGCATGTTTTAATAATCTGTTTTTAGTTTTAGACTAAAAAATAGATAATTCTGCTGGACCATTCTCCACCTGACGTTGTTCTTATACAGCAACCCCCCTTAACTGGAAATCTTTGTGCCCTATTTCTGCTTTCTCGTCTATGAATAAATTTATCTTTTTGTTGTCTGGGAGATCAGGAAATCAGCAAGTTCATCAATCAGTGCAATGAGGTAAAAGCTGCCACAATGGCAAACAAGGATGGTGGCCAACTTTGTATTGTAAAGCTTCCTGCACAACCTTCGAATGATTTAAAGAAACAAGAAGAGACGAGCGACGCTATTGCTTGATCTTACTCAGGAGGAATATCCTATTTACGTTGTTTTTGACTTTGTAACGTATTGGTTCTTAGCTTTATTGTAGCAGTATTCGTGGATTAGAGAACTTGTGGAGGGAAATCAATTTTAATGAGTGTGTTTTTTTTAAAGATATATCAATGATACTTATATTGGACAAGCAACGAACTTACTCGGATGGATATCCTTTTTGTGATGTATAAACCGAACTTTCATTGAATTATCATTTGTGGTAGTGTATTATGTCAACCATGTCAGTTTTTGATGTCCAGAATTTCTTGGCTGTTTATATATCTGCAATATTAGTTGGCATCTGACAAGACCTTTCAGATTCGGCTGGCTAAGTGGGAGGGAGAGCCAGATGATGTTATGACCAGTTCACAACACTTTGGGTAGGGACTTAATATCGAAAGGGACAGAAGGGTGAGGGAGACGAGCAGCCGAGTGTTCTAATTTTTTTCCAAATGGTATTGGTCGGTCCGGTATTAAGAACATCTGTTTATCTTGCATTTAATAGGAAATCCTAGAGTTTGTAGGATAGGAGGAATCTTGATTTTCAAGTTCTAAATCTTGTATGCCACGAGGAAAGTAACTTCTTGTATGGTAATAACAACAAAGCTTTTTCCCACAATTAAGTAGGGTCGACTACATAGATTCTTTGTCTTCATTCAGATCTATCTTGGGTCAATCTCGGGCTTATATCCAAAAAATTAAGATCCTTTCGTATAGTTTCTTTTCAACACTTCTTGGGTGGTCCTCGCCCTTTCTTAACCGGCTCAACATCCCAACACTCGCATCTCCTAACTGTTGCATCCGTTGATCTCCTTTGCAAACGTCCAAACTATCTTAAGCGGTTTTATCGCATCTTATCCTCGATTAGAGCTACACCAACTTTCTTTCTGATTGCATCTTATCTTTACGTGTGTGTCCACACATCCACCTTAGCATTTTCGTTTCTGCTACAACCGTTTTTTACAGATGTCTATGGTTCACAGGCCAACATTCAGATCCATAGAGCATAGCAGGTCTCACAGTTGTTTTGTAAAACTTTCCTTTAAATTTTAAAGGAATTTTCTTATCACAAAGAACAACAGAGGCTCTTCTCCACTTTAGCCAGCCTTTATTTATTATATTAGTAACATCTCCATAAATTTCTCCATCCTGTTGCAAAATAGATCCTAGATATTTAAAAGAATCTCTCTTTCGAATGTAATTGTCACCAATCTTCACCTCAATTCCTTCACCATTACTTCCATCAAAGGTGCACTCTATATATTCTGTTTTAGCCCTACTTATACGAAATTCTTTAGTCTCCAATGCATGTCTCCAGACCTCAAGCTCCTCATTTACTCCATCTCTAGTCTCGTCAATCAACACAATATCATCAACAAATAACATACACCAAGGTAACTCATCCTGATTGTGACTTGTCAACTCGTCCACAATTAAAATAAAAAGAAATGGACTCAAAGCTGAACCTTGATGTAAACCAATGTTGATGTCAACATAATAACACCAATTAGTCGAGTTGTAGCTGATTCTTCTCTAGCGAGTGTTTTGTTCTTTGATGTCTTCTGTAGTTGTCCTGATTAGAATGTGATAGCGTCCATCTACTACGGATGTGATCGGTATATCACTACTATTCTAGGAAATAATAATCATGACATGTTAATTCCTTTTTATGTAATTTTTCTTTTCATTATTTTTCCTCTGGGGATTCTCCTCTATAGAAAGGTGCTCATGGTCTCTGGATAAACATTTCGCTCATTTTTTCCGTGTAGTTTTAGAGCGGAGGCTCATGAACCGAGCTATGGTATCTTCTTAACACTCTAATCCTTAGTCATCACATGTTGCCTGCCGTGTGAAGCAATACCAACGTGTGTAGGTAGGGATGAAAACGGTCAGATACGGATACGAATATAAGTATGATCATATCCTTATCCATTTTAAAATACAGATAGGAATGTGGATACGAATATTGACGAATGTGGAAAATATGTTACCATATCCTTAAAAATGAATACGAATGTAAAACGAATAAGAATCGGATACGGATAATAATAAAAATATTTAATAGATTAACTAAAATATACATGTTTAGGATGATTTACACATAAAATAGATATAACATATATATATATATATTAATTTCATAAATACTATATCAACAATGGTGAATGCAATCATAAAATATTGTTACACATAGCTATAAATAAATTTATCACTATACTTATGTACGAAAACGAATATATGAATACGAATGCGAATATTAGCGAATATCAAAGTGATATCCATATCCACATACATTTTAAAATGAAAACGAAAACGAATATCAAAATATGTATAAAACGAATACGATAGCGGATTGGATACGAATATATTCACATTCGTTTTTATCCCTATGTGTGGGTCACCGCTGATGCTTCCGTGTCTAGTGCACCTAGTGGAAAGAAAATAATGTCAACTAGGACCACAATTAGGCAAGAACTAATATAAAGTAAAAAATCATAAAAATTCTAATAATAAATATGATGAAATTAACCAATTATCATAGAGATCATACAACTAATGTACAAGTATTTTGGAGAACAGAACATTTTCCTAGCATATTTGAGGGGAAGAATCCAACATAAACAACTGCAAGGCACATCCTACAGACTTGGGATACCACAATAATAATAATAACAACAACAATAGTAATAATAATAATAATAATCAAGATTCATAAAGTCGGTATGCAGCAAGGTTGCAGAAGTTGACAGTCCGTACTCGGTCGTCAGGGTCACTGACTAAGGATTAATCGGTAGTCGGGGGAGTAATCGGATTTAGTCAGGCATTAGTCGGTTTTGAATTTTTTTAATTATTTTTAATATATAAATCAAAATTTCATACATATACTATCATTTATCTTCATATTTTTAGCTATTTTAATATTTTTAAGAGCTTAAAAAATTATAGCAAGAGAAGAAAAAATGAACCAAGTTAAGATCAAAATGTTTGGTACATAGCACGGGCAAATGTTCAAAAACACATACAACATGTCCAAAAAAATAATACAAGTGGAAAGTAAGACAAGTCAATCGACTCAATCCTCAATGTCATCATCCAAGTCCATCTCTTCTTCGTCGTCGTCGTCATCATCATCATCTTCGTCGTCATAATCGTCTTCGTCGTCATCTTCATCGTCATCGTTGTCATCGTCATCGTCATCGTCATCATCATCGTTATCATCATCATCTTCTTTTTCTTCTACATCATCATCATCATCATCATCATCATCATCATCATCATCATCATCATCATCATCATCATCATCTTCTTCTTCTTCTTCTATATCATCAAGATGTAACTCCTCCTCGTTCTCATTCATCGGCGTAGCATTGGAGCTTGAAGATGACGCTCCCCTGCTAAGGTCAACTCGTTGGCTCCTTCTCGGTTCCAAATTATCTTCAGCACCACTAGCATGTGCTACATCACCCCATGTCAATCCGAAATCTGGAAAAACCTCCTCATCATAAGCATCGACACATCGGTCCATTCAGCCATGTATGCACGATAACGAGATGAGAGAGGATCTTTTTCTTTCTCAACTCGACGTTCCTGCAGGTTTGAATTGAAACAAACATACACACGATCGTTCAACTTCTTCTTCTCCAATATGTTCCTCTTCTTGGTATGGATCTGAACATCAAAATGCAAAATTTAAATTTATATCAATTACTATGTTATAGTTTACTATTAGTAATCAAATTTGGTGGGCGGAATGGAGTCATTACCGAGTCAAATGTACTCCAGTTACGCTCACATCCGGAGGATGAAGACGTCAAGCTCAAGATCTTGATGGCCATGGCTTTCAAATAAGGCATGTCATCTCCATGATTATACCACCAAATAGCTATTTAAATAGAGAATTCGTTAATATAATATAATATAAAAAAAACTTGCCAAAGAGAGAATTGTCCGGCATGAAATACCTAGATCATAATTACCGTCATTTGTCATCCTCTGTCTTATAGCTAAAGGCTTGCCAAAATCATCGTGACCAAGTCTGTATGCTGAAAGCTCGTCCCTGATAATTGCATCTAGTATATCCAAATCTGGATAAAATCTTTCCATGCACTCCTTAAACCCTCTCCTCACCAAAATATGCGGATCACCACGAGACTCAGTGTAGAAGAAAAATGGGTTCAAGTAATAATCTGCTAGATGCAATGGAGTATCGAGCCTCCCTTTGATTTTGGAGGTAACAACATCCACAAAAAAAATGTAAGATGACTCCACGCCATTGAATGATGCAATTATCTTCCGTTTGGCATCTTCAAGCCCTCCATACATAAAGTCCATGGATGGACGTCGATCTGCATCAACAACACACAATAAACGAACCAGTGGAGTGAAAAATTGGATGGCATGTGTGATGTGGTTCCAAAATGTAAGGCTGAATACAATGGAACTTGCTGCTTCTCCCTTCTTGGTCTTGTACCATTTGCAGTTCCTCTACTCTTCTAAGGAAAACATCAATCTAAGCTTGTCTTTCTTCTCATTCAGGCTCTCAAGAGTGAGAAAAGGGGTTGCAAATCTTGTTTTGCCGGGCCTTGCAGTGTCTTTCTTGTTGGTGAACTTGCACATCAAGCTTAGAGTTTTGGTGTGAGAGTATATAAACACCGTAAGCCTCTTTGCCTTTGTGACTGCACTCCTCACCTTCGTCTCTCTGCTTATCTCCTCCAAAGCAAGATCAAGAGAGTACGCGGTACATGGAGTCCACCAAATCCATGGATATTTAGTGAGTAGCAATCTTCCCGCTGCTACATTGGCAGATGCATTATCCGCCACAATCTGAACCACATTATAAATGCCCACTTCATTAAGACGCTCATCCACCAGCTTCAAGATGTATTCCGCGGTGCGGGCCTCATTTGAGGCATCTATGGACTTCAAAAATTAAGTCCCCAAGATGTAATTAACACAAAAATTGATGATGCTCCTTCCATGCATGTCCGTCCACACATCAATCATCAAAGAGCATCCTGTCGACTTCCCCGTATCACGATGACATTGCAAGTCATCATGCATTTTCTTCATCGCATTCTTCAGAAGTGGACCACTAAGCTCATACCTTGTGGGAGTCTTTAATCCAGACCCATACTTCCCAATCGCCTCCACCATCTGCATGAAGGGCTTCGTCATCAATGCATTAAAAGGAATCACTGATGTATATGCCCAGTTGACTATATACGGGGTGACCCTATCACGATGTTCTTTGGAGAATGCATCTTGTATGTTCATATGATGTGATGGTCTTTCCAATGCAACATTCTGCTCCAAGGAGTCGGATACTCGTGATCTCTTCGCTGAACCCACATCTCCAGTGATATCAACATCCTCTCTTAGCTCTTGAATATCAATGGCTTTTTGGCTCTTCTTCCTTGCAACGTCATCAAGATATGTGATCTTCTTCTTCTTCGTCTCTTCATCCACCTTGGGACATTTAACCACGTAGCCCCTACGGTGTGCTAGATGTTACTTGAACCTGTACACACCTCCCTTGACGACCTTCTTGCACAATCTGCAAGTAACTATATTCGAATCTGCACAGTTTAGAAGATAATCATATTTCCATGCAAGATCAGTTGATCCTAGCGGCACGTAAAAAGAAAAGTCGCTACCAGAAGCGACGTTCGCTGGAGGTGTATCCATCTACATAGTCACAAACTTACAAATTACTAATCAACAAACACAAAGCTAACCAAACTTACAAGTTACTAATAAAAAACTCACAAGTTAGCCAATCAACAAACACAAAGATAACTAAACTCACAAATTGAAGTACCTAAGTTACTTAACCATCATACAAATCAACAACAAGTATCTAAATTAACAAACATTTGCAATAAGACAATAAAATAATATTATATATAAGCTACCCAACATGCCTTCATCATGAAAAATTAAAATTTTACTCTTAAAATAATCAAATTAGAAGAAACCGTAACCTAACAATGGAAAAACTAGTAATAAAAATCGAAGAAATAACATCTACGATCAACCTACAAATTAGAAGAGAAAATATATCCTAACAATAAAATCTAAGATTATCTTAAGCAAATCTAAGCAATAACATCTAAGATCAACCTAAGCAAAAACAAAAAAAAATGAAGAAAACCTAACATTGTTATTTGCTAACAATAACATATTAACATCTAAGTTCAACATCATCAACCTAAGCAAATCTAAGCAATAACATCTAAGATCAACCTAAGCAAAAATAAATTTTTTTGAAGAAAACATAACCTAACATTGTTATTTTCTAACAATAACATATTAACATTTAAGTTTAACATCATCAACCTAAGAAAATTAGAAGAGAAAATATAGGCAAAAATAAAAAAATAAAAAACCTAACGTAAACCGTGATTGAGTTGGCGGGGGAGGGGGTGACGCCGGTGCTGGAGGCTAGATGCTTCTAGGTGCTGGAGCCTAGAGGCGGCGGGGGCAGCGAGGCACTGGAGGCGACGCCGGCGACGCACTGGAGGCGGCGAGGCAGCGCGGGGTCGGGGGTATCACGTACGGGAGTGGGGTGGGGGGGGGGTCGAAGGGTCGGGGGTCTGTCGAGTTGAGTTGAGGGTTATTGTCAACAATAACCCTTTAACTCAATACACGGATCCAATTCTCAAATCCTCTATGCAGAAATCAGCCGATTAAGCAGCCGCCTAGACCGATTACTTGCCCGACTAATCGGGCTCAACCGACTATTGGCCGACTTTGCCTATTCGAGTCTAGTACCCACCCGAGTCACATAGTCGGACCGACTAGTCAGCCTAGTCGACCGACTTTTGCAACAGTATATGCGGTATTTGTTCGGTCAGGTAGTCTGAAGCGAGTAAGCGAGCATGCGGAAGTATAGGCAGACTGTGCGGTTTCTACTATTTTAATTAAAAATAATTAGCAATATAATAATAAATTCAAATATTATACATTTTATATTAAAAAATATAAAATGTAAGTATTATAATGTGATGATTTTCAACCCAAGGCCGAAAGCATTTCCAAAGTTGTCAATTTAGATGAACGAGTGGATCATAAGATTCATAATAAAATATCTATGAATGACAACTTAAAAAAGGTTCATAACAACTAAAAAAAGGTTCATAGTTCATACACAAATAATCAAACTCCTAATCTAAATCATCAAAAACAATAGGAGGAATTTCATCATCGCTGTCAGTGTCTGAATCCATGATAAATTCTTCTTGCTCCTCCACACTCGATAATGCATCCATGTTCCTCTGGCTCCTATGCTGCACCAATTCATCTGCTCCACTTGCCTCGGCCACCAAGCTCCAAGTTAGTCCTGAGCCTTGAAACACCTCTTCTTCGTCTTCCTCTTATCCAATCCACTCACTTACATACATCCTATCCTTAAAAATAATTGGGTCTCTTCCCTTCTGAGATTGTTGCTCCCTCAATTTTGAGTTGAATTTCACAAAAACCAAGTCATTCAGTCTATTGGTTTCAACTTTATTCCTCTTCTTGGTGTGAATCTGCAATGCAGGTATTCAATGTTAATTAATTAAACAAGCATTAGTCTAATCAATAATTGTAAATCCTAAATGTGGTAGCCTACCACTGCAAAAGAGCTCCAGTTCCTCTCACATCTAGAAGAAGAGGATGTTAGCTTCAATATCTTCATTGCCATCGCCTTCATGTATGGCGTCTCACCATCAAATAGAGACCACCAATTAGTTAGAAGGAAAATTAAAGTCAAACTCCTTATTCTTTTCATGTACTTAAAATATGTATAAAGCATATATTAGAAATGACACATGCTACAACCTAGATCGAACACATCTTCTTTGACGGATCTCAACTTGATAGCAAGGATTTTCCAAATGTACCTTCTCAATTTTTTGTAAAGAACCATTTCTTTTGTTGTGACGATATCTTGTACGTCCAAATCAGGATAAAATATCTCCAAGCAATACAAAAATCCATTTATGACAAAGCTATCTTCAGAAATAGCTTTATCATCATCCCTATAGAAATAAAAGGAGTTGAGATAATAAGCTGCAAGGTGAAGCGAACTATCTAACCTCCCTCTCGACTTTGAATCAAAGACATCAATGTACGTCTTATATGAATGCTCAACGTATTTAAAAAGACTCTTTATCTCCTTCTTTGCATCTTCAAGCCCTCCATACACAAAACTCAATGATGGCATCCGATCACCATCAACAACACGCAAGAGATGAACGAGCGGGGAAAAGATCTTCAAGGTTAAGGAAACTTGGCTCCAAAATATTGTACTAAGAACAATTGATCCAACAATTTCACCTTTCTTTGTCCTGTACCATTTGCCTGTCTCCATTCATTAGAATAAAACATCAATCTCAACTTCTCTTTTTTTTTTCAAAGACACTTTGTAGCGTGAGAAAACAAGTGGTAAATCTTGTTTGCCCCGATCTGATTATCTCACCCTTTTGGGTAAAGTGTCGCATCAAGCTGAGCATCTTTGCATGGTTGTAGACGAAAATAGTCAGTGTTCTGGCCTTTGCTATGCAATTTTTGACGTTCACCTCCTTGCCAATTTCTTCAAGCATGAGATCTATACAGTGTGCATCACAAGATGACCAAAATATGTTTGGATATTTGGTCTTGAGGAGCCTCCCAACCGCCACATTAGTAGAGGCATTATCGGTCACAATTTGCAGAACATTGTCTACTACAACATCCTTGATGCAATCCTCCACCAACGATGATATATATATATATATATATATATATATATATATATATCAACAGTATGAGCATCGGCTAAAGCATCAACAGACTTCAAAAAACATGTGCCCAAACTACAGTTAACGCACCAGTTCATTATGCTTCTTCCCCTCATGTCGGTCCATACATCTGTCATGATGGAACATCCACTTTTCTTCCATGCATCCTTGTGCCCTTTCAAAAATTCTTTTGTTTCTTCTAGCTCATCCTTCAGCAAAGGCTCTACAATTTCATAATAAGATGGAGGCTTGTAGACACTTCTGTATTGGCCAATTGCTTCGCACATGCGTATGAAGGAGTTCTTAGTCACCACGTTGAAAAGGATATCACATTCATAGAAGAATTTGGCTACATATTTGTTGACACACGTACGTTCCTCATTGGCTAGTGTTTCCTTGATAACGGATTGGCGCATTGTGCCAAGTGTCCCAATTTCATCGTCAGATGATCATGTTCTTTTCCTAAGAAATGTTCCTTCACGTGGTGTTGCGGTAGATCCCGTCGCTCTAATAACAACCTCCTCTCTCATTTCTTTCAAAGTTATAGCTTTCTCGTTCTTCTTCTTCATAATTTCCTCAACGTAATCACGTATCTCCTTCTGCACTTCAAAATCCACTTTAGGACATGATTTGCAACTCCCTTTGACGTGACCAAGGTGTTGTTTCATTTGGTTAATTCCACCTTTCAAGACCTTTCCGCACAAGTGACAAGTCACGTAATTTGGATCCATCTTCTCCATGAGATACCCATATTTCCATCCCGGATCGGTAGATCTGAGTGGAGTAGAAAACACATGTTCCACAACATGTGTTGGTTCCGAATCCATGATAACTAAATTCATGTCAAAATAGTTAATAAACTAAAATTTTATATCAAATCAAGACCTAAGCACAACCCAAACATATAATGTTAGATGATAATTATTCATCTTCATTTCCTTAATATCATTTATCATCTTTGTAACTTGTATGTGCTAAGAACCACTAGCATATCTAAAAAAACTACATTGTTGCTGATTGTATGTCTATGTAAAAATTGAATCCATGACTTCATAGAAAATAAAAGAGTCACCAAACGAAATGAGTTGAACTTAACCATGATAAATCACGTATAGTTTTTTCCTTTTATTTGGATATATACTCCATCTTCTCCGCAATAATAACATCTTCAAGAAAAGCTAACTTGAAGTCATGTAGTAACATCTTAAGTAGACAATGCATTATGCCGAATGTTAGTGATCTTGTTTGTTTAGTGGTTACCAACGTCGCGCTGGCGGAGTTGAAGATTTGCGGAGAAGCATCAACACGCGTCGGAGTAGTATATGTCTCCTAAGAAGGAGGCGGAGCAGCTTGCGCACAGAGAGAAAGCAGCGGAGAGCAGTCTGCATCATGGTGCGAGGGCGGAGGAACAACCTGTGGCGCCATAGAAATGGCGGAGGAGCCAACTCGAGGGAGGGTGGAGGAGAAGTTTCCTTCGCTAGGGCTGGGAAGGAGGGAGAAACGTTTCCTGCGAGAGGGTTTCGTCTTGCGAGAGGGTCCTTCGCTAGGACTGGGAAGGAGAAAAGAAATGGAGGTACAGTTTTAGAAGAAATAAATCCATGAATTTTGGGGGAGCTCTATTACAAATTCGGTCGCATATGTGGCATACTCAGGCTGCATATGCACTTTGACCGCCTTATGTCCGCATATCAAATACCCGAGGCGTTTGATTGCCCGAGTACGCATATGCGACCGCTTGGGCTGCCTTTCTGATCACTGATGATGATGATGATAATAATAATAAATCATGCTTCTTGTTCGACCAAATGATGTGCTTTGCTTTTTGTATATCAAAAGATAAGAAACAAACTTCTTTAAAGTGAGAAGAATGGCATCTTAATAACACAACATAATTGTCTTGGCAGAATTTTAAACCTCATTCAACCTCTTTTCTACAAGGGAAAAGTTCTTTGGCTAACTAAAATCATGGTTTGAAAAGACTAACCTCGGTGTGGTCGAGGCGGGACAAGGTTTTGTACCCTCGAGGTAAATGCCTCAAATGGTATTGACAAGGCATGCGCCTCAGAAGGTTGAGGCTGTCTGAGGCGTTCTGTGAGGTATTTTCTGGATTTTAAAGATTTTTTAAGGATTTACATCATCTTATTGGTAGTTTTAGATGCTTATACATGTTTATTTGTTTAAGATACAAACATACAAGATGAATGCTTGATATTTTAAGTCTCTTCATGATCATATTGCACATTAAACTTGTCTAATTATTTCAATAAATTTTTGGGATTTCACTTTTAAATACACAATCCACAAATATCAAAGAAAAGCTAGTGTTAGGAGAGATGACATAACGAGAGACACAACGTACTAACGAAAAAAGATAGATTCAACTAAATGTTGTCGTATATTATATATTAGTCGCATAAAATATACATTTCATCAAAGTACATCTAATTCTAATTTTTATGCACCATAATATTTTTTTTGTGAAAAATATGTTATCTTTGATACTTTAATGACAATTATAGCCAATGATTGCCTTTTTGATGGGGCAAAAACTTAGTAGAAAGGTTTATGGAATTGACATATCCTTTCTTTTCATTATATTGTCTTCATAATTGCATCATATATTAGAATGTTATATATTATATATCTGTCAGATTAGATGATTTCATCAATAAATATATTTATTATACCTTTTTTAAGTAATCTCCTATACAAACTTAGGCTTACGACTCAACCACCCTCACCTCCAGGGAATACAATATATCAGCTATAACTAAATGGAACTTGTGGAGGAGAGAATAAATTGTTGTCTTGCTCCTTAGGAGAGAGCAAAAAAGGAAGAATCACACACACACACACATATCCTCAAAGCGTTACATGACTCAAATAAATTAGAAAATACAAAAAGTCCAATAGTTGTAAGAGAGCTTATGGAAGAGAATGTGGATCATGTCTTCTTCGGTTGTTCATTTGCCCGACAAGTTTAGACCTTCATGCCAATCTCTTGGTTATACACATTCTTTCAAGAAGACATTTTAATTTGGACCATGCGGTAGCAATGTAATAACATGGGTGTTGGGCACTGTTGCAATATTTGATCGAATATTTTTATTTTGTGAGGCGATCGAATAAAATATTGTTATTAGGTCAATATCCGATCCAACCTTAATATTCCCGAATATACGGCCCGTATCAAACCAAATTGGTCTACCCTTCTTCACTCATTCCCAAATATAGCGGACTCTCTTTTTCCCAAGATGTCCTTTCAGGAAGGGATTCCTTTTTGAAAAGCTTGGTCGTTATAGTCTTAATGCAATATGATTTTCATTGATTCAGTTTTCAGTTTTTTATCTTCATTTATATATTTATTTTAGTATATCCGTCAAACAAGTATTTAATGTATAACAAGTACTTCATCATGAGGAGTTTCTCCTCTCCCTGATTATTGTCTTGTGTTCCTCTTTATTTAATGGTGATTTTTGTATCTCAATATTATTTCGAACAATGATATCTTCCTCCTCTTTTGATCGTTTGCAAGAATTTCTTCTTCTGTTTTTGAAGTACTGACTTCTCCTTTAAGATTTGCTTGTTTGTTCTTATTAGCTCTCTCTGGCTCATGTCTTGTTTTACCATCTTTTCTTGTTTTTTGATTGATGTAATCTTCATCCAGATCATAAGTGATTTTCTTGGTTGTTGAATTATGGTTCATCTTGGATATCAAATGAAAACAATTTTTATAATTGAAATGACCTATTGCATCGCAATGATTGCAATATAGGGGGAAGATTTCTTATCGCGTCCTGTCTCAACTCGAAATCACCACATCAAATATTGATCTGATGAACACAAACACAATGAATAATTATCATTATTTTTTAGATGTAGGGGGTAATTTCATTCAGTTTTAAAGCATGTTGTTTATATAACATTAAAGATTATGGGTACCTGAATGATCCTTATAAGTAAATATGTGATCCAAAACTTTTTCAAATAAATGAATTTAAGTTTAGAACATTGACGTCTTGAGTATATAGTCCCATCCATTTTCTTGTGCTATTAGGATTGAGGCTTCATCCTCAAGTCACTTTGATACTTGCAGGTGAAGCAACATAACCGAATATTTGTGCTATACAAGGACAACACAAATAATAGATGAAATCATCGAATCTATTGAGAAATCAGAAGCATAATCATTTTCCATATATACTCGATACTCTAGAGAATAAGAACAACTCCTGTCAAAACCATCGGGATGCTATTCAATGCCAGCACTTGTAGACAAGAAAATTCACCATCAGGGATAAAATCGAGCATCAGAATCTCAACGCATGGAGAGTACACCTTCGAACCCCAGATCATCATAGCATCAACATCTAAATATAATCATCATCTGAGCGCCTGAGATCTGAGCCAACTTCAATTGAAGAACGAAAACTCCTGTGCATGGAGATCAAGATTATCTATTGAAGCCTCATCGATCAACACCTAGAGATCAGGTTGATGTGACATTGTTTGCCGTGAACGACCATCTGAGAGCAAACAACTCTTATGTAGATTCGATCAGAGCATCTCTGATCTCTGGGGCATTTGGAAAGATCTAATTTGCCAGTAGTAGATTTTTTTAAATGATTTTATCACATTGTAAGTTGTTACATATGTTATGATATGTATGGTGATATCAATATAACAGTGTATAAAATGAACTCAAATGATGTCATTGTACAATGTGAATGGATGCAATGATTGTCATTTATTTCTTGTTGAGTTTGGCTCTCTAGTTGTAAAGTGAATGCCACTTGTATCGACCCGTCAGAGTCTTGTTTTCATTATTTCAGACAATGTTGAACATAATTTTAATACATTAACACATGTAATTCCTGCAAACTATGGTCAATGATGACCGTTCTTTTAATGAGTTGAACATTTATTTTATTTGGATGTAAAAATTTATCTAATACAAATGAAGCATACATAATGCAGAACCCATATCAAATCTGCAACAAAGGTGGAATCTCTCAAAGATGTAACAGAGAAGACACTCATACCATAACTCATTCCACTATACAAAAATCTTTATTTTCCTACAGAAGGGTACTTGTGTGCATTCATGAGAAGGAACATATAAAAACTCTCTAAAAATACAATAGAGAAGACATTAGCATCAAAGCTCACTCCATTATACAAAAATCTTCGATTTCTTATAAAAGGATACTTGTGCGCATTCATGAGAAGGAACATACAAAAACTCTCTCATATATGCAACAGAGGAGACATTCATATATACCATAAGAACTTACTCCATTATACAAAAATCTCTGTTTTCCTACAAAAGAATACTTGCGAACATTCATGAGAAGAAACATACAAACTCTCTCTCATATATGCAATAGAAAAGCTAGTCGTACTAGAACTCATTCATTATAAATAAATCTTTGTTTTCCTACAAAGGGATACTTGTGTACATTCATGAGAATGAACATACAAAAACTCTCCCATAAATGCAATAGAGAAGGTACTCATTGATAATCAGGGAGATCGAGGGTCGTACGGTTTCACAAGGTGAAACCGTAGTCGATGTATTGACCGCTCAAAAATCCCTAATTAATCAACAATGAACCCACAACAATATGAATCAAGCAATGAAAGACAAGTGTGGAGTTAAAATTTATTATTAACTCTACATAAAAGATGTATAGGTGTAAGTATGTAGAGGTCGAACTCAGGGAGCAAGCGGGATAGATCAAGCAAGTGCAAAGAGTGTGATGCGATTAAGTGTCTACAAGAATGCAAATGTTTTTGTGGGTTTTTTAATTTTTAATTTTTTATTTAATTTTTAATTTTATATTTTTATATTTTCTTTTTAGTTTTCTGATGTTATATTTTCTTTTTATATTATATATATATGGTTTTTATATTTTCTTTTTCAATAATTAAGTATATATACAATATAAGAAAAGAGAGGATAAGGTATTTATAAAAATAAGTAAAAATGCTCAAAAATCAGAAAATAAAATGTTTTTGGTCTTTTTATATTTTCTACTATTTTTGTGAATTTTGGGGATTTTTCAGAATATTTTTGGTATTTTTAAAAGACAAAATACAAGATAACAATGAATAAAGGTTCTGGTCGAAATTAAAATGAGGGTTAAAAAAAAATCAGTATCCAAAAATCCTCAAATTAATTTTAAAATAAAGTAAATAAAATAAGGAAACTACAGATCTTGAGTTTGCAATTTTAGGATTTTTCTATGATTTTTTAGATTTTTAGGAAGATTCTTAGAGTTTTCTAATTTTTAAGGTTTTTGTTTGAATTTTTTAGTGATTTTTGGAGTGACACTAGAACACACTAAAATAGACCTTAGGTAAATTTTTTTGGAATTTTTCAAGGGGTTTTGATATTTTTTTGGTATTTTCTAATGCAAAAAGTACTGAAAATGCATGTTTTTGATTTTTAATAAATATTAAAATGTAATAAAATGCAAAATAAAAATATATGCGTGGAAGTACAATACAACAGGAAGCTATGTGATTTTTTTGGGATTTTATTAGAGTTAAAATGTTGCACTAAATAAATACAAACATCTAATAAAAATCACACAGCTGGCAGGGGCATAAATGCAAATATCAGGAAGTACAAGGACCAATGTGCAATTTTCACAAAAGTTTTAAACTAATAAACGAAGTTCCTGGATTGATTACAAATACCCAAACCCAGGAGAGGTTCGCTGCAAAATCACCAAGCCCACGTATATAAACACGTGACATAACAGGGGTATGGATGCAATATTACAAAACACCAGGGGCATACATGCAATTTGTCCAAAAATAATACACGTGATATTAAAGTTTCTGTACTAAAGCTAAATAGCAAAACCCGAAGGGGGTCCAGTACAAAATCACCACACCCCACATGCACAGATCACGCGAGGTGACGTAGACTGGACTGAAATGTAAATAAAGGAAAATACGGGGGTCTTACTGTAAATATTACAAAAATATTTGAACGACAGATGAAAGTTGAGTTCTATTTAATAAATACAAAAATGCGGGGGTGTCAGATGCAAAATACCCCTCGCGCGCGATTATTTACTCCGGAGATCGGTGGTCTTAAGTTCCTCACAAGGCGCGAACTTAGTCGCTGAGTCGACCATACAAAATCCGGAATAAAACAACAATTAACCCACAATAAATATATGCAATAAATATTCAAAAATTTGGAGTTAAAATTTATTATAACTCTACATGCAAATGTGTATAGGTGTAAGTACAGGTAGAGGTCGAACACTGGGAGGCGAATGGTTGTATGTGATGGATCATTCAATTATTCAATCAATTGTTCATGTCCTTTTATTGTTTTAGTGGGTTTTGGGTTTTGTAATTTTTTTTATTTTTTTGTTTTTATAATTTTTTATTTTTGTTTTTATAATTTTTATTTTTTTTATATATTTTATATATTTTTTTATTTTTAATTATAGAATATAGATATGTATATTTTTATATGTATATATATAAAGATATATATATATATATATATATAAGAAGAGAGAGAGAAGAGTAATATAGTATATATATATAAAGGTATAAATACTAAATATATACATAGATATAATTTTTTTAGCTTTTTAATAATTTTCTAATTTTTTGTTATTTTTCTGAAATATTTCTAATTTTTATGTATTTTTAATTTCAAAAATGTCCATAATATAGGACTAAATAATTAGCCGAATATAATTTGGGATCTAAAAATATAAAATAAACTCCAAAAATTCCCAAATTAATTTTAATACATTAATAATAATATATAAATAATTAGAAAAGAGAAAAAATGTATTTTTGGGATTTTTAAGGATTTTTCTATTTTTTTGTTGGATTTTGGAGCTTTCTGATTTTTTTTAATTTTCTTTTTCATATTTTTAGGTTTTTTCAATTTCTGGACTCAATATATATATAATTATACCATATATAATTTTTTTGGAGTTTTTCAAAAACATTTTCTAATTTTTTTTGTATTTTCTAATTTAGACAGTACAAAAATGGACTTCTATTTCATTTTTAATAATTAGGAAAAATTCAAAAAATGTGAAATAAAACATGTGCGTGAACAAGCATGGCATGGAGCATCTATCCTAATTTTTGTGGATTTTTAGAAGCCACCTAGGTATTTATAATAAATACATAAAGATACAAAAATAAAATAGCCTGGCAGGGGCATTTTTGCAAATAAAATAAATGACAAGGGCACAGGTGCAAAAATCCCTACTGAAATAAACATTTATTTAAATTTTTAGAACTAATTTACAATAAACAAAAACCGCCAGGGGTTACATGCAATTTTCACGCGCCTCACGTGGGACTGCACGTGAGGCGCGGAAGGACCTAAATGTAATTATAAGAAACTCAGGGTCCTTTCTGCAAAATTTACATTTATTTATAACGTGCTAATGATTTTACAAGATTAAAAATTAAATACAAAAAAGGCGGGGGTGGAATATGCAAATTACCCCTAATAGGCGCGCTGGCGAACGCCTCGGATTACTTCACTTGACACGCGTCACCAATCCAGTGGCCGATACCGCTTCGCCTATGAAGCGCTAGGATTAGATCTCCAGGCTGAGATCTACGGTCGTGGCATTGCTTCATCGGACGACTTTGGTTTGAACTGGGGCCTTCGTCTTCATCCAACGGCGGAGCGCACACGTGGAAGAACAGGGAAGAAGACTCGCCGGAGCGAGCTTCTTCCGACCAGATCTCGCGCCTCCACCGGTCTTCGCCGCTCCTGAAGGTCCAAAAAGCTTCCTGGCAGGGTCTTCTTCTTGTTGGAGGTCTTAGATCGGCCGGAGGTCGCCTGGAACGCCGCCACGAGCTCGGAGAAGGATGGCAGCTCCATGTACCTCCGCCTGCTTGTAACTCGACTCCTGTTGCTTTATTGCGCACCTAACATGCACATGAACGAAGCTCGGCTCGAGGCGGTGCTCCTCGGCCCAAAACTGAAGCTGTTAGCATAAAGAATGGGTGAGGGCGGCGATGCTTCGGCGATGCGGAGGAGGTGAGCATCGATTCGTGGATCCAGATGCGAATCCGGTTGGGCAAGGTGGCTGGAGGGTGGAGAAGGCATAGGGGAACGAAATGAGGGTGAAGAGGTGGTCGGAAAACAGTCGGGGAACGATGGAGAAGTCGCCGGAGCGAAGCTCCGGCGAACTTCGAATCGCCTAAATTAAGCTAATCTATGAACCTACATGCGAAATAAAATGCGGAAATGAAATGCTGGAATCGAAATCTACCTAGAAATATAAAAAGCGCAGCTCTTATACCTGGGGGTCTCCAGGGAGCAGGGTGGTCGCCGGAGCGCCACCACGACAAAATTTCCCTCCGCCATGGCTGAATCGAGGTGCTGGGAAGCGCCTCCTGTCACGAGGGCTCCACCAGGAGCTGATTCAAGCTCAAAGAAGGGGATGAAATTGGCCAAATTCGGCTGAGGAGGAGGAAGCTTTTATTTATACACATTCCCGAGGACCCCAAGTAACCGACGATTATTAAAGAATTGGGCTATGTACAATGGATCTAAATGATCGGCGGGGATCATGGATGAAGGGAGAGCAAATCTCGTGAAGTGATTGTTGTTGATGGAGCGATAGATCGAGCGGAAAAAAGGCAAGAAATCGGGGGAAAAGATGGTTCACGTCAAGTCAGGCGGCTGGAGGTCAAGTTGACTGGGGTCAACTCGCGGAGGGACCTGATTGGTCCACCTCAGCCCGCTACAAGACAGAACAGTAGTTTTATTAAAGAAAAATTTATTTAAAATAGTAAATGATTTTATTTATTTTCGAGTATAAAATAAAAAATGTTTATTATTTTATGTAGTATTTTAATACGATTTTTTTTATTTTTTTGAAGTATTTTATTACGGTTTTATTAAAATATTGTATTTATAAGTGTATTTATTTATGTTTATTTTATTTTGTCTATTTTTATTTTATTATTTTATTTTCTTATTTTATAAATTTGTAATTTATTTTTGTGAGTATAAATATATTTTTATTTAGTTTTTATGAGTTTATTTCCATTTTTAAATAAATGTGTTTATGTATATGTAGGTATACTTATAGGTATTTTACCTATATATTATATACATTTTATTTATTGAATGAATTTTATTTATTTTTATTTTGGATTTGTATTCTTAATAAGTTATATATAATATATGCATTATTATAAAAATATAAATGAATAAAGAATAAAAGATTGTTTTTCCCCTTTTATTTATGTACCTCCTTTTCATAGGTATTTTGCTTATATATATTACATAGACTTATTTTATTTTACAAAATATTTTTGGTTTTATTCTAATTTTAGTATGTACATGAATTATATACATTATCTACAAAATTCTAAAAATATAATTTTGTAAGAATAATAAATATTGAATAAAAAGAATATTTTAATCAGGTATTATGGACAAGGGGGACCAAAAACCTAACTTCCACAGATGGACTCCAAAAATTATGAAACCAATTTTATAAAATAGTTCTTGGAATGCTATATACAATTAAAGGTGAGTTTGGGTGATTTGGAGTTTTTATTTGCAGGATATGGGTCTGTGAAGTTGAGATTTTGGCTTTTTATTCTGTGTATAAAATGTACACTGAGTCTTATTTTTATACAAACTCAATTTTGTAATTTTATTTACATTATTATCTACAACTTTCATTTACAAAACTTGTTTATTTGATGAATAAATAATTATGTACAAAATAGGTGTCAAAAATGCATAAATAAGTGAATAAATAAATGAAGTATTTATTGTATGATTGGCCCTTATCTCCCCCTACTTTATTCCTTGTCGACCAATTCCATGCTGGCCTTGGTCTCGGGGTTAGGATCATAAAATATTTGCAATATTTTATTCCTTTTTCTTTTCTTCTCTTTATTCTATAATTTTGGCATTAAAAACCTTATTTTATGTATAATTAATACAATAAATAATAGGTGCTAAAATGTACAAATTGATGCTATTTACATGCATTTGCTGGGGTTTTTAAGGCCAAAATGATAGAATAAAGGTGATGAAATGGAGATTCATCACCCCCTATACTTGCCTTTGCTAGTCCCTAGCAAACACTTATGCAATAAGTACAAAAAGAACAAAGAATAAGAAGAAAAGAAAAAGCAAAAATAAAGAATTTAAAGAATAAATTGAATTGATCATGATTATTAAACTCATCTGTACAAAATCAATGTTTGGAGCTCAGGTTAGACCTTGGGGTGAGAATGTGTGTGGAACCTAGTCGGGAACTAGCTCTAAAACACAACAGCCTTCGATAGTCACAGAACTCGCTTCAACCCACCTCAATAGCCTGGTCAGAACCAGTCTACATCATACGTAAACCCTTATAACTATGAAGCTGACTTGTACAGTGTAAGTGATAGTGGCTCTTCCCAACTGAAATGACAAAGAGACTAGCTTCTCCAGAATGACAACCCAATGATTCCCTAATCCAACAACTCTTTCCTCGAGGAGCAGGGTATTCCCTTCTAAGTTCAAGTGGCATCCAACTCAAGAGGAGGAGGTAGAGAAAAGAATGGACGGTAGCCAGTGTAGCTACCTATCCTGGGATGCAAGACCAGTGTAGTCAAGTCATCCAGCTGCAGGCTAACAAGGTGTAACTTTGATGCTCAAGCTTGCTTATTTTCTATATACATACTTTACAGACATTTTATTTTTTTTACAGGCCTGACCATTTTTTTTCAAACATACTATTTACAACAGCATTTACATAAGGACTTTTTCCTCTTGAGCCAGAAGACTATCCCTCTTTTGAAGCTTTATCGCAACCCACAGTCTCCTGTCTTTAGACCTCATGGCTATTGGACCAGGTTGGGGTGCACTTCCCTCCCTAGACAAGAACAAATGTTTCCACCCGTGTGCGTCTCAGACTGGAAAATCCAACCCCCTCACCACTCCAACTATTTCTTTGTCCCCTGGACTGGACCTATGTTGTGTTGAAACTATAGGACTCCGAGTTGAGCCAAGTGAAAGGTGCAAGTGTTCAAGTTAGGTCACAGCCGACAAGAGTCGTGCGTTTGTTTCGAAAAGTTCTAGTTAGTCCACTGAGGTGACTTTAACCTAGCCCTGATTTCTCAAAGAATTAAGTCTGAAAGACCTGAAGTACCTTAAACCTAGTCCCCGTAAGGTTCCAGTGCAGTTAGGTGCAGTAAGGTCCAACCAAGTTCTAATCTTTGACTTTATTAGACTAGTTCAATCATCAAGCTCAATCAAAGAATAAGAATGCTATGCAAATGCTATTTACAAATATGCAAAGAATAATGCAATTTTTCAAAGAATTTGAAAACAAAGAGAAGAATTTTTACACAAAGAATTTTTGCAAATAATTTAATTTTGGCACTCAATATATACAACTATTTACACGGGTATGCCGCTTTATTTCGCAAGAATTAAGATTTTACAATATAGTTTTTATTTATAAGTATATATGTACACTTGTTAAAGAATTTTGTTTATTTATTTAAAATAATAATATAGTTTTTTAATTATTTATTATATGTGACTATTCCTCAAACTTATTTGACACAAATTTTTCAAATAATTTTTGAAAACTATGTCCAAAATAATTTTTACAATCATTTTTACAAACATGTACACACATTTGAAAAATCATTTTTGCAAACGTTTTTCAAAACAGTATATATAGATTTTTCAAGATATTTTTGCAACCATTTTTCAAACCATTTGCAAAGTATTTTTCAAACATTTTATTTCACACAAAGAAAATAAATTTTTACAAGCCACATATTTTTACACAGGTTGAAAACATGTAACAAAACGTTTTCAAAATAGTCTTCAATAAATGTTCACAATGATTTTCAAACTATTTTTCAAACATTTTGCAAAAAACATTTTCACCTGATTTATTAATCAGTATATACAAAAAGAATTTGAGGAATAATCACATCTCTTTTTATTAAGCATTTTTAATGAATTTAAAGAATTTTTAGCCATATTATTACAAAAGTACGAGTTATGGCTAAAGTATATACATATTATATACGACCCCCCTATACTTAGCTTGAGCTATGTCCTCATAGATCGAAAAGAAAAGAGAAGACATAACTCGTACTGAGTATAGACAAGTCTAGAGAATAGACGAATAAGAGATGAAGGAAATAGAACTTGACCGCTCCCCCCTATACTTAGGATCAAGTAATCCTAAGTATGGCAGACTGTATACAAATCAGGGAGGGTCAAGGGTGGGAATAAATAGATCAAAGAATTAACAAATCAAGGGTGCGCCCCCCTATACTTAGGACAAAGTACGTCCTAAGTACAGAAAACTGACATAAAGGGGCGACACCTTTTATTTAGATTCAGAAGATAGAAAAGGAAAAGAAGAAAAGAAGAGATATATACAGATAGATGGAAAGATCGTGGAGAATATACGCATCACTCCCCCATACCTAGGGTGAGATAACCCTAAGTATAGGCAAAAACAGGAGTGACGAAAAAGCGCAAGGAAAGAACAACTCGGTGTGTGCCCCCCTAAACTTAGGACAAGGTATGTCCTAAGTGTAGACACAATGATGCGGCGATAGACTTGGAGCACACAGAACATACGGGAGAAAGGATGAAAAAGGCACACATATATACAAGCGGTGAAGAACTGGTGAAGTACAGGACGGTATCTAGTAAGCGACTACCGTGCTCTTGTCGTCGTCTCCCTGTGAGAACGAGGAAGCAGTCAGAAGGTGAAAAGACACCCGAATCTTCAATCAAGTGGGTGTCAGCTAGCGGGGACAATCAGATCAGAAAGTAAAGATATCCGGTCCGGTAGCATGAATCAGTCAATTGGCTCGAAGGATCATCATGAGGGAACAGAGCCGATAACATAAGACAGGGAGGAAGAAAGAGCAGTACAGACTCCTCCGGTCAATCATGGTCTCAGATTGATATAGAAGATAGAGAATAGGAGACATCATGGTATCCGATGATGGTGAGGTAGAAAGATCATAAGTACACACCGAATACCGCAGGCCATGGCTCAACCCTGCGAGGGTCCTCAAGGTGAGCATAATCAGAGAATAATCAGAAGACTCGGCTCCGTGCTCCAACAGATAGGAGACACAACCAGGGAGGAGACCGGGTAAAAAGCTCAGAAGACTCGGCTTCGTGCTCCCACAGATAGGAGACACCAAAAATAAAGCCGAGTACCTACAAGGTGATGTACCCTCCCGCAGATAACCCTCGGGGAGTGGTACATACTAGTCAATGAATAATCAGAACAGAAGCTCACCCTTCCGAGGGTCGTCAAGGAGAGCGGGCTCAAAGGAGCCTGATCCATCAGACGGATCGTAGAAACGGTCTCGGTAGGCGACAGATCAGCTACCAACAGAAGAGACCATGAGATCAAGAAAGTGTGGCAGCGTCCCGGAAATTTCCCTCGGGGAGCGGGCTGCCAACTAGTCATGGGAACAACAGATACCAGAAGCTCCACCTTGCGAGGACCATCAAGGCGAGCAGACTCAAAGGAGTCTAATCAGATAGGTCCCACGATCCGCAGATCGGATACACCACTCGAGATGGGACCAAAAATCATGTATATCAGACGACTCGATTCCGTTCTCCAACAGAAAGGAGACACAGTCAGAAGTGGGAACCGAGCGTAAAGAGAGTGTCGCAGTCTCCCGCAGATAGTCCTCGGAGAGTACTGCGATCTAGGCAAAGAATAGTCAGAATGTGTCTCTACCTTGCGAGGGTTGTCAAGGAGAGCGGGCTCAAAGGAGCCGGATCCATCAGACGGATCCACATAGTGGTCTCAGTAGTCGACAAGGCGGCTACCAACAGAAGAGACCAATCAGATCTGAAATATGTCATAGTCTCCCGCAGATAACCCTCGGGGAGCTATGAACTAGGCATGGAATAATCAGAAAAGTGGAGCTCTGCCTTGCGAGGACCGTCAAGGAGAGCAGACTCAGATGAGTCTAATACATTTGCCTCGTGTACTGACAGGTCAGGCACATAATCACAGGGGTAGGCCAATCAAACATATTATCTGACTCGGTTTCAGGTCCCATCACAATGGCGACCCAAGCAGTGAATGAAACCGCAGTCCTAGAAGTTATCGCATTCTTTCGCAGATAGTCCTCGGAGAGTAATGCGAGCTATATCAATGTAGGCCATGGGAATGCTGGCAAGTCATCTAAGGTCCTCAAAAGCAATAAATCACTCCATCATTTGGAGGGCATAAGATCATGCAAGGGAGAAAATAATCATGTCAGTCACCAAACATCCCTTAGATCAATCTAATCTGCTGAGATGGCACGAAAAATAGTCAGGAATCCTCTAAGTTCCAGGGTGGACTTGAGAGTCAGGAGATCAAGGATGGGTCTAATAGGAAGATGAGAGATCATGCAGGGCTCGCACACCAATATCAGGAAATCCAAATCAGAATAATCATTCAATCCTCAAAATCAAGATGGGTGGAACCTCAAGAAAGATAGATCAATCAATACTGATGAAGTCTTCATCGAATTATCGCATCATACCACATCCTCAATCCGGTGTGCGAGAACTAGAATTCCTCAATAATGCATCACACCTATGCTCTATGCATCATCAAAAATCCTCAAGAAGCCCATATGCATGTATCAAAGACAAATCCACCAAATCGATCTCAGCAACCTCAACATCATGGGCCCGACCTACACAAATACTCTGTATAAATAATCCTCGATGCGGGCTTCATCAATATGCACAACATTCCCGGGTAAAGGGAGAGATGATACAGGGTACACGAGGAAGATGTGTAAGAAGGGTACACAATGGGGTGGAGAAGCTGATTGAGCGGGCGTGCCAATATCGTGGGTGGTAGAAGAGTGATACAGAGGGTACGAGGAGGGCGGGCGAGAAGATCGGGACGTAGACAAAATTAGGTGCTCCACACAGGGCGGGAACACCGCCAAAATTGTGGTCCGAAGAGCGGTCTCTCCCCGAACCAGAGAATATGATATGATGGATACGTAGAAGATGGTGAAGAAGAGGGGAAACAACGGACTTGGCGAAGAATGATTGAGCTCAAGCGCCAATATCATGACTCGATGCAAAATGAAGAGATATATGTATAAGAGAGATAGAGAGACTCAAAGATAGAAAATGCATGACTCACACGGTGGGACCGACTACTCTAGGGATGAAAGAAAAACCCAATGAACTCCAAGTCACAATCAAGACACAAGGCAAACCCCCAATTCACCTACTCAACACAGTGAAGACCATCAGGTGACGGTCATTTATCTTTTCGATTTTAGAGTTAGGTGAGAACCACAAAAATTGTACAATCACAGGAGGTTTGATAGGATTTGGGCTCTACTCCTTAGTGTGTACGTGAGCACTTTAAAACACATCCAATGAGGGGGTTGCTCTCCCCAAGACAAGGAATCCATTACGTTTTATTTTTAAGTCCAATAGAGTTACCAGTCCCGATTTTATTTAAGTTATCACTTTTTTGGGTATTTTCAATGCACGTGCCTATCGAGGTTCCAATTTCCATTAAGCATCCTAGGTTGGCAAAAACAGAGGGAGAAGATCGGAAAAGCCATGCAAGTCGGAAAACGATGATGCATGCTAAGGAAGAAGACTTACAATGCCTCCCAGCTCTCTCCATGCGGGATGCATAACAGAATTTGAAACCTATGCTATATGCAAATGCAAACCGAAGAAATCACCCTAGGTTCAGAAATTGCTATTATCATGAAGCACCACAAGTCGCTCATTAATCTTTAGCCTCAAAAAGTCCGGTCTTGGCTCACCCCTCCTCTGTGCTCAACACACTTAAGCTTAGGAGAAAGCGCTTTGCGGGGCTCGCTGTGGCACAAAGGCTAGGAGATAAATGAGCAGCTGTTTAGAGTTTGATCTAGGTCCAAAGCGAACTATAGGTACATGCAAATATTAGGGTGTTTGGACCTAACTCTACGAGCAAGCAACTCCTAATGCTAAGGCTCATTCACACACAAAATAATAAAAATAAAATAAAAGAAAAGCGTCAAAAATCATCAAGGCCCCCAAGGGAACAATCCCTCGGGCAATGGACCTCAGGAGTTGAAGTGTACTTGTGAGAGTCCTGTATTATTACAAGTTTCTAAGTGCCACTCTCTCACATGAATATACATAATAAAATGAAATAAAATCAAATGCATAGAAATAGAGACTGTCTTCAACACTACTCCTTCTTCTATCCTGGATGCTCTCTCCTGTTGGCTTGGCATAGAAGAGCCAACTCCACCTTGCTTGGGTGCATAGGTCCTCCTAAGAGGTCCTCCTTCGCTTGGCGGTCCCTCGTATCAAAGACAAAAGAAAGAAATGGTCAGAGCAATCAATCAAATGATATCAAATAGAAATAAAAACCAAATAAATAACTAAATCATGGACATGAGCAAATAATTGAATAAATGAACCAATAAGCGCACAAAATCATACAAAATTCATTGCCTCCCCAGCAACGGCGCCATTTGTTTACTCCGGAGATTGGTGGTCTTAAGTTCCTCACAAGGCGTGAACTTAGTCGCTGAGTCGACCACACAAAATCTGGAATAAAACAACAATTAACCCACAATAAATATATGTAATAAATATTCAAAAATGTGGAGTTAAAATTTATTATAACTCTACATGCAAATGTGTATAGGTGTAAGTACAGGTAGAGGTCGAACATTGGGAGGCGAATGGTTGTATGTGATGGATCATTCAATTATTCAATCAATTGTTCATGTCCTTTTATTGTTTTAGTGGGTTTTGGGTTTTGTAATTTTTTTATATTTTTTTGTTTTTATAATTTTTTTATTTTTGTTTTTAAAATTTTTATTTTTTTATATATTTTATATATTTTTTTATTTTTAATTATAGAATATAGATATGTATATTTTTATATGTATATATATATATAAAGATATATACATATATATAAGAAGAGAGAGAGAAGAGTAATATAATATATATATATATAAAGGTATAAATATTAAATATATACATAGATATAATTTTTTTAGCTTTTTAATAATTTTCTAATTTTTTTGTTTTTTTTCTGAAATATTTCTAATTTTTATGTATTTTTAATTTCAAAAATGTCCATAATATAGGACTAAATAATTAGTCGAATATAATTTGGGATCTAAAAATATAAAATAAACTCCAAAAATTCCCAAATTAATTTTAATACATTAATAATAATATATAAATAACTATAAAAGAGAAAAAAAATGTATTTTTGGGATTTTTAAGGATTTTTCTATTTTTTTGTTGGATTTTAGAGCTTTCTGATTTTTTTAATTTTCTTTTTCATATTTTTAGGGTTTTTCAATTTCTGGACTCAATATATATATATAATTATACCATATATAATTTTTTTGGAATTTTTCAAAAACATTTTCTAATTTTTTTTGTATTTTCTAATTTAGACAGTACAAAAATGGGCTTCTATTTCATTTTTAATAATTAGGAAAAATGCAAAAAATGCGAAATAAAACATGGGCGTGAACAAGCATGGCATGGAGCATCTATCCTAATTTTTGTGGATTTTTAGAAGCCACCTAGGTATTTATAATAAATACATAAAGATACAAAAGTAAAACAGCCTAACAGGGGCATTTTTGCAAATAAAATAAATGACAAGGGCACATGTGAAAAAATCCCTACTGAAATAAACATTTATTTAAATTTTTAGAACTAATTTACAATAAACAAAAACCGCCAGGGGTTACATGCAATTTTCACGCGCCTCACGTGGGACTGCACGTGAGGCACGGAAGGACCTAAATGTAATTATAAGAAACTCAGGGTCCTTTCTGCAAAATTTACATTTATTTATAACATGCTAATGATTTTACAAGATTAAAAATTAAATAGAAAAAAGGCGGGGGTGGAATATGCAAATTACCCCTAATAGGCGTGCTGGCGAACGGCTCGGATTACTTCACTTGACACACGTCACTAATCCAACGGCCGATACCGCTTCGCTGATGAAGCGCTAAGATTAGATCTCCGGGCTGAGATCTACGGTCGTGGCATCGCTTCATCGGACGGCTGTGGTTTGAACTGGGGCCTTCGTCTTCATCCAACGGCGGAGCGCACACGTGGAAGAACAGGGAAGAAGACTCGCCGGAGCGAGCTTCTTCTGACCAGATCTCGCGCCTCCGCCGATCTTCGCGGCTCCTGAAGGTCCAAAAAGCTTCCTGGCAGGGTCTTCTTCTTGTTGGAGGTCTTAGATCGGCCAGAGGTCGCCTGGAACGCCGCCACGAGCTCGGAGAAGGATGGCAGCTCCAGGTACCTCCGCCTGCTTGTAACTCGACTCCTGGTGCTTTATTGCGCACCTAACCTGCACAGGAACGAAGCTCGGCTTGAGGCGGTGCTCCTCGGCCCAAAACTGAAGCTGTTAGCATAAAAAATGGGTGAGGGCGGCGATGCTCCGGCGATGCGGAGGAGGTGAGCATCGATTCGCGGATCCAGATGCGAATCCGGTTGGGCAAGGTGGCTGGAGGGTGGAGAAGGCATAGGGGAACGAAATGAGGGTGAAGAGGTGGTCGGAAAGTAGTCGGGGAACGGTGGAGAAATCGCCGGAGCGAAGCTCCGGCGAACTTCGAATCGCCTAAATTAAGCTAATCTATGAACATACATGCGAAATAAAATGCAGAAATGAAATGCTGGAATCGAAATCTACCTAGAAATATAAAAAGCGCAGCTCTTATACCTGGGGGCCTCCAGGGGGCAGGGTGGCCGCCGGAGCGCCACCACGACAAATTTTCCCTCCGCCATGGCTGAATCGAGGTGCTGGGAAGTGCCTCCTGTCACGAGGGCTCCACTAGGAGCTGATTCAAGCTCAAAGAAGGGGATGAAATTGGCCAAATTCGGCTGAGGAGGAGGAAGCTTTTATTTATACACATTCCTGAGGACCCCCAGTAACCGGCGATTATTAAAGAATCGGGGATATGTACAATGGATCTAAATGATCGGCGGGGATCATGGATGAAGGGAGAGCAAATCTCGTGAAGTGATTGTTGTTGATGGAGGGATAGATCGAGCGGAAATAAGGCAAGAAATCGGGGGAAAAGATGGTTCACGTCAAGTCAGGCGGCTGGAGGTCATGTTGACTGGGGTCAACTCGCGGAGGGACCTGATTGGTCCACCTCAGCCCGCTACTAGACAGAAAAGTAGTTTTATTAAAGAAAAATTTATTTAAAATAGTAAATGATTTTATTTATTTTTGAGTATAAAATAAAAAATGTTTATTATTTTATGTAGTATTTTAATACGATTTTTATTTATTTTTTTGAAATATTTTATTACGGTTTTATTAAAATATTGTATTTATAAGTGTATTTATTTATGTTTATTTTATTTTGTCTATTTTTATTTTATTATTTTATTTTCTTATTTTATAAATTTGTAATTTATTTTTGTGAGTATAAATATATTTTTATTTAGTTTTTATGAGTTTATTTCCATTTTTAAATAAATGTGTTTATGTATATGTAGGTATACTTATAGGTATTTTACCTATATATTATATACATTTTATTTATTGAATGAATTTTATTTATTTTTATTTTGGATTTGTATTCTTAATAAGTTATATATAATATATGCATTATTATAAAAATATAAATGAATAAAGAATAAAAGAATGTTTTTCCCCTTTTATTTATGTACCTCCTTTTCATAGGTATTTTGCCTATATATATTACATATACTTATTTTATTTTACAAAATATTTTTGGTTTTATTCTAATTTTAGTATGTACATGAATTATATACATTATCTACAAAATTCTAAAAATATACTTTTGTAAGAATAATAAATATTGAATAAAAAGAATATTTTAATCAGGTATTATGGACAAGGGGGACCAAAAACCTAACTTCCACAGATGGACTCCAAAAATTATGAAACCAATTTTATAAAATAGTTCTTGGAATGATATATACAATTAAAGGTGAGTTTGGGTGATTTGGAGTTTTTATTTGCAGGATATGGGTCTGTGAAGTTGAGATTTTGGCTTTTTATTCTGTGTATAAAATGTACACTGAGTCTTATTTTTATACAAACTCAATTTTGTAATTTTATTTACATTATTATCTACAACTTTCATGTACAAAGCTTCTTTATTTGATGAATAAATAATTCTGTACAAAATAGGTGTCAAAAATGCATAAATAAGTGAATAAATAAATGAGGTATTCATTGTATGATTGGCCCTTATCTCCCCCTACTTTATTCCTTGTCGACCAATTCCATGCTGGCCTTGGTCTCGGGGTTAGGGTCATAAAATATTTGCAATATTTTATTCTTTTTTCTTTTCTTCTCTTTATTCTATAATTTTGGCATTAAAAACCTTATTTTATGTATAATTAATACAATAAATAATAGGTGCTAAAATGTACAAATTGATGCTATTTACATGCATTTGCTGGGGTTTTTAAGGCCAAAACGATAGAATAAAGGTGATGAAATGGAGATTCATCATCGATCCAATGGCGGGGGCGCCTCCACTTATCCACGTGGCAGCGTATGGGCGCCCGATGACGCTTCGCTTGGACGGCCTGGATTAGATCCTCCTCAGCCGATCGAACGGTTGAAGCGCGAGGAGATCGGATGGTGGCTGTGACGTCTGGAGCGGGACTGAGATACGACGATCGAAAGGGGGTCACGAGGAACAGGGAAGAAGGCCTTGGCCGACGAACTTCCGCGTCTCCGCTCCTCCTCCCCTGGGACGCTGGCGAGTGCAAAATGGGTCCGACGAGCTCCTGCGGTGGTCCTTTAGGTACTGGAGGCTTCAAAACTCCTCGGCGACGGCCGAGGCGCTCGCTAGAAGGCGGCGGAGCTTTGGGCTTCGCGTATCTTCGACGAGCGAGCAAAACAAGCTCCAGGTGCACGGGATTGCTTTGACCTGCAAGAAAAGGACGTGAAAGGGTCGAGGGCAAGTTGCCTCGACCCCGCGGTGGTGCGAAAGTGGCGGAGATGGCGTGACTGATGCGGAGGGGACTCGACCGAAGGAGCACTCCGGCGAGGTGGTTGATTGAGCGATTGAGTGAGTGGAAATGGAAGATCTTTGAGGCGAAATGTTCCTAGGACTAAGGAGAGTAAAATGCAAGAGAAATAAAAGGGGATAGGGCTGCCTCAACGGCTGAACATCGGAGGGAAGTGTACCTTGACCACCGGCGAAGGGGGAGGTGGTGGAGCCACCTCAGGTGCTGCTCGACCGGCCTGATGTGCTCAAGAGGATGCTGTCACCTTCCTCGAGCGTTTGGGCACAAGAACGGGAGCTAACCTATGGAATGAGGGGTTCAAAAATCAAATCGAAGTTGGGTGTGCGTTATATGGGATTTGACTATGTGACTATGGTGCTCCAAAGACCAAGGGAGATCGGGCGAATTGGCAACCCTCTCCCCCAAAAAACACAAGGGCGTGAATGGCTGATTGCCGAGGAACAAAAGTTGCAGAAGGCGCATCATGAAAGGGTGCAAGGAGACGCCTCGAAAAATCCACGAACATGGGGGTCAAACGAGGTCTCTGACACAACCCAGAGGGAAGGTCAGATTGTTGACCTTGGTCAACAGTCCAGACCACCTGGTTGGTCCACGTGGACCAACCGGGAAAAACCTCTGGAAAATTATTTAAAAAATAGTTTAAAAATAGTAAATGATTTATTTAATTTTAGGTTATTTATTAAAAAATGTTTATTATTTTATAAGGTATTTTATTATGATTTTTAATTATTTTTATGAGGTATAAAAATATAAGTTGCTTTTTATACCCCTTATAGGTATATTATCTATATATTTTATTCTTTTATTATTATTTTTTGTTTTTAATTTATTTATTTGTTTATTATTTTATAAAATTATAAAATAGTTTTATACACTTAAATATATTTTTATTTTATTTTTCTGATGTATATTATACACTTAATAAAATAAAAGTATAAATTATATAGGTATATGTACATGCATTTTACCTATGTATTATATATACAAGTATTTTATTTTTGTAATTTATTAATGTTTTTATTCTGATTTTAATATACATATTTATTATAAGTAATATTTACAAAATTATAAAAATATAAAAATACAAAAATAATGAATAAATAATAAATTGAATATTTTAATCTGTACAAGTATACAATAGGGGTCCAAAACTCAACTTTCAAAGCGTAGCTCCGTCAAATGCAAAACTAGCGCCATTAAATAGCTTATTTTAAATTATATACAATTAAATGTGAGTTTGATGTATTTGGAGTTTTTATTTTGGAGATACAGGTATGTGAAGTTGGGATTCTGGATTTTTATTCAGATCATAACTTTTTATCTGTGTATTATTTTTGAGTGAAATCAATTTTGTATTTTTATTTATTTAATTATCTACAATTTCATATACAAAATTTCTTTATTTGAAGTATAAAAAGTGGAACCATAAATACGTCCCAAAATGAATAAAGAATGAATTAAAACAAAGGGGATTTTATTGTATTCTGGCCCTTATCTCCCCCTACTTTATTCCTTGTCGACCTAGTCATCGAGATGCCTAGGTCTCGGGGTTTCGGATCATAAAATATTTACAATATTTTATTCTTTTCTTTTCTTTTATTTATTCTATAATTTTGGCTTTAAATACAGTATTTTATACACTATTTACATGCACATGCATGAATGCTAAGATTCGGGAATTAAGCGTATTTACACGCATTTGCTAGGGTTTTTGAGGCCAAAATGATAGAATAAAGATGATGAAATGTGGATTCATCATCCCCCTATACTTTACCTTTGCTAGTCCCTAGCAAACACTTATGCAATAAGTGCAGAAAAGAAAACAAAGAAAAGAAAATGAAGAAATGTGGATAAAATTTAATGATCAAACTTGTCTTTACAAAATCAAAGTTTGGAGCTTAAGTCGGACCTTTGGAATTTTAGTGCGGGCGGAACCTTAATGAGAACCGGATTTGAAATCCAACAGTCCCTGAGAATCCCAAAACTATGTTTAAGTCTCCTCAATAGCCAGGTCAGAAATACTTCAATTCATACGCAAACCCTTACGACTACGAATCTGACTCGTACGGTGTAAGTGATGGTGGCTCTCCCCAACTAGAATGGCAAAGAGACTGACTTATCCAGCATGACAACCCAATGATTCCCCAATCCAATAACTCCATCCTCGAGGAGCGGGGTATTCCCTTCTAAGTTCAAGTGGCAACCAGCTCAAGAGGAGGGGGTGAAGAGAAGAATGGATGATAGCCAGTGTAGCTACCTATCCTATGATGCAAGACCAGTGTAGTCAAGTCATCCAGCTGCAGGCTCACACGATTTGACTTTGGAACTCAAGCTTGCTTATTGACTATACAACATATTCACATACTTGGCAGGCATTTTATTTATATTTACAGGCCTGACCAATTTTTTTGAAATACTATTCACAACAGCATTTACATAGGGAGTTTTTCCTCTTGAGCCAGTAGACTATCCCTCTTTTGAAGCTTTATCGCAACCCACACTCTCCTGTATTTAGACTTCCTCATCACTGGACGGATTGGGGTGCACTTCCCTCCCTAGAGGAGGACAAGTGTTTCCACTTGTGTGCGTCTCATACCGGCAAATCCAATCCCCTCACCACTCCAATTGAGTCGAGCCATGTGAAAGGTGCATGTGTCCAAGTTAGGTCACTATCAAGAAGAGTCGTGCGTGTGCTCCGAAATACTCTACTTAGGCAGTCAAGAATCCATTGAACCAAGTCCCGTAATCCTCAAAGAATTAAGTCAACTAGACATGAAATACCTCAAACCCAGTTTCTATAAGGTTCTTGTTATTAGGTAGATTTTAAGGTCCAATCAAGCTCCAATCTCCAGATTTTACTTAGACTTGTTCAACTATCAAACTCAATCCAAAAAATGCTAATGATATGCAGAATGCAGAAAATATTTTTGTGATGCAATTTTCAAAGATTTTGAACTTTTTATGGATTTTTGAAAAGATGATGCACATGCATTTTTTTTGTATTTTTCAAAAAGATTTTTCAAATGTTTTTGGATTTTAGTTTTGCAAATGTTTTTGGTATTTTTGAAAACAAGAAGTTTTGGCTAAAGACTAGGTACAAATATTTACACGGGAGTGCTTCTTATATATACAAGAAGTGGATTTTAAGAATTTACAGGGTAAGTGATCAATTTTATAGGTATATATATAGTGAATTTTGGTGTGATGTATGTATTCCTCAAACTTATTTGACACAGGTTTTTCAAACAATTTTTGAAAACTATAGTCCAAAATAATTTTTGCAACCATTTTTACAAACATATACACACATTTGAAAATCATTTTGCAAAGGTTTTCAAACAGTATAGATAGATTTTTCTAATATTTTTGCAACCGTTTTTCAAACCATTTGCAAATCATTTTCAAACTTTTTTATTTCACACAAAGAAAATAAATTTTACAAACCACACATTTTTACAAAGGTTGAAAACATGTAACAAAACGTTTTCAAAATAGTTTTCAAAAGATTTTTCACAAAGATTTTCAAACTATTTTTCAAACGTTTTGCAAAAAATATTTTCACCTGATTTATTAATCAGTAAATACAAAAAGAATTTGAGGAATAATCAACATCTTTTTATTAAGGTTTTTAATGAATTTTAAAGAATTATTAGCCATTTTATTAGGAAAATACGAAAGTACGAGTTATGGCTAAACTATATATGTAGTACAAACGACCCCCTATACTTAGCTTGAGCTATGTCCTCATAGATCGGAGAGAAAAAAGAAGACATAACTAGTACTAAGTATAGGCCAGTCTAAAGAATAAATAAATGAATAAATGAGAAGTTGACCGCCCCCCTATACTTAGGATCAAATAATCCTAAGTATAACAGACTGTACACAACACAGGGAGGATCAAGGGTGGGAATGAACATATCGTACTCAGATTGTCTCCCCCTATACTTAGGGTAAGATATCCCTAAGTATAGTCAAGAAGAGGAGACAATGGAGAGGATTTAAAAATAGAAAAACTCGGGGTGCACACCCCCCTATACTTAGAACAAAGTACGTCCTAAGTACAGACTGACAACAAGGGGCGGACCTTTTTGATAGATAAAGAAAATAGAAAAGGAAAAGAAGAAAAGAAGAAAAGAAGAAAAGATATCAACAGATGAATGCATGATATGAACAGATGGATCTATACAGCGGAAGATGGAGGTGATCACCATGTATGAGATGCAAATGATATGAGTCAAAGAATACATCTCATACCAGAAGAATGGGGGCAACGTCAACGGTCGGCGGATCATGATCTAGATATAGCTTCAGGCGCTGACCGTTAACACGGAAGGTTGATGAAGATGACGGCTCGGATATATCAATGCTACCATTGTCATGAACCTTCCTGACCACATATGGACCTTTCCACTTGCTCTGTAATTTCCTTGGAAATAATTTCAGCCTGGAATCAAACAACCATACACGTTGATTGGGCTCAAACTGTTTATGACTGATATGAGAATCGTGCCATGCCTTCATGAGAGGGAACATACAAAACTCTATCAAATATGCAACAGAGAAGACCTTCATACCGGAACTCACTCCATTATCTAAAAACCTTCATTTTCCTATAAAAAAATATTCATTTTCATATAAACATCCCCTTCTCTACCGTGTATACATAAGAGCAAAGATTCATATCAAATTGCATTCAAATATACAGAAGAATGCACATATATACGAAATTCGACCTTATAATGCAAAACCATTCACTTGCAGATAATAATACATCCAATACAAACAAGTATCACTCGATACAAATTATATCTCAAATCTATAAATGATGAACCCGAGTCGAGACCCTGGAGGCCGCGGGCCTACTCGAGCCAGTCGGTGGTCTAAGGGGGGGAGATCCTCAGTAGTTGTGACCTTTTGACTCTTCCATGGGCTTATACATGTATCGAATGCTCATAGGGGAAAGTGAACTCCAGGGACGCAGAGGAATCCTTTCTTTCTCATCCACTGATGGGGGTGCGAACACACCTGCAAGGACTTACTTCAATATACAAAAATATTCATTTCCATACAAACATCCCCTTCTCCATCGTTTATACACAAGAAGAAAGGTTTATACCAACTGGCACTTAGATATGTAGAAGAAAGTACATGTATACAAAATTCGAACTTATAATACCAAATCGTTCACTTGTAGACAATAATACACCCAATACAAAGCAATATGACTTGATATAAAACTTATCTTAAATATGCAATAATGGAAGAATCCTTACAAGAACTTATTCCAATATACAAAAATATTCATTTCCATATAAACATCTCCTTCTCTACCGTGTATACACAAGAAGAAAAGTTTCATAGGAATTTGCCCTTAGATATGCAACCGAAGGCACACCTATACAAATTTGACTTTGGTTATTTGCATTGAACTCCTTATATTTGTTTTTAATTGCAAATATACCCCTGCTAGTTTAAGTATTTTTATATATATTTCTCAAGTTTTTATAAATATAATCCATGCTCCAAAAATTCTCAAAAAATAGGCTAATGTACCTCATGTAGTGTACTTACACATCATAATTTTTATTTCAGATTTTACACATGTATTCTATTAATTAAAATTCTAATTGTGCACAAATATTTCCTGTTTCTTTAGAAAATCCAAAAAAATATAAAATCGTGTCTAAAAATTCCTCCCAAAAAATTGTGTGTGTCTATTATAGTATCTAGTAATCCCAGACCAAAAATTCCTAAAAATAGAAAAAGAAAATGAGAACAATTTAAAAGCTACAAAATCATATAAAATTATAAAAAACTTCAAAACCCCTAAAAATATTTCTCCTTCTTTTATAATTATATATATTAGTATATATTAAAATTGATTTGGAAAAATTTTGAGATCTTTTGCTATTTTTAAACCCCAAATCAATTTGGCCTATTTACTTGATCCATGTCTTGTGATATTTTTGACTTTAGAAATACCTATTAATTAGCAAAATTACTTGAAAAATCACAAAGTTAGTAGAAAATTATAAAAAAAACAAAAAAAAACATTTTGTTTTGGTATTTTAAACTATTTTTACCTATATTTATAATTATATTACCCTATAATGTATTATATATATTAATATATAAGTTATAAACCATTTATTATTATAAATATTTTATATTTATTAAAAAATATAATAAAAATATATATACATATATATTAAAAATTAATTAAAAACTATTTTAAAAACCCATATTCTTTGATTACTAGTATGCATACCTATATATATATATATTATTTATTCATTATTTATTTATAAATAATATTGAGGGCTACATAATGTTTCTTCTTATGTTCAACATCATACTCTGCTTGTCACTATACACACAATTATTTGTAGGGTTTATAATAAATTTTGATTTACACCTGTTTATTCATTGATTGATATCTATTGTGTGGGTTGATTGTTGTTTTGATCACCTGGTCTCTGCGAGGGATCAACTCAGCGACTTCGCTCCCGCCCTATGTGGAGCATATGACTCTCTCCTCTGATTCGTACGGTTAAACATGTACTACACCCATATGAGTTGGATGAGCTGAAAAATAAATGGAAGGGGCAATTAGATAAGGGTTTGGTAAGACATTGTATCTAATTTGAGTGATCCCATTACTTAGACTCTATTGATTAAGTTTGCTAAAGATAAAGTATTTTCTTCTTCATATGTGATCAATTGCAACAAGCAACCGTCTTCTCCAAGATTGACCTCTAGTTAGAATACCATTAGTCTAATTACAATTTATAATGTAGACTTATCAAAGACAGCCAAGAATCCGTTGTGATTCCTTTTGACCTCTCAAATTTGTTAGCTACATTAAGTCGATAAGTTGGGTATTTTTAAGTTACCTAGAAAAGTCTATGATGCTTTATGTTGTTGATATCTTAGATTCCTTATACACTGCCAGTCAATTTATTGATATAGCTATTAGACAATATTGGTGTCACTAAACTCATTTATGATATTGCATGTGTGATTAGATTTGGATTTTTAAATATGAGATCACTTGGTTATCTATGATACATGATTGTGGTAACTGGATCTAACTATTTTGGTTGGTTAAGATGTTAATGTTGGTCAAAATCCTTATTCAGTTGTAAATAAAACAAGCTAAAGATATATGGTGACATCTATGATGGTTACAAGTTATAGCCACTATCATTCTACGGATTACCATACCTTAACTTTGATTAGATATGTATTTTTATGCATACTATAATTGCACATCTTGATCTACTATTGTCACATTCGGTGAGTGACAACCCACAAATTGACTCTTGCAAAATCTTATCCACTTTTAGTTGGGTTAGATACTCTTATTTCTGAGGTAAAGATGTGTTTTGTTGATTTGTTATCTTTCAAACAAGACCTTGAAGAAGGTAATGATCATATTATCAGAAAAGATCTAGATACAAGGGAATAACTCTAAAGATATATAATAATAAATTAAAGATGTTCCCATAAAATGTGAAGAACAAACATATGTATACGAGAATGAGATATGAGTCAAATATCATGAGTTTTTCTAGTAAGTTTCCTACTATTAAATTTCAGGACGGAAACTTTTTTTGGTGGGGTAGATTCTAATGACCCATAAGTTACTAATAGAAAAATAATTATTGATTAAATTTAAAAAATAATTAATTGATTTATAAAAAGGGGTAAAGGGCAGTTATGGAGGGTTGTTTCAACCCTCTTAACCATGTACATGGGCTCCATTTTTGGAATGGATGACTCTCTCATTCCTTAAGATAGAGAGAGGGAGAGACACATGTAGAGGGAGATGAGAGAAGAGAGAAGAGAGAGAAATAAAAATTCATGTGTATACGGGAGAAGAGAAAGAGAGAGCATGGGAAGGAGATGATGCGATATACGGTGCCGGATTCAAATCCAGCAACGACAGTTCAACATCAAATTTTTGATACGGTGGAATCAGAGACGCATGCAGTGAGCATCGATGATGACCTTTCCGTCAACATTGAATTTGGATCCGACAAGATCCGAGGTACGTCAATGTGGTCGACGATGATCAGGATCCACGTAATCAAATCATGTTCATGTTTTCATGCATCAAGGTATGTATCGAACCTTTAGGATTACCATCGGTTAATTGGCGATCTCCTTTTGATCATATTTACGTTGATTGTTGCTTATCATATCAAATGTGCATGAATACA